>CM035236.1:32315961-32725332 GCA_020226215.1 Sindora glabra | reverse complement strand
GTTTATAATTTAAATGTTAATGTCATTAAGTAGTATAAATATGATATGATATAATTTATTTTAATTAATTAAATATTTTAAATGAGCCAAATATTTAATATAGAAAGTTTTAATTGGATTAATTAATTATCCTTTTTTAACAAAAAAATATTTTAAAAATTAAGGTCAAAATTATTTATTTAAGTTAATATTGTCTTAACATCAATTTTCATGTATTATCTCAAATTAAAATTTTGTCAAAAATTTTCAACTCACGCGCGTCTGTCATCCATCTATCTACTGCATTGCATATTTATTTTTATTTCATGTCCATCCCATTTTTCATAGAGTAATATTGATATAATATAATATGTTTTCTCTTTATTATAAAAATTTTTGAATTGAATGAATTGAATTGAATTGAATTAATTAATTATATATTTTATTTTTCATAAAAATATTTCAAAATTAAAATTATATTTCTTTATTTAATTTTTAAATATTTTCTTGGTATTGATTTTCAAATGATATATTTCAAGGTAAATATACTACAATCAAATAGGAATTTGTCAAAGTTTTAATATAAGATGCTTTAGTATATTTTTAATTAACACATTTTACAAAATAAATCAAATTTCATTCTTTTAGTAAAAGTATTCTAAAATTGAGATTATATTTCAATTTTTTTTCATTTTTTGGATATTTTCCAAATATCGATGATCAACGGTAATTTTTCCCCTTTCAAGATTGAATTGAACTCCTCAAAGATTACTTTAGAGAGTAAATGTAACATCGTAACCTTTATTAATAAAATTAAGAGTTTAGAATTAGATAAATAATAAATTTAAAAGTGATTTTCAAATTTTTAATTACCTACTTTTTTACTTTCTTATCAATAATTGCGATACTTACTTTATTCTCTATAATGTATCTAACACGTTAGAGAATCCAAAATCATTCATTTTGCATTTAGTATGCAGATGCAATGAAATGGAGTAGAAAGTAATTGAATGGAATGAAATAATTATTTTATAATTATATTTGGTATAACAAATATTGTATGAATAGAATGAAAAAAATGTGTCATAATAATACCCTTAACAATAAAAAGAAAGTATAAAATTGAAATTATATTTATATTTTTTATTTATTTATAACTAAATAATATATATATATATATAATAACAGTTGAATTTGTATATTAAATAATAAAAAATAATTTATATTAAATAAAAAAATATGATATAATCAATGATAAAAATATTATATTTTAAATTTAATTATCAAGATTATAATTAACACAAAATTTTATATAATAAAAAGTATAAAATTTTAATTTATTAAAAAATTTAAATTATATAATTTTTATAAAGAATACAAAATTATCTATTTTAAAAATTATCATTAAAAATATAACTACCAAAATATTTGAATAGATTAATATTGAAGATATTATTTTATTATTTATTAACAAAGATTAATATTTGAATATATGAAAAATGTGAAAAAAGGGGTTGTAAAAGACGTATTCTATAAATAATAAAATGGTTATTTTATCCCTTTTTATAGAATAAAAATTTCATCATTTGATGTAATAGCCAATTTTTGTGAAATAAGTACTCTCATTCTATAGTGTCTATTAAAAAAACTTATTTCATTCTTTTAAGTCCCATTTCATCAAACATGCTATCAAGGATTACATGCAAAGTTTCTAAATAGGAGATTTTAAGCAAAACTTCTTATGGAAACCTTACATAATTAAAATGTGCTCTCTCTTTCTTTTATCATCATCACCAAAAAAAAAAAAGGATGATTAATATACTTATATTTATGCATGTAGCTTCTTTTTTAAGTTTTTTTAAACAAAATATTATTCCTACAATGCTTTTTATATTTGTTCATAAATGCAAAATTATAGTTGATAATATTACATAGTTACTTAACAAGTTCATAAGCAAATACTTTACTTAAATTTTTTTTATTAATTTAGGAACATAAGGAACATAAAAAACATCTTAAAATTTGTTTAGTGAGTTTGAATTTGGTTTTCCAATTTATCATTTATTGGTAAATGTAAGTATTTTTCCTATTAAATTGGAACTTAAGTAATTAAAAATTATTATAAGCTTTCATCACACATCACTTTTTAAAAAATAAGAATTATTAAAAGCATATATATATATATATATATATATATATATATATAGATATATATATATATATATATATATATATATATATATATATATATTAATGTTATTTTTACATACATTCATTGGAAGAAATCTTCTTAAAGCAAATTCATCTTTGAGTATAATTTATAATCAGTAAATGAGTAAAATAAATTATGAGAGTTTCTATTTATTTAAAATTTTTCTTCTAAGTAATATGGCTGAATATTTTCATTAATTATTGATTAAAATTATGGTAAACCTATAAAATGAACTATATTTAATGATAAATCAGTTAATTTTACATATTTTTATTTAGTAAAAAATAATAAATATCTTAAAAAAAAATTTATTTACAAACTTGAATGTATGGTTATAAAATAAACACAATGAATCAAATATGATTTTTTAAAATTTATTTATGTTAATAAATTTTTAATTTAAATGAAAGTGAATTTACAATCAATGCAACGCACGAATTTAAAGCCTAGTTCGTTGTATTTTCGTTTAAAGGAAGGCTGGCGGCCTCCCTAAGCTACAAATTTCCTCCACCGCAGAGACTACCACCACCACCTACCCGACAATCACTTTTTAAAAATAATTCGTTGTTTTTCACCAACGGCAACAATTTTAAACAGAACTCTTGGTTCAGCCCATCCAGACTCTCATTTGGCATTCTGAAACGCATAATATTATTTTCATTCTTTACTCATTCTTTCCGTACTAAATATAAAATATAAAATATCTAATTTTATGAATTTTTTATCTATTATGAAAGAAAAAGATTATTTATTTCTCTTTTAGAGAGTGCTATCAATTAAGGGTGTAAATAAGTTAAGACAAATCAGACTTGACATAAATAGGTTATATCTATTATAAAATTTACTAACTTAAACTTAATTTATAATTTGTAAGTTAAAATTTAGGCTTGACTTAGTTTGTTTATAAAGTTTAAGAACTCTAGCTAGACTTATTACCCTATTTAGGCTTAATTATTAAAATTTAAAAATTATTAATAAATTTATAAATTAGGATTATATATATATATATGTCACAAATAGATTTCTCAAAAAAATAATAATTTTATATAAAGAAAATATTGAATAAAACTTTATCTCCACTTTTATGGAAATCTTAATAATTTGACAGAACAAATTATAATTATATTTATTGAAAATAAAAAGAATAAATGATGTAATAATATAAAATAATTATAATAACTAAATATATATGAGATAAATACTATAACTAAATAATATATTAATCTAAAAAAAAACCATTAACCAATGAGTCATGAGAATTTAAAGATGATGTTTATTTAGAGGATTGATATGATGCAAAAGATATATAACAAAATAATTTAAAAGAAGATAATCTTATCACATGAAGGAGATAAATAAAAAAATAGTGATATATTTATAGAAAATGTATCTAATGAGAGGAATATTTTTATATAAGAGTTAAAGGAATGAATCATCATCATTAGATCTAATATTAAAGAATTTAAATTAAATATAAAATTATATGGACTTTTTTTAAGTAATTATATTACCATTTTAACAGAGTTATGTAATCTTTATTACTGTTTTAATTTTAGTCATTAATACAAAATTTAATGATTATGATTCATTCCTTTTACCTCTTATCTAAAAATACTTTTCTCATTTAATATACTCCCTATCAAGTAAGCATATATGAGAAGTAGATCGTGATCATTAAATTTAATATTAACAGTGCATTTTGTTCAATTAAATAGAACAAAATGTGGAAATGTGGATGGCTTCATGTTTATTTTATATTGATCAATATTGTATATTGTTAAAAATTAAATATAATATATTTAATAAAAAGTTTAAAATTTTTTATTTTGAAATATTTTCACACTTATAGTAAAAATAATTAAAATTTGAAAAATGTGTAAAGCTTCAAGTATATTATCATGTCAAAAAACAATTTTGAAATATTAAAAATTTAATTAAGATAATATTATCAAAAGTTCAATTTAAGGACGAGGAAATGTGTCATTTTGTCATTTTTGCTGTGAAATAGATACTCTATCATTTGATAGAATAAATATCTATTTCTTAGGGAATGAGGATTCTCATTTCATAGTGTATACTAAATATATTTTAAACTATTCCCTTTTTCATTTTTATTTCATTCCATCCAATTGAATGCATTTTGAAGAACTATAATTAAAATATAAAATTATGCAATATTTTTAAATAATTATTGACTATTTTAAATGGTTATATAATATTTGATTATATTTTAATATTGATTGTTAATCCAATATTTGATGACTATAATTTATTCTTTTTATCTTTTATATAAAAATTTAACTTATTTGATATATATATTGTAAATATAATTAACAAAATATTTATACTTATTTAATTTAATAATAAATTTTTTTACTAGTTCCTATGATTTTTGTCCTTTTGATCGAGACTTTTCACATTAAAAATTATTATATTTTAATTTTTTTTACTATTTTAGTTTTATCCAATAATAATAATATAAGTTTTTAAGTGAAAATAATAATTATAGTTAATTTCAATTAACAAGTGATATGAAATTAATAATAAATAAGTGATATAGTTATTATTATTATTATATTATTGTTGTTGTTGTTATTATTATTATTATTATTAATTAGTTCTAAAGCTTGCTTGAAACCATTTGATAAATATTAATTTAGAGTTAGGTTTCATTTCGTACAATAAATAAGTTAACTTATAACTTATTGACTTATAAGCTAGCTTTCAAAGGTATTTTTTGCACTAACTTATAAGTTACTTCAAGTAAACTTATAAGCTCTAATTTAATAAGTTATGTAGAGTAGTTTATAACTTATAAACTACTTAGATCTTTTTAAATTCTTTCCAAATTTATCCTTATTTTTTTATTAATTTACAATTCATATTTTTTATAATATAAATTTATATAATTTTATAAATATAATTAATTATATTTTAAGTAATTATATTTTATAATAAATAATAAAATAAAAATTATATAAGTAAATAAAATATATAAATTTATAAATTTATAAAATATTAGAAACTATACTTTCATTTTAAACTTTTTTAATTACATTAATATAATTTTATTTTTAAATAAATAGAAATTATTTTAATTATATATATATATATTTTTATTAATATATCTTTTTATATTATTTTACAATTTCAGCTAATTCAACAGTTAATTTTATGAAATACTTTAATTATTTTATCAATTATCAACTAGCTTATCAGTTAGTTACACGAAACGGAGCCTTAAAATTAAAACTAGTATTGTAATAACTTAATTTGATGAAAAAGTAATTTGACATATAATTTTTAGTTGTTAAATTAATATGATAGAATTGGATTAATCTATTTTAACATTTCTAAAAGAAAAAAAAACATGTTCACATTCAAGGTGGGTGTGAAAGAGTTGCAGAGGGACAATCTGGGGCCCCATTTATTTTTTTAACAAAATTAAAAATTATATTTATATAAATTAAAAAGTACTATGCATTTTTTATAGTTGGTATTAAAAAATATGATACTTAAATATACGATAATATCAAAAATAAAAATTTCTTCTATTAAATTTTTACATTTTATAATTATAGCCCTGTTAAAATTGTTTTCCGTTTAAACATACGAACAATTGACAAGGAGGGAGGGTAAAGAAGCGATCGAGAGCTTGTGTATAGTAGGTGACTCAGATACCATACTGTAATTTTTGAAAACATTTAGAAAATTAACGAGTTTAATCAATGATAAATTTTGACATAAGTTTTTTTAGATAAATAGTAAAAAAAATTTGAAGCCAAATCATTTATATAAAATTTTTATACAATTATATAATATTAACATATAATTTTGAAAATTGTAATCCCTATTAAAATTGTCACTAAACTTAATATAAAATATTAATTATTAATAATTAGAATAATTTCTAATTATAAATTTAATTATATATGTTTTATTATTAAAATAACAATAATTTTTACATCTTAAATTCTTAATACATAAATAAATTTTATTATATCGAAATTCTTTTTATTTATCGTAATTTGTTGGGTTTGTCTTGTCCCCCTTGCGTGATGGGCTCGCAAAGAAACCTAAGACTGAGCCCATTTCTTGCACTCCTTTAATGGGCGCTTAAAGTTGCCACAGCAGCTTCATCAAGTCGGTTGTTCTTGATTCATTTAACTCAGGGGCAGTTTAATTATAATTAATTATAATTATTATATATTTGTTTAATATTGTAAGATGTAAACAGAATATTAATTTATATTTTATAATTTTAAATTTATAGTATATAATAATATTTATAATTATATTAAATATTATTTTTTAAAAATATCCTATTATTACTATCAATTTTAAATAAAAAATATTAATTTGAATTTGATATTGATTCAAAATTTAATCGAATTATGTTTGAGAAAGATATATCTCAATTATCATCATAAATCTTGATTTTTCAGAACCTCCAAAAGAAAAAGTGATTAGAATTGGTGTTCCAGAGAGCAGTCTCATTATCAAGTCAGTACTATGGTAAAAAAGGAATAGTGAAAAGAAGAGAGTAAGAATAAATGATGTTCAAAGTATGGAGATGTGTTCAAAGTATGATACTGGTTTTTATGCATCTCATTGTTTGCTGGTTAATTTGCAGGATTTATCACATAAAAATAAACTGTTACTCTCACAATCATTGTTACAATTGCATGTATCATATAATTTGAGTCAAATTGACTCAGTCTGCTTCTTCTGGGGTCAATTAATTGTAATTGTGTTATATATGCAACTATAAAATTGGTTGTGAAAGGTAATTTTGGGAGTAATATTTTTCTTACCGGATGCTTAACAAAAATTTTCCTTGTGGAACCTCCTCCATGCATTGCCTTTCTTACTGACATATATACTTTTCATGCATCTCGTGATGGCTTGCTTGTGACCAAAATCTCAGTTCCTCATCCTTGGACTAAAATTCATTCCTTTTCATGCACCACTTAATTCCTCCTGTCCCAACATGATATGGTCTTTCTTTTTTTTATTTTTTATTTTTTTTTGGTGATTAACATGTTATGTTTTTTGTTTCATAAATAACTATCTTTTGTTATAATGACGATAAAAAGGTTCAAATCTAAGATCTTCTATGTTTTACTTTCGTTGTAAGATATCTTCTATGTTTTAGCTTGAAGACCATCTGATCTGCTTAAAATCTTTTACTGATTGTTAGTTCTCACTTTTCCCCTGGTAGTGTATTCCCTATTTTTTGGAGTATTGTTGGTCTCAAATCTTGGTTAATGCAACCAATACAGCAAGCACTTGTCAGACTAATGATCCCCTACGTGTTTCTGTTTTTCTTCCTTTAGTTTCATAGTTGCCCGTAAGACTATGTCATAGTTTGAAGAGTATTTGATCTATACCAAAATTTTCTATTGGTCCGAAGTTTTTCCCCTATCTTTAGGAGGACGATTAATCTGACCAATTTACAAAGCACTTCTCATACTAGTGATCCTTGTATATCTTTTAATATATCTTCCTTCAATGTTTTTCCTCAGGCAAACCACTGAAAAGTCTACCGGTTCTCCTCCGTAAATACAATTACCACCAAGGCTGTTTCCGCGGAATATAATCTGTCACGAGTTTCGATGAGACAAAGGGTAAGCTTCTACTTGCCGTCTGCACGTGAGCTCAGCTTCAAGGATTCATCTTTACTGGGATACTCAACGACTCCAGTCAAAGGAGTCGAGAGCTACAAATCTGGCAAGGTTTGTTTTACGGCTGGTATGAAGAAGTCGAGGCCAAAGGATGCTTACATTAACGTTCCTCTCGATGCTCTCAGAGTCTCAGAACTGAGTTTGGGATATATCTTGTTATATTCGTTGTCTTTTAAATGGAATATATAGTCTGAAGTAGCATGCTAATGTTACATAAATTAGGTGGTGGTATCTTCTTTACAAGTTTGTGACTAATACTGAATGTGTTGCTGATTTAATCATTCATTGACTCATCGAAAGTAAGTTGGCAAGCACAAATGGACCTGGAATGATGCATTGCAACTTAAGACCATGAATTTTTCCCTCTACTTGTGGTTTTGGAGCCACCATTTTATGAAGAGGGGTCCCTTAGTTTTCATGTTTCCCTGGAAGCAGTTTCTGATCTAATGAGCCAAATACAGAATAGTATAAAGGCATGGTGAGAACAAGTTCATTGAATTATGCTTGTGTGCATAATTGATCTTCTCCAAAATGAAATGCAATAAAAATTGGGAATAAATTCATAATGGCACTCCAAGAAACTCAAAGGACTGGGAGTCCATATCTTACTTTTTCTAGGGTTTGAAACTTGTAATGACAGCACCTCTCAAAGAGACCAACATTAAGAATCACATTTGCCAAATTTGAGTTGGCTTTCTAACAAGTTGGACGACATAGACATGTAGGGATCGGTCCGTCTATGGGGAGGGTTGGTCATAATTGGGCTTGGAAAAAAAATGTAAACTGTCATTGTGGAAAAGTTTCCCGTTTTGGAATTTTTAATATTACTTCCAAAATTTTTTTAATAAATTAGAAAAAATTTTCTTTAATTTTAGATGTTACTAAATTATGACGTCAAAATTGATAAATTGTCAAAATATAATTAGAAGTAATAGAAGTCTATGTTAGGATTGGAAATTTTTCATCATTTTGGCAGTTGGAGTCTTAGGCTTTGTTTGACAAAAGTAATTAGTTGGTAACTTATTTACTAATTGATAGTTAAAAATTTATAATTAATAATTGATAAATTAATTGAATGTATTAGAAGTGTTTAGAAAAATTTGATTAAAAATGTAAAATAATGTAAAAAGATATGTTAATATAAATAGATATATGAATTAAATTAATTCATATTTATTTTAATATTAAATTACATTAATTCCATCAAAATTAAAATAAATTAATTCCATCAAAATATTCAAAATAAAAATATAATTACTTAAAATATAATTATTTATGTTTTTGATATTATATATTTATTTATTAAAATATAATAATATAATGTCCTAAAATTTAATTAATTATATTTTATGATATTACATAATTATTTATTTATATTAAACTAATAAGAAAATATCAAATATTCATTTATATAATTAGAATATAGATTGTTATTAATTAAAAGAAGAGAGATAAATTTGAAAACCATTCAAAAATCCATTAGCTTATAAGTTACATTATAAAACTTATAAAAAAAGAGCTTATTTTTTTAAATAAGTTAGACATCAATATCTTTAATAATTTATAATTTATTGATTATATCAATAAATTATAAGTTAACTTATTTATTACGATTCTAATGTGAGTTGTTCATAAATTTGAAATTTGGCCCATAAATAATTTAATTTGTTTAATTATTTCAAATTATTTTGATGGAATTTAGTTCAAAATATTCATTTTAGCATTAGAAATTTTTAAAAATCATATACTTATTTCAATCCTAAGTACTTGTAAATAATAGAAAAAATTAAAAGGGTAGTTTTATGGAAAGTTCTATCTTCTAAAAAATTGAATATTTTATTATTTAATTATATTTAATATATTAAATTTTATATTTATATTTTTAATTTGTTTATTTTAATATTTAAAAAATAATTCTATAATAAAATTATTCAATCTTCACGAAAATGAAACTCCTCATAATAATATCATTTGAAACAAATTAAAAGGCATACTAAGATCTCTAAGTTTAAATTTGGGCATGGACGACCGGGCTCAAATAGACTCGCATTATAATGGGCTTTAATGTAAGAGGCTTTTTTCCTTTTAAAAGACTAGTTGGCTGAGCTGCAAACTGCAGCCCATTTGAGGGCTAGTTCTAATATAACCTTATAAAAGAAGTGCTCTCCAGTCCACCATCTTAAACCAAATTATCCGACAGATATATTACCACATCCGTTCTTTACTATCAGATATATTTAAATTTTTTTTATCTTTTTTTATGAATTATTTTACAATTTTAATAAAATATTAACTATTTTTTTTCTTCATTTTTATTAATAAATATTTTATTATTTTATAAATTTATTTTAAAATATATCAATAAATTTATTCTATTATATTTCTCTCCATTTTCAATTGTATTGAAATATGTACATAAAATATTATCTTTTAATATTATACTCATCTCTTTATTCTCAATCCTCTTGCATTGGTATAGTTATAATATTTTTATTTTTATTTTTAATTGTCTTGAATTTTTTTATAAAGAAGTAATTTTAAAAATTTTAATAAATATAAACGCACTATACTTATTTTTAATTTTTGTAGAATTAACTAAATATGATTGATAATAAGATATAAATGGAGTAAAGGCAAAATCTTTTTTAAGTAATTCTGCACTCATTTTTTTCTTTTGTCATTATTTTTCTCTCACATGTAACTTTTAGTTTAGATTTAATTCATTATTGTTATAAAATATTTTAAATCATTGATAAATAAAAAATTATATCATTAAAAAATAATAATTAAAATTTTTTAATAATAATAATAATTTTAATAATTTTTTATTTATAAAAAATATTTAAATAGATAATAATAATAATAAATTAATTTTCACTGAAATTTAAATGCATTACTTACTGTACCCTTTTGTTTGTGTAACATACACACCTGAATTTCGATGTGATACTGCATTCATTACGTACTCGGTACTTTTACTTTTAAGTTCTTTTTCCTTTTCTGTAATTGTTTTTCCACTATCAGACATTCTGATCGAGCAATTCCCTTGCTTCTCCAAACAGACGAACTACCTCACACCCACCCCAACAGTCTCTCTCTTTCCCCCTTGTTCGCACCCTTCTCTCTATCCTGGTCAACACTACTCTTTCTCACTCTTGCTTTTTTTTTTTGAACTCTCTCTCTCTGAATCCTCTTCGCTTCAAGCTTCAACACTACGCTCATCCTTTACTTGTCTTTTCCTTAATTTTCTATTTATTTATTAATTTATTTTAATTTTCTAAAAAATAAGATACAATTTTTTTTAATTAAAACACACTTATTCCAAAAAAAAAAAAAAATACTATACCCTTCTTTCTGTTTGTTCACGTTTTCTCTCCTGGTTAACATTACATATCTCTCTCTCTACCATTTTTTTTCCTGCCTCTCTTTGGCCGAAATTTTTATATGTTTTACTTATTTTGTAATAAATAAATAAAGAATAATTATTAATTTTTTTTATAATTTTCATTATCTTACAAAAGTTAAAATTTTATAAAATTAATAAATAATAACATTAATAATTATTCTTCTCTTGTATATCAATTATAATTAAAAATATTAATTAATAATATTTGTATTTTCTATTCCTTGTATTAGTCTCATTCTTTTATTCATATAAACATTATTTTAAGTTAGCTAAAGAATAAATTTAATTAATTTATTTTATTTAATATAAAAATTAGAGTAAAAAAATAAGGAAGAAGAAATGCAACAAATATTATTCAGAAATACTTAACAGAGCATGCAAGAATTTCTACGTTAACATTACAATTGCCCCTTTGTTACTCTCTCTCTCTCTCTCTCTTCTCGTTGCGGCGCTTCCCTCCCTATCCTGGCTCTTTCTCCTCGTTCACATTAACATTTCTTCTTTTCGTTAACTCACTTGCCTGTCTATCCTGCTCTCTCTTCATCATCGTTACAACTTTGTTTCGGCCTCTCCTTGTTGCCACGTTCCCCCCGGTATCCCCGTTCTCTCTCCACAACAACATCAATTACAGTATTTTACAGTATTTTAAATTTGATGCAGGCTTTATTTGATAAATAGCTTAACGCATGACTTTTAGTTGATTAGATTAAATTTAACTGATTGATTTGTGTAATTAATTAATTTGTCCGTTTGGTAAATAACCGTTGTAAACAGCTGTTGTATTTCAAAATGTTGAAATACAAAATGCTACAATTTGCAACATTTTGTTTTGATGTTTTGTCTTATGGATTGAATCACTGTTCTGCTGGTTTGTTATTTTTGTTGGTCTTGTATGCTGTGTCATGAAGTAAATATGCAAGATTGGAGCAACTGTCACGTACATTTGATTTGTGTTTTAATTGATAAATTTATTTATTATAAAAATTATATTAATTTAATTTTAAAAAATATTTAATTTATAATAAATTATAATAATATATTATTTATAAGAAGTTTAATTTATTAAATAATATATAAAATTTAAAATATTAAAATAAAAAATATTTAAATAATTTATAAAATATATTTATATCCTTATTTATTATTTTATATATACAATAGTTAATCATAAATAATTAATTTTATTAAATATTTTTATTTAAATAGCTAAATAATCAATTTATCTAATCAGTTAATACAATCAACCATCATTTAATAATTAATTGAATCAGTTAATCGTTATAACTATCAGTCGATTGTCAAATAAGATCATAGTTATTAATTTAGTAAGGCTAACAAATCAAAATTAAATTAGTTTAACTATCGAATTAGTTATTATATTTTTATATATAAAAATTATATAATATATATTATTATATTTTAAAAATAATAAATAAATATTAATTTTATAATAATTATTCAATATAATTTTAATTTAAATATAAGTAAATAACACAAATTTTCCTAATTTAAATTACTTTTATAAGTCTTAATTTTTTTATTTAATAATCATCGCAAATAACAAAAATTATTCATCTTAATCCTTATAATTTATGAAGAATCAAGAAATATTTTTTAAAATTTTTTCAATAAATTTAAAAAATTTAAAACTTTTTTTATCTATTTTTACAAGAAATTGATATTTTTTATTTTTAAACAATTAAAAAATTTAAAAATTTTCCAAAAAAGATGATCACTGTCTTTTAAATTTAATATCTTAATGTATATATTTTATTTATTTTGGTATGTGTATAAGATAAATTAATTTTCAAAATTTTTTTTATATTATACTTTTTTAAGTAAGATTTTATTAAACTTTTTTTTTTCATTTTTATATTGATCTTTCAATTTGGATAATAAAATTGGAGTTGAACTTTATCATTTTATTAAAAATAAATAAATGGATAATCATTGATTCAACCCTTATTTTTACTGGACTAAATCAAGTCAACTCAAATTTTTATCTAAACGAAATTTAAAGGAATTCTCGGTGTGTTTTTAAGTATCAATCCGATCCATCGAACCAATGGAACCCTATCTTTTGCACTCTTTCTCTCTCCTTGTGCCCTTCTGTCTCTGACTCGCCCGCTACCGCGTTTTACACATCTAATGCAGTAGAACCAACGTAAGTTTTTATCTTCTCTCTCCTCTCGTTATTCAGAACAACAATATCATACGAAGAAAATAAACCTAAATTAAAAACAGAATATTTTGGATGAAAATTGCCATTTTAGGGCATTCTTTTGTGATTTTCTGTGCAAGATTAACAGGGACGTGGAGGCAGGAAAGGCTGGGAGAAAGAAATGATCAGAGACCTCATGGTGGATTGGATCGCTGCCAGTAGGGACACGGCGGTGCCTCGAGAATAAATAGCCAATAAAGTAAGACGATGAAGAGAACAGAGCAGCTGCAATCGCACTGACAAATAGAAAGCAATGCTTCATAAAGATGCAAAACTTTCACCATAACAGTTTAGTAACTATCAGATACCAGAAACCAACAAAGCAATAGAACAAAAATACATCCCGTTCCATCTTTTTCCCTTGGATATTTGCTGTCTTAACATCCTGCAGTCTGCCCAATTTATCCCTGCAACACAAAAACAAATGACACGTAAATTTTCAATAAAAATGTTTTTCTAAACACAATTACAGGTACGCAGAAAGAGAGTGCCAAATTCAAGGATATGCAAACCTTCGTATATTATTATCTGAGAGGATGAAATATCACTTCTTCTTTGGAAAGATCTTCGGAATGGTTGGACGTTGAGAGGCAGAGCTGGATGAGGTAGAAGACATGGTTAGGGTGGTTTGAGGAGGAGGCTGAGTAGGGGGGCACAGAATCTTCTTAACGTTGATGTCCTTGGAAGAGGCAAAGCTCGATGAGGTAAAAGACGTGGTTGGGGTGGTTTGAGGCTGAGTAGTGGGGCACAAAATCTTCTTAACGTTGATGTCTTTGGAACTGGCATCATTCTCTTTGGTATCGTCTTCTCTCGAACTCATTCTGCTCTGATGAGAAGTGTTCGTTTGAGGCTGTTTTTTTAATCTAACCTCGAAGAGAATGAGCTAAAAGATAGATATTGGCTTTGGGGGGCGGGGTCCATCGGAGTTGTGAGCATTATATAACAGGAGAATGAGCTAGGTATCAGAGAAAGAGGATATACGTATAGCGGTGTGCAAGGGAGAGAGGGAAAAGAGTCCAAATATGACGGCGAGGTGGCGCAAGAAAGAGAAGTATACAGAGAACAAAAATGCTATAAGACTAAATTTTTTATGTGTAATTGATTGAATTTTAAGATTTAAATACATACAATAATCATTTTATATTTAATTAATACTCTTTATTTATATTTAAAACTTAATTTTAAATTGTAGATAATACCAATACTTCGTTTGATATGTAATTTTTTTAAAATTGATTTTATTTCATTTCAATAGAAATGATTTCAAATTATTTATAAGTGAATTTTATGGTTTAAAATTTTTATTAAAATTAATTATTTTAATTTATTTATAAATTAATTATTTTATTTGAAATATATTAAAAAATATATAAAATTCAATTAAAAATAGATTTTGATAGTGTTATGATAAATATAATGTTAGAAAGAGGATAAAATTTTTATATAAAATATTTTTTTAGTTAAATGAAATAAATTTTAATGAAATCCTTATTAAATTGGATAGATTTCATAATAGAATGTAATTAAAATAAAAATTGTAAATAAAATAAAATTCTTTTTCATTTAAAGCCAAATACTATTGGAAATAATAGATCTTTGTATGGTAGAAAAAGAAGATGAAAAAGAAGAAAAGTATACACAATGTCTTCAAGGCGTGGATAAGTACTTTCTTTTAGGCTTAATTCGCCCCCACCGATAACCATAACTTGAGTGCAACTTAGGTTAATGGTGAATTTACTTCAAGATACAATGAAGAATCTTAAGTATGATTTGTACTCCTAAAAATTTAAGCTGTGACAATAATGGTATTTATAGAATATTAATTTTGCTTTTATCTTTGTGCACCAAAGGTAAAGGCAAAGGCAAATGAATTTATGAATGTACGAAGAGAATGGAATGAGAATATTTCACACATTTTGTAAATGGAGAATGACTCTATTTATAGACACTTCACGTCTATTCATGAAGAGTTACACCATTTCACTTGATGTCTATTCATGTAAGAACATGTTCCTTAATTCAAATATTTATAACTAACTTGCATGAAGTATTATATTTATTAATTGAACCAAGATAACTTTTCAATTTAAATGAAGCAATACAACTTTTCATTTTGAATGAAACAATACAACTTTTCATTTAAGTTGAAGAAAGATAACTCTTCATGTTTTGGACTTTTTTTTTTACATTCCCCCACCATTTTCAAAACATTCATAAACTCTTATCACTCTGGAAATCTCATGTTTTCAGTAAAAGTATCTTTAAGACTTGAACCCTTACTTAGTAAAACATGGTTTCACCCATCCGAAATAATATGGTAGACAAGCTTTGAACCAATTATCCCATTTGAATAAGTGTGCATACCTTACACATAAAATCTTGGACCATTATATGCCATTTTTATTTGACACATTTTTAAAGGTCTTGTGTCTTATATCCTTTTCATGAGAGCTTTAAGAGTTAAGCCCAAAGACTCCAAGAAGCCCCACTTCACTCTTTTATAGGTAGACTCTATTAAGAGCACCACCCTGATAAGCACTCCACCAAATATATACTTATAGATATATTAAGAGCTAAAACTCAACCTTCCCATGTAAACTCATGGTAACCAAGTACTTTTCAAATCTTGAGATGAATATCATATATTAAATCCTTGCAATCACTCTAATAGTGTACTTTTGTCATTGAACTCAAGATTTGATATTATTCAAGTGTGAGTTAGGTTTTCACCATTGATGATCATAATTTTATGGGCTTCAATCCTATCCTTTTCGATGTTTTCAACACCAAATCCCTTGGCAGTCCTTTTGTTAAAGGATCTACAAGATTTAGTTCAGACTTTATATAATTAATAGAAATTACTTCATTCATAATTAAATCCTTCACATAGCTATATCTTATTCCAATATGTTGAAACTTCCCATTATAAACTTGACTATAAGCCTTTGAAAGTGTAGACTGATTATCACAATGGATAGCTATTGGTGCCATTGGCTAACCATACCGATATTTCAAGCAATAAATTTTTAAGCCAATCTACTTCCTTACTACCCCCGGCTAATGCTATAAACTCAGCCGACATAGTGGAATATACAATATATGTTTGTTTTTTATATCCCTAAGAAATAACACCCCCACCAAGAGTATAGACCCAACCGCTTGTAGAAGCATAGTCCTCTGTGTAAGTTACCCAACAAGCATTTGTATAACCTTCCAAGACTAAAGGATTACCACTATATGCAAAACTATAGTTCATTATCCCCTTCAAATATTTTAGTATTCTATAAATAGCATGGCAATGCTTTCTATTTGGATTCTTGTGTATCTGCTTAATCTTCCAACAACATAAGCTATATCTGATTTTATACACATCATAGCATACACCAAACATCCAATTACCTTTGCATATTCATGTTGTTTCATAGGATAACATTTATTTGGTTCTAATTTGATGCTAGGTTCAAATGGTGTAGCAACAAGACAATAATCAAAATAATCAATTTTTTTAATATTTTCTCAATGTAGTGAGATTGTTATAAAGCAAAATAATTGTCATCCCTAATAATTTTAATTCTTAAAATTACATTTGCTACTCCCATATCTTTCATGTCAAAATTATCATATAAGAATTTCTTAGTTTTCTTTATTTCACATAAATAAGTACATCAAACATTCAATTATCTTTGCATATTCATGTTGTTTCATAAGACAACCTTTATTTGGTTCTAATTTAATGCTAGGATCAAATCGTGTAGCAACGGGACTGTTGGTGTGTGTCTTAGAACCAATCATATAAGATGATTGAAGTTATACATAATGTATTATATTTTATTTTAGGTAATTTAATTATTATATTTGTTTTTATTATTATTATGCACAATTTATAACTTAATATAATAATTATCCTTGGAATAGCTTTGCTATTCCTAAAATGCCCCTAGTCAAGTATTATTACGAAAAGGATAGTAATAATACATCGAGACTAGCATGTATAGTGACTGATGATTACGAATCATGGATATGTGATATCAAGTCAATACATGAGTACATCGCTAAGTGAACAATGTACTGGATTGACCCACTATGAGAATATTGCATGGATAAACGTATCATAAGTTATTCTCATATGATCACAACTACACATAAACCTTTGACCTGAAGTCACTATGGTTCCCTACATGAGGAATTACTCACTTTAATATTGTCCTATATCACCTTTAATCAGGATGACAAGTAGGACATTGATTGGGTGTGTCATAAATCATGCAGAGGAAAGTGAGTGATGTAAATGGGATTTTGTTACTCTTGTATAAAAGAGAAATATCCTTGGGCCCCTTGATTGAGTGAGACTTAGAAATGCATGGCCATGCTCAGTTAAATTAATATGTGATATTAATTATTTATTTTAAGTCTACTCAGTATCAAGAAATATAAATTGAACATTGACGAGGATGACACCTTCCATGCCTCCAGTTCAATTTGGATATTATTACAAAAGGGTTATGATGCAAAACGTTGATCATGTATTAGGTGGATGTCGAATCACAGACATTCTTATTACTTGAGTGGCAATGATGTATTGCTAGATACCGCTCGCTGTCTATGGCTCAATAATAAGTCATTGTCAACATAGTAAGAACCTACAGGGTCACACAAAAGGAGTAGGAAATAAGACAATAATTAATTGGACTTTAATTATATTAATATCCAATTAATTGGACTTATTTTCGTGCATATATATATTATTAAGAATAATAATTCACGTTATATATATATATATATATATATATATATATATATATATATTATGTGATATTATTTGATATTAAAGAAATATCAAATAATTATCTTATCAGATATTAGATAAATATATTATGAGATAATATTATTATGATATTTGATAACTATATGCAATTATCTAATATTAAGATATTTATATTATGAGATAATATTATTATCTAATATTAGATAATTAATAGATAAGTCCTATCTCTTCCCATTATCTCTAGGATAAGGATAAGATGAGTTGTTAAGTGTGATTAGAATTTTGGAAGCATTATCCTAGTAGGACTAGGATTATGGCTTGCCTAAGTTCTATAAAAGGGGACTTGAGGGCAGCACTTAATAATCACATTTTAAGGTTCCATATAAACCCTAAATCACTCAGAAAACATCCAATCCTAATTCTTAGAGAGAAAAACGCATCCTAGCAGACGCGTGGAGGGTGAGAGGTCGTTGTTCACTCCGTGTGGATATTGTAGAGACGCTGTACCTTTCGGCCAGCGTTTGATTCATCCACTCTCAAGTTTTGATCAGTAGAAACACAAGTGCCCAATAGGTAAAACCCTAATCATTGACTTATGCTTTTTGCATGGATCCTAGGTAGAATTCGGATCAAAAATTTAAAATTCCGCTATATGTGATAATCCGAATTTCCAACAGGGACAACAATCAAAATAATCAAATTTCTTTAATATTTTTTCAATGTAGTGAGATTGTGATAAAGCAAAACAATTGTCATCCCTAATAATTTTAATTCCTAAAATTACATCTGCTACTCCCATATCTTTCGTGTCAAAATTATCAAATAAGTATTTCTTAATTTTCTTTATTCATATAAATCAATACCAAATATCAATATATCATCTACATACAAACAAATTATGACTCCTTATCCATTATTAAACTTACTATAAATGCATTTGTCAGATTCATTAATTTTGTACTCATTTGCTAGAACCACTTTATTAAATTTGTTATGCCATTACTTAGGGGCTTGCTTAAGTCCATAAAGGGATTTAATTAGTTCATATACTTTGTGTTCCTAACCAGGAATCACAAACCTTTTCGGTTGTGTCATATAGACCTATTCTTCCAACTTTCCATTAAGAAAAGTTATTTTTACATCCATTTGATGTATTAAAAGATTATATATTGAGGCAAGTGCTATAAGCACTCTAATTGTAGATATTCTTGTAATAGGTGCATATGTATCAAAATAGTTTATCCCTTCCTTTTGTGTAAACCCCTTAGCAACTAACCTTGCTTTAAACTTATCTATGGTTCCATCTACTTTCATTTTCTTTTTGAAAATCCACTTACAACTAATAGGTTTTGAACCAGGAGGAAGATCTATTAGTTTCCATGTTTTATTGCCCATTATAGAGTCCATTTCATCTTGTATAGCTTCCTTCCAAAAGGCTACATCTTGAGACTTCATTGCTTCTTTAAAGGTTTTAAGATTACTTCCCATATTAAAACACATATATGTATTACTTTCCATGCCTTTTCTAGTCCCTTTAATAAGGAACATAAAGAAATTCGGACCATAAGTTGTTACCTTTCTTACCCTTTTACTCCTTCTAGGTTCCACTTCTTCTAATATATCATTATTTGATATACTACCATCTGGACTAACTTGCTCATTGAAATGAATGATGTCTTTAGACCTTAGAATTGAATTAAACCTATTTTCTTGAAAACTAACATCCCTTAATTCAATAACTTTATTTATTGGGTATGAGTTATTTGGTTCAATAACTAAAAACCGATATGCCTTGCTATTTTCAGCATAACCCAAGAATATGCATTCAATCCTTCTTTCACCCAATTTCTTCCTTTTGGGTTCTGGAACTTTTACTACTATCCTACATCCTCATACTTTAAAATAATTAAGGTTAGGCTTTCTTTTCTTCTAAAGCTCATATAGGGTAACCTTGTATCTTTTATTAGAAACTTTATTTAGTATATAGCATGCAGTTAGTAACACTTCACCTCAAAATCCATTTGCTAGACCAGAATAAGATACTATTTGTTCTAAAACCCTATTTTTCCTTTCTGCAACACCATTTTGTTGTGGGGAATAAGAAGCAATTACTTAATGTATTATTCCAATGGACTCAGAATATTTTTTATCATAGTATTCTCCTTCTCTATCCAATCTTAGACATTTAATAAAAGTTTTACATTAAAATTCTACTTCAATTTTAAATAAGTAATACAAGGAAGCGTTGCTCCCCAATGTTGTTTAGCCTTTGTAAAGGAGTCAATCACTTAAGCTACTAGGCTTAAAAATTGGTTTACTCCTGAATTCAATTCCAATTTTGGTCTAAACTCAAATGAAATGAGGATTGATGTTTTGTTCACTCTTAGCATTATAATTAATATAGTTGCTCAAATTTTGACTTTGAGAAGATAATACATTTGTCAATCTTGATATCATTATGATAATATAGAACTTAATGATCTCTTCTGCGCATTAGATATGGCATTTTTATTATATCCAAATATGACAGTATTTTATGGAAAATATTGCTTTATATGCACACGTGCATGTATACATGCACTCATAAGAAGGAATGTGGTTGTTGTATTTATCAACTAAAGTTCCATGAGTGAAATATATGCCTCCTTAGGTAACCGATTCCCTTTTTAGAAGTTAATGTAGTGAATGAGTTCCATAAAAAATCTAGAATCTAGAAAATGTTTTGTTGTAAATAAAAGCAAACAAAACTTTAATATAAGTCAAATTTTTGTCTCTGAGTGATAAAAATCTAAGTAGAGTAAAAATATCAAGATAAAAATATCTAGAGAGCAGAAGGTGGGATGACCAAATCAAAACTTTTAAGAAGCCAAGATGTTAATGAAAGAACTTTGCTTTGCTACCTCTTTATAATTTCCATTATTAATATACTTTTACTTGATATCTATGGCTTTGAAAAATTTTAAGACTTCTCCTTATGATTGTATGTGAATGAAGCTCTTAGTGCCTCTTTCTATTGTTAACAAGAAGCATAGAGGACTTGTCCTGAATTTCTTCAGGAATGCAAAGTGCTTGCTTCAGATGATATATCGTTTTTTATAAACTTATTAGCAAGATATAGTTCTTGCCCAATACGAAAGCATTAGAATGGAATTAAGCATATGCTTTGATATCTTCATGGTATATTGAATATAGGTTTATATTATTCAAATGGATCCAAACTTGAACTATTTGATTATACAAATTTAGGTTATCTATTTGATTCCCATAATGCTTAATCACAAACAAGTTATTTATTCACCCAGGGTGGTATAGTTATTTCATGGCATTCCATGAAACAAACTATATCAACAACTTTCTCTAATCATGCAAAAATTTTAGCAATTCATGAGATAAGTTGAGAATGTATTTGGTTAAAGTCCGTAATTCAATACATTCAAGCAACATGTGGTTTATCATTTAAAAAGAAGTTGCATAGCTCAATTGAAAGGAGGATACATCAAAGGTGATACATCAAAAATGACAAAGCAAAACATATCTCACAAAAATTCTTTTTCACACATGATGTTCAAAATAATGGTGATATGGATATTTAACAAATTCGTTCCAATGATAATTTGGTAGATTTATTCACAAAGTCACTTCTTATTGCAATATTTGAAAAGTTAGTTCATAATATTGGATTGCATCGGTTAAGAGATCTTGAATGATATTGTTGTAAGAGAGAGTTAATACACATTGTACTCTTTTTTCCTTAATTAAGTTTTTGTCTCATTAGGTTTTCTTGACAGGGTTTTTAATGAGGTAGTATTCTATTGTGTATTATAATTAAGTATTCCTCTATATGGACATCTAAAAAGGAATGTTATAAACAATAATTAGATTTTTATAAATAATTTTTAGGTTTATTAAATACGGATATTCATAAGTTAGATGTTATATTTCTATTATAGTTAATTATTAGAATTCAATTTTATTTATGAATCATTATTATGAAATTGTAAGATTTAATCTATTTGCTTTATAAATATAAGTTGTATAAATTATTTTATATACAATTGGATTAAATATTCTCTTCCTTCTCATGATTCTCCTTTATTTCTTTCATATCTTTCTTTAACTATTTCTTATGTGTTTATTAATTATATAACATCTATTATTTTTATTATGGAATGGAAATTCCATCATTTAATGAAATAGTTATTCTTTAAAAATGGACATTATCATTCTGTAAGTGGTGTTTGATTCACTGATTCATACAATTTTAATATTTTTGAGAATATGATTTTAAAAAATTTACTCTTTTTTTTCCTTTTTAAGTGTGATTTTAGAAAAAAAAATTATTCCTATTTATTTGTCATTTTAGGAAATTAAGGTTGTATTTATTGTATTCTTTTAAATATTACCTTTATAATTTAAATAGATGCTTGACAACTTTACTTATTGGTATATTTTTAGTAGAAGATATATTCATAAATTATAACTTATTTCTTCTAAAATTAAGTTTATTGATTATCTTCCTTAATTCTTATGCATTAACTTTAAACAACACTTAAAAAGGAATGGAAGAATAATTTTTAAAAATGTGACATTACTATATTTGATTTATTTAAATATATTTTTAAGAATGTTACAATATTATTTTTAATTAATTTTTATATTTTTAAAATATTATTATATTATAAAAAATATTCTTATTAAAAATTAAATGATTAACATTGGCAATGATGATAATTAATAGTGAATGGTAATTGATGGAGGTTATTAGTGATAAGTGGTAGCAACAGTAATAATCCATGATCAATAGTAGCTGACATAATCATCAACAGTAGATAATAGTTAATAGTAGCTGTTGATGATAGATGGTGGTAGTAGCGATAGCAATGGTTGTTTAGGGTAAGTAGTGGCTAATGATGAATGGTGAAAAGCAATGGTCAATAGCATTAAATAATAATAATAATAATAATAATAATAATAATAATAATAATAATAATAATAATAATAATAATAAAATGATGAAATAAAGTATTAACAATAGTAACAATCTTAATATGAGGATAGATAAAATAATCTATTTATTTTATTAAAATATTTTCATATCTTAAATATAAGATACTCACTTCTCTTATGAAAGAATATTAAATTAAAAATATTATTAAAAATTCTTCTTTTAAAAAATTAAATTAAATATAAAAATCTTACCCACCTTTAAAATATTTATAAAAAAATCGTAAATCAAATCGTATCATACGTATCAAATAATTTTAAATAATTTTTTCCACCCCTCTACATTCTACTCCCTGTTCCAAACGGGCCAGAGTCGTAAACATTATAAACTTAGTTACCACACACATCACAACACAAATCCCTCCCTCCTCAGTTTTCCTCTCATTTTCCTCGTTGCTACATTTTGTCCCTGAAAACACTACGCTACATCTATGCTATTCTTTCTCTGCCACATCATGCGCTTTTTTTTGGCTTCCTTTTTCTTCTTATTAATTAGAGATGTTAAAATGAATTGAATTTAACTGGTTGATTTGAAATTAATATAATTTTGCTTGACCTGAAATTGAGATTAGTACAAAAAATAATAATAATAATTTAATCTAATAAAAAATTGGAACTAATTAACCCAATCTAATAAAAATTATGATTAATAAGTGTTAACATATCGAATTATTAAGTTAGCCTGTTAGTATGGTAATAATAATAATTAATTAATTATTATATATTTAATTTTTATATAGTATTAAAATAATAATTTTAATATATTAAAATTATACTTTAATATATATATTATTAAAATTATATATATGAGCAGTATTAAATAATTTTTAATATTAAAATTAATAAATTTATATTTTTAATATTATCAATATATATTACATAATTTTATCAAAATAAATAATTATATTAAAATTTAAATTAATACTTAAATATTAAAATTTTAAATTAAATAAAAAATTTAAATAAATAATTTTGAATATATTATATACTTATATATAATATAATACATTATTATTTATTTTTTATTATTATATATAAATTATTATAATTATTTTTATTAATATATTATTTATATATATTTGATAATATATAAATTATTAAATATATTTATTTTTATATATAATACTTTAGACTTGATCAATACATATTTATTTTATTAAGTATAAATATAAAAATATATAATACATAATAATATATATTTATTTTATTTAGGGTTTAGGGTTTAGTAATTATACATAATATAATAATAATAATATATTATGTATAATAATATATTATTATTATTATACATAATAATATATAATAAAATTTTAAGTCATAATAATATATATTTATATTTAATAAATAAATAATAATAAATTTTAATTAATTAATTATATAAAATTAATAATAAATAAGAAACTTATATGATAATAATAATAAAATGTAATAGGTTATGAAAATCTATTTGGTAAATATTGATATGAGATTTAGATTGATATTGTAACAATCTGATTTAAATACAATTTGATGAAAATATAACCCGACCTGAGACTGACTCGACATACAATTTTTATCCGTTGGGTTATTATGATAGGATTGAGTAAGTTCATTTTAACAAATCTATTATTAACACATCTTTCTCTTTCTTTTCGTCGTTGCTATCTCTGGGTTATAAGATTATCTCAATCATAACGTAAATAGAAAATGCATTGCGAAAGGATTTTTATTCTTTTTTATTCATAGTTATTTTCTTCAATTTTCTAAGTCCAGGTATCTTGTTGAAAAAAGTATAATTGAAATAAAAAAAATAAAAAATAGCATCTATTTGTTTGGATAAAATTATCATTTTAAAAATATAATTAAAATATTAAAATAATAAAAAATTTTAATTTACTCAATATTAAATATAAAATATACAGTAGAAAGTAATTTTCTCTTTTCTTAATAAAAAATCAATTTTCTTCATTACTAGAATCTTTTTCTCTTTGTTATAACGTTCCCGTATCCCTATATATCCCCTCAGTTCCTATCTATCATTCAGTTAATGCTCTCCAAGGGTAGATCAAACAAGAGCAACAGCAAACACTTCATAGAGAGCAGAATGAGTTCCAAAGACATCAACATTAAGAAGATTCTATGCCGCACTTCTACCACATCCCCCACTGACTGTCCCCGTCCAACCATTCAGAACATCTTCTCAAAGAAGAAATGATATCTCATGCTACTAATCAATAATATATGAAGGTATTTCTGTTCATTTTCATACACTTCCTTCAACTTTGCACCCTCTTTCTGTGTACGTATAGTCCTGTATGGTAACATATGACGGTATTTCTGTCTCGCAGGACATATTAATTAAGCAGTCTGCGGGATGTCAAGACTGCAAATATATATCCAAGCGAAAAGATGATATATATATATATATATATATATATATATATATATATATATATATA
The DNA here is from genome assembly GCA_020226215.1 of Sindora glabra. Classification (NCBI taxonomy): domain Eukaryota; kingdom Viridiplantae; phylum Streptophyta; class Magnoliopsida; order Fabales; family Fabaceae; genus Sindora; species Sindora glabra. The sequence goes on along the minus strand of CM035236.1, from coordinate 32,699,623 downwards.
TATATATATATATATATATACGTATATATATATTGTTCTGTTGCTTTGTTGGTTTTTGTATTTGATGGTTATGTTACTTTGATGTTTCGTTTAATTTAATTTTCTTTTCATCATAAAAGAATATCAACCTCTACATGTTTAGTAAAAAGAGAGAATAAAATAATATTTTTATAAATTTATTAGTGAATCATTAAATTGATTTTGAATGATTATCTTGATAAGAAAATTGTCCAAAGAATTTGTTTATATCAAAATCCCTCAATTTAAAATAAATTAAAAACTATCGGAACTATTATAGTTAGCACTCTTAGATTTTATAGTCAACGGCTGGATTATCATTCATGGCCACCGGCTCTCCAACTGACCTCACTTCACTTTAAGATTTCAATTGCATTTTTCCCCTTAAAAAAAAGAAGCCGTCCTTTTTTTTTTCCAGCTTATTTGGCTACGACAAAGTAAATATTTTCTACTATGCTCTATCGTGAAAATTTTGAATGTTTGAAAAGCATTACTTTTCTATTTCTCAGTGCAGTTGCAGCTGCCTCTGCTCTCTTAGCCCTCTATCCTTTTATTGGCTGTTTATTCTCAAGCGCCACCGTGTTCCTACCGGTGGCGATTCTGTCCACCGTCGGGTCTCCGGTTATATCTATCTCCCACCCTTCCCGCTCCTCGCGTCCCGATTTGGCTTAAAAATGAAAAAAACTTGATACACTCTCATTTTAATTGTACATATAAGATTGAAATTTGAATCATTCATTTTTCTAATAAACAATAGGGTTTCGAGTCATGGATTTCACTATTTGTGAGAAAGAGTGGCTTTGATGTGTTTCCAAATTAGTGTATGTAAGAAAACTCTTTAGAAAAATCAAAATGGAATACCCTAAAAAAGCAACTTTCATCCAAAGCTCTTTTGCTAATTGTCGTTTTTACCTTCATATACTTTTTTTTTAGCGAGAGGAGAGGAAAGGTAAAAAGGGAAAAAAAATAGAAAAATGAGGAGAAATTAGAGCAGTTTAGTTGTTTGTTGAGATGGCTCACGTTCTGCATCAGCCTCCAAACAACGACGCCGGTTTACGTTGGAGCTACTCGTATGACGCCTTTTATGTGTCTTAATTTTAACAATTAAAAAAAAAAGAAAAAAAATGAAGAAGAAGATCCATGCCATACTTTCTAAGTTCTAGGAACGACAGGCCAATGAGAGACAGAGTGCTTCTCCAGATATTTACAAGTCAAAGTCATGGAAATTGTAAACACAATCGGTGATCGGTCCTTATTCACAAAGTGAGTGCCATTATAATCCTGATATTATGTAACTGACATTTTTGGTACTTTACTTCTATTTTTATTATAATTATGCATTTTAATGTTCATTTGCAATATTAAAATAACTGAAAAATATGTTGTTAAATTTTATTATAATAATATTAAATATGTCCTTACTTTTATTCTATTCTTTTTTTCATTTATTTTAATATTATGAATGAAATATGGGACAAATAATTATAAAAAAATAAAAATAAGGAACTGATAATATTAATTATAAGTTTTATAAAATATAATAATTTTCACCTTTATAAAAGTATAAATATTGTGTATACATAAACAGTAAAACAAATTTGATCATGTTTATGTTAAATTTTGAGATGATTGGATTTGATTTGTTTACGTCACTGTGGTGACTTGTGAGACAGAGTGGGTTGAACATTTGCGGAAAAACAATTGATAAATAAATAAAAAGAGTGCAAGTCATATTTTTTTCTAATTTATACTCATTATATTTAATTTTGCAGTATCAAAATTTACAATTCTTCATTAATTTGAAATAAAAAGATCTGAGCAAATATATAATAGGAAAATCTATAAAATTAACCAAAAAAATTATTAGCACTAAAAGAAAAGGGCTAATTTTTATTTCTAAAACTCTTCAGTTAAAAATTATTTGATTTGGACTGGTGAAGCTTGATTAAACTAGTGACTCATTGGACCGTTTAAGACCAGATTTGTGTCTCTTTTCTAATTTCAGCTGAGTCCAATTCCAATAACTTGCAGCCCACAAGCCCGCATCACAATACATAATTTACCCACTGACCATATCCAGCAAGCCCAAAACCTAAAAAAAAAACACAGTTTTCTGGACAATAAAGGGAATTCACATTTTCAGGTCGGCGAGTTCGAGAGCAAAAATTAATTCTCTTATATTTAAAACTAAAAATTGATCAACAGTATATTCGCAGGAAATTAACTTTGATTTTAAATAAAGTAATTTTTAAAATTATTTTATATTACAGAGTTTCATCGTCTCCCTTTACTTTCCTTTTCTCTGTCTATCCTTTCTTCCTATTATTATTATTTTCCTTACTTCCTTCCTACTATCTTTCAACTTTTCATTGTCTTTCTATTTTTTTTTTTGGATAAATTCTACGGTACTTCAAGAAATTTAAAAATTAATATAATTTAATATTTTTAAGAATTATTAAATTAAAATTATTTAATTATAATATATAATTAAATAATTTTAATTAAATAATTTTAAAATTTATCATATCATTTTAAATTTTAAAATTCAAGATGTACCAAGCACCTTTTCGTATCTCTTCCTTTTCTTTCTCATCTTTCTTCTTTGCTTCTGTCTAAAAGATATTGATATTTATAATTATATTAAAAAGTATTTAAATAATTAAAAAAATTGAGAAACATAATTGGTAATATTTTAAATATGTATTAACTTTGTGAAAAAAAATGCTGAAGATTGTATCTGAATTATGTTTTCAATACAAAATGCTTTTAAGTTTTACTAATAAAGGTATATTGATTTTTATTAGCCAAGTATTTTTTATATTATCGAAATAATAAAAAATTAATTCATTTAAAATATATTTCTTTAAAAAATTACTTACCATAATTTTTTTTTCTGAAGCAAATCGAACCTGAGTTTGTAATCTTTTCGTTCGGCCATTTCACTTCCCTTTGGTGGAAGCTAGGGTAGGTCCACGCGTAAGGAGACAAAATTTCTAGCCCTACAATAATAATATTGGAACTTTAGTACTATATTTTATTATATTTTGACGATCAATGATTCTGATGTCATGATTTAGTGTCTTTTAAAATCAAGAGAACAATTTTATGATTTGTCAATAATGAAAATCTTATTATCATAGTAGAACTAAAAGTTAATTCAAGGAGAGAGCTTTTTTTTTTTTTTTGGGCTCAAGAATGTTTGGTATTTAGTAGATTATATTGGGATTTTGACTAATTTAAAGTTGAATTGAATTGAATTGAATTTTTTTCAAAAGATAAAACTCTTTCAATAATAATTTTTTTCATTTATAAAATTTAAATCTAAAACCTAATTTAAGAGTATGAACTTCCAGTTATTCAAATCAACCTCTGTTAATAATACATTTAGGTCATATATGCAAACACAAATATGAATGAGTACAGACTTTCATGCCTCACAAAGGAAGTAGGGTGAACTACCCTACTATGTTGTCCTTTGAAGAAAAATTCTTCAATAAATCATTTCTTTGTTATAAAAATATTATGAGTAGGTAAAAAGTTTAATGTAAAAAGTATATATTAATTTAATTAATTAATTATATATCATATTTATTAATAAAAATTTTTAAAAAATAAAAATTTAATTTATTTAAGACTTATCAATATTTTTTTTATCAATTTTTAAGTATTGTATTTCAAATTAAATATACATTAATTCAAATTTTGTCAAAGGTTCATGTAATGCCTCAAAATAATATTTAAAAAGTTTTATTATTTTAAATGCATTGAGATATTTGTTTCAGTTGAAGAAGATAAATGAATTATGTTTATTTAGCCAATATTTGATTTTAGAATTTCATTTAAATAATTATTATGGTGAGTATGAAAAATTATGAAAACACATGTATAATTTAATAAAATGATCTTTCCAAAATATATAGAATTCTTTTAAATATTTACTTTTAAGTTTTTGAACTAAGTGAGTTATTATAAAATATTAAGGAAGATGAAGAATATATAAATTAAGATTTTAAAAATATGAGTTTTATAAAAATGAGTTTTAAAAATAGATGAATGGCTAGCATTGACTTCAGTTTAGAGTGGAAGGTTGAAATTTAAAATGGAAACAAGCTTAAGGTGCACTAAGAAGCACCAATTTTCTATCTCTTCCTTCCTTTTTTTAAAAATTTTTCCTAGCACCCCTTTTCTCATTTTCTTCTTCCTTTTGTCACTATCCTTTTCTTTTTGGCCAAGGCATTGATGCCATAAGAACCACCACTAGCTAAGCATTTCCCTCCTTTACCTAGCAGCTACTTATGGTACCCATTAGTACTCGAACAGAGCAATATGATAGTGCATAAGGAGCTAAAGCCTCTTATTTTTTTGATAAGATCCATGCCTATCTTTGGCCTCTGTCACTGGTGTAACCCTTTCTAAATAAGGATTCTTGCTAGTGTTAAAGAGAACTACCATTTTTATAGTTGGAGTGGAAGCAAAATTGAAGCCTTTAGCCTCATTGGTTTCATTAGATTCTAACATCATTTCACCACTAGTAGAGCTTTGATCAAGTAACTAAGAGAGAGAGGTAAGCTTACCTATATCATGGCACTTTAATATTTTAGTTGATTTAAGCTTGATCTAGGAAACCCTATTTGTGTAGATTTCGAAATACATGATAATGACTTTGAAAAATAAGAGATTTATGATTTAGGATGATGAAATAATGTGATTAAAGTGATTCTAGAGTACTCATTCTAATATTTTAGATGATTTAAAGCTTAAACTATGAAAAAATAATTTTATGCTTTTTTTGAAATACTTGTTGATAGCTTTGAAAAAAAATATAAAATGTACGTTATAGAATGATTGAGTGATATGACTAAAGCCTTTCTATGTCATCAATCTTAATATTTTTGGATGATTTAGACTTGAGTTAAGGAAAATGCATTTTTATACATATCTTAAGAAACTTGAAAATAACTTGAAAATATAAGAATGCCATGGTATAGGATATTTGAATGGCATATTTAGAACACGCCTAGATTATCAAGTTTAATATTTATGACTAAATAGCTTTGATCTAAGAAAAAATTCCTAAAACATGAAATTTGTTTTCTTTGAAATAGAGTTAAAATTATTAAAATTAAATGTATGGTTTTATAGAATGATGCAAACAAAGCATTCTTGGAGTATAAAGTTTCAATATTTTAATGGTTTTATACTTGATTAAAAAAAATTATCCATATATGAAAAGCCTTTGGATTTTTTATGATAATTTCAAGAATATAAGAAAGTAATGATAGAAGATGATAAAGTAGTTTGAGATGAACATTTTAAAGCATCACATTTTAATATTTTTATTTGTAGAAGTTTAATCCCAAAATCACTATATAATGATATATATCTTCACTTTTATGAATGAATATTAGAAAACATAGGAAGTTAATGATCTAAAGTGTTATTATATTATAATTTGAACTTAGAATTATAATATTAGGAAATAAAATAAGTAATTCCCTTATGTTTATAATTTATCATTATAAATGGTGAAATAAGAAGAAAGCAAAAGATAATTATGGATATCCTAGAGCTTCTAAAAATGGATGGACACCATCAAGTTAGTATATATCTTACCCATATCATTGTTTGAATTAAATTTTGTATTTTCTTCTCTCTCTCTCTCTTTCCAAATATATATATATGCTCATGGTTGTAGCTTATGGAAATTCATAATAGTAATTTACTTATAATTGCAATACTTTTGGTCTTCCTATATTTAGAATACCTGTTAAAATCACAACTTACGGATAATGGTCTTCTTGATATATTTGATCAAGTGTCTTATTCATAATTGATATGGATAGAATGTTTTTTTTTATGAAATTTGAATAATTAGTCCTTGGATTATGTACAATGAAAGCATAGTATTGATATTGATAGATGAAGTAATTGATAAATGTGAAATTACAAATTTTAGATGCATGAATAATTCCTTGAACACGTATAATGAATGTGGCATCATTATAGACTTAGATTATTGTGATTATGTGTGAAATTTGTTGAGAAATGTGTTATACATTGTATATTTTGATATGTATGAATGCTTATAACCATCCAAAAAGGCATGGTGGTGCTGACATATATTATTATGTATATTGAAATTGAATTATGATTATGTTATACAAAGCTTAAGTTCTAGTGTTTGAATTATTTTATGAATTATGTCACCAGTGGCATTAAAATGAGAAATGTGACAGTATAGTGTTATGAAAATTGAATAGAGAATTTTTAGTAAAAAAATAGGTCAGGTATAAGGTTGGTTTGAAAGGAATAAGGATAGAAAGGTGATGAATAAGGTATAAGGTTGGTTTCGAAGTAAAAAAATAAATGTATGTATTGTATTTACAAATTTTTGTATATTATGTTGTGAAATTATTTTTAATTGTTTGAATAATTCCATTTGATGTGATTGTGATAACTTGGTTGTGACTGAACCATGTTGCCATTTGAAAGTTTAATCACTACCTAGAATAGGTTGCAAGTAATATAACGATAGTATTGTGTAAATTGAATATTAGAGAATATTATGAATTGTGATGATGAATAGGAAACTTAAGTGATCTACAGGTAAATACATTACCTAGAGACTTAATACCTGGAGCTAAAAAATTCGAAAATGAAGTTCATGATTATATTTTATCTTTATTGTTTAATTAATACTTAATTATTTTAGTTATTTGCAATTAATAATAAGATAGTAGATGTATATTCATTGAGTTCTCATAACTCATTTCTTTTATTTTTAATATTTTTAGGTTGATATAAGTGCAACAAATTCTCATTGTATCTATGCATAATCAAAGACCACTTTATTAAGAGATTGTGATAGTTGGACTAGGAAAAAGGGATTGAATGGCAACAATCTAATTTAAATACTGAAACTATTTAATTGTTATATGTAATTTTTAGTGTCATATTTAAAGAACTTGTAAGTTGAATAATTTGGGGCATGTGACCCTTGAGAAATACCTTCAAACAAGGAAAACTTTACCTATTTTTCTATAAAAATATGGAATAAAGTTAAGTCACTATGAAAATAATTTTTTTTTTTATTAAGTAGAATTAATATAAATAGTCTAGAGCTTGGTGGAAACCAGGTAGCAAAATCTATACTGGTTATGAGCGAATTTGAGTTGTGATAGTTCATAACTCATGTATTATTTTTTTTTCCTTTTATCTACACCATTGTTTCTCTTCTCAACTTATATTATTTATAATTTAAACATTAGTGAGCATTATAAATATAATGAAATATACTATCTTTATATAATAAAAATATTAAGAAAAGGTTAAAGACCTTATTTAATTAAATAATTTATTACAGATGTTATTTTTAAATATTATTACTTCACAACTAATACAATACTTTTTCTTTTTATTGGTTTCCTTACATGTTTTAAAACTTTTCCCTTCTCTTAATACATGTGCACTTCTTTTATTTACAACTCAAATTCCAATATCATATAACCTTAAAATTAAACCTTAAAAATATAACATAATATATTTTATTTTTATTATAAAAATTTTATATAAGCCAAATATTAAATTAAATTTAATTAATTAATTATATATTCTAATTATTTGATAATTACTATTTGTAATTTTTATTTATTACTCAAATGCTAATATCTAAAGAAGATTATAAATAAAAATATATTTTATTTTTTATGAATAACCCATTAATGATACTTTTTATATTGAACTCGTGACTTTTTAAATTAAATAATAATTCAATATCACTAGGTCAAGCAGTTTAATGATAATTTTATAAATAACTTATTAGTAAAAATAACTACCAATTTTTTAAACAACAATGGTATTTATACAAATTGATATTTTCTTTCATAAACAATAATATTGACATCAAATTAGGAAAATATAAGTATTTATTTTGTTGATCATTATTATAACTGAGAACTTGTAAATGCTTAAACTCTAAAAGGTCAAAGACATAAGTTAGCCTACAAAAATTAGAAAAGCTTAACACTAAAGTACATATCAAAAGAGAACCAAAAGCTAATCAAAGCCTAAAAAGTTCAACTCAAATTAGCCTAAAAGGTGCATCTAAAAGGGGCCAAAGCATCATAGGAACGAATTACTTTAGGGGTTTAAACAAATAAGGTCTTATAGAAGTTTAAAACTATCTAGTAATCATATGACTTAGAGTAAAAGTCACTTTGGCTATAAAAAGAGAAGATCTCCCTTTCTACCTTGCTAGGAACTCCTTTTAAATGTTATTTGGTTGCTTAGAATGAAGTTATCATCCTCAATACATAAGAATGTTAGACATATCACACCTAAGCCTCTTTATCGCAAGCCTTTTCTACTAAAGTAAGGAAAAGAGATCGTAATGTCTCCCATCCTTTTATTGAAATAACCCTAACTGCTTATGGCCTCATAAAATCACCTATATTAATCCTTATCCATTACCATAAATTTGTTATAATTATCTAATATCACTTATATCAATTATTATCCCATTATAATTATTTGATATCATTTATATTGATTATCATATATCTCATTATATTATTATCCTTAATCTAAGCTAGTAGATTGCTAACTCAACATCTAAATTATCATATATTTCCTACTCAAGTCTTTAATCATTAATACTTATAAAAGTCATGTTTTCACCATAAAAAAAGGGATTAGAATGATTGCATAGCAAGCTTTCTTTACCCTCCTAAAACTTGTTATAATTATCTGATATCAATTATCATCCCATTATGATTATTTGATATCATTTATATTGATTATTATATGTCACATTATTTTATTATCCTTAATCCAAGCTAGTAGATTGCTAACTCAGCATCTAAATTATCATATACTTCCTACTTAAGTCTTTATCGTTAATACTTATAAAAATCACATTTTCACCTATAAAAAAGGATTAGAATCATTGTATAGCAAGCTTTCTTTACCTTACTAAAATATTTCATAAAGAATGCTCATTTGTTTTTCCATTAAATCACTATTAAAGACTCTATTATTGTATTTATACTTCTAACCATAGAATTCAGATTCTTCCCTTTAAAACATTTAGTGACTTTACTAGAAAAGTATATACAAATATGGATCCAAGCAAACAAAATGCTTCTAATAGTGAAGATGATAACAATATTGCCTTTTTTAAACACCTTATAGGGAATTCCTCCTTTAGAGTTCCTATAAACTTTATTCCCATGAGATATACTTATTCATTTAATGTTAGCCAATCCTCATAATTAGCATCAAACATTATAATGATGTTTATTTATTTCAATTGTTGAGTCCAACCATAACCTTTGTTAGTTAAGGAATTGGTGTTGTGACAATAATAGTGAAGTTGGATTTTTAAACTTATGCAACAACATCAACTACAATTGCTATAGTTATAGTATTTACTTCTACGTTAGATAATGTGATATAGGGACAATAATAGATAAAAGCAATTTTGATAAATGTAATGCTAATCTTGCAATTTTTTTCTTAAGTAAGTATTATCCTTCAATAACCTTAAACTCCTTCTTCTTAAGTAAGTAACCCCATCCTTTCTAGTTCTTCTAGAGAACAATAATCCAATCTTTAAAAGGAGCTCAAACTATTTTAACTAACCCTTAAGCCTTGATTAACATTGTTGCCTATCCTTCAGTGATAGAGGAAGATTTGTGTAGGTTTTTGAAGGATGTTGAAGGAAAATCAATTGCTGAGATAAACTTTTATCCACCATTGCTTTAGGAATTTTTTATTTTACCTTATCCTTAAGGATACCAATTATTGTTCTTTAGGAAATTTAGTAAGAAAGCAATGTCAAGGAACATGTCCACCAATTTATTGACAACCTAGGGCTCTATAATAATGATCATAACCTTTGCTTACATGAAGTTTCTAAATTTTTCTTTAGTAGGGCATACAATTAGTATACTAGGTTACAACTTGGCTCTACCCTAACTTATAATGACATGACAGTGACATTCTACAACAAATTTATCACCACCTAAAGTGATATCTATTTGATGGATTTAGGAAGGATCAAACATACAAAGGGGAGGATATTACTTCTTTGCGTGGTGTTATAGTGATCTAGCCTAGGATTGCTAAGAAGATATCTTAGAATTTGTACCAATATAAAGTTATGTTACTAATAAAAAAAAATCTCTCACTCCATATATGCATCATAGGGATATTTATACCTTTCAAGAATTAATAACATAGACTAAGCGAGTTTCTGCTTCATTGTGCTAGCAACTATATTGCTTTAAGTTGTTCGAAAATAAGAGAACTGAAATAGTGGCTATAGAACCGTGTAAGAAGAAACTCATGTTTGGCTTTGATTTCATATAAGAAAAGGTATAGTAAGATGCTACCACTAAGAAATTATGAACCCTAAAGTTTAAAATCAAAACCTTTAACATGGAAAGGTGAACTTCTTACACCTTTTCCTTATCGCTAGATAAAGTTCTTGCCATCCTCCTTACCTGGGTAGAAGATATTTTTATTGAGTTAACACAGCCAAAAGGCATCTTAACAAAACTTAAAAGAAGGTATCATATTTCTACCATTAATACCAATCTTCTATCTATAACACCATAAATAATTATATTTTTTTAAAAATCTTTACTGAAAAAGCTAAGTCAAGATGGCTCTAAGCCATGATCAAATCATATATTCTTAACCTTTTCCTAACCATAATGTAAATGTTATCTTTGACCTTGATAATTCAATCATTGACTTACTCGAAGAAGCTGACATAAATATACTAATGAATAAAGTGACAGATATTATGGTTATAACTAAAGCTTTAGTTAAAATTTCAAATTTTCATAAGCTTTTTGACTTAAATAACTTTAATAAAAAGGGAAAGTACCAAACATCTTTTGCTATTATGGAAATCTATCAAAAGAGAGATAGAAGCTATTGTCCTATAAGCAATAACTACAAAAAATTATCAAGGCCTATTCCTTAGCCATTATTTTCAAAGAATCAGATAAGGAAGTCTTTTATGTTGGTCATAATAGGCAAATGTATTTAGAAACAATTGTTAAAGCTAGGAAAAATTATTGTGTTTTAGTTAATAATGGGTCTATAGTTAACATCATCCTCATGGCTTTGTTAAGAGCCATCAATTTCTTGAAGAATGAATTTAGTGTATTCTGGTAATACTAATTCATTTAAAGGATCCTTTATTCTAATAATGGGTATGTTCAAATCAATTTAGGAGTTAGTCCAATCAAGGATTTGAATAAATTTTGTGTCATCAAGGGTTCATCTAGTTATCATATTTTGCTAGGGCAGTTATAATTGCATGCTCACAATTGTGTCCCTTTTACTTAAAACTAATGTGTTAAAAAGGCAAGGATATTAAGCTATTTACCACTAAAACTTTATTTGATGAAAATAAAGCTCATTTCATTAAAACTATTCTTTTTGATGAGTTAGCCTAAAATGGGACAAATGCTATAAAGTAGCCATCTAGGGTTCCTATAATAAAGCAGTTAAAAGATAAAGGAAAAATAAGGTGAATTATCGAAAATAACCAAAAAAATAAAAGGTAGATTTCTAACCACTTGTAAAAGGGACTTAAATCAATGTAAGGATATTTAGTTGCCAATTGTCTTGCAAACCAAAAATATAGAAGGCATAATATTCTATCATTTTTGACGAGGTAAAGGTTTTGGTGAAAAAGACCTAAAAAAGATAAATTGTGTTAATCTTCCCTTAGACCGTCAATGTTGAAGGAGTAGAAACCTTTGACACTAGAAGGATTGAATAGCTACCTTATAAGGAATACTAAAGTCAATAAATGAAGATCTTGAAATGATTAATTTAGGTGATCAAGGGGAAGATAAGCCTATTTCAATTAAGGCTAGCTTGGGCATAATGAAAAAGGAATAATTAATAGCTTTGCTGAAGGATTTTCATAATGTTTTTACCTAGTCTATCATAAAATGTTAGGATTAAGCCTTAGCTTGGTATCTCATCTTCTGGTAATAAATCTAACAACAAAGCTAATAAAGTAACATTTGAAATAACACCTTCCTGAAATAGAAGCTTAGATTAATGCAAAGGTAAAAAAGCTTTTCAGAGTTAGTTTTATAAAATTTATCAAACACCTTACTTGGTTATTCAACATTGTCTTAACCAAGAAAAAGAATGCATAAATCCAAGTTTGTGTTAACTTCAGAGATCTTAACAAAATTTACCCAAAAGATAACTTTCTTTTACTTCACATTGATGCCTTAGTTGACTTTATAGTGGGTTATGAGAGATTCTCTTTAATGGATTACTTCAGTGACAGATCTTAATGCATTTATTGAATGCCATGAAAACTACATTCAAAACTCTTATGGGCAATTTTTACTACACAATTATGCCTTTCAGTCTTAAAAAATGCAAGGAATGAAGTATTATAGGGTTATAACTGCCATATTTCATGATTTATGTGATTTTGTTAAAGATTATGCAAATAACCTAATCATTAAATCCAAAGGAAAGAAGACCATATGGACCACTTAAGAAGATTCTTTGAAAGGTATATAAAATACTAGCTTAGGTTCATTACCTTTATCTCATAATTATTTTAGAGATTGTGTTTTAAACCTTTAATATGGGGCACATTCTCAATGCACGAATTAGAGGACTTACTAATCTTACCTATGACGATTACCTTTCCTTTAGAGTTGTCACTAAATGTTACTTTACCACTTTTATTTGGAGTAAATAAAGCAAATTTCAATTTATCACCAATCATGTAGTGTAAGCATCTACTATCTAAGTATTGTATCTCACTTTAGGACCTTATGTACAACTACAAAAATAGAATTACTTCTTGTTTTGAAGTGTCCAAATGGTTTAGGTTCTAAGGAATTAATTTCAATGTTTTCTTTTTCCTTAGTACTCACATTAAGTTCATAACATCATAACTATTCTTTATAATTTCACATTCAAAATTAGCATGATTTTTTCTAGCATAATAGTGGCTAGTGATATTTAACCTAGATTTCATAGTTCTTTTAGCAAAGAATTTCTTAAGAGGACAAGGTTAAATTTTTCACTTAGAAAGTATCTAAGATCTTTTTAGTTAGTGGAACATATTTGGTTTCCAAGTAAAGTATTTAATATACCTTTGCCTTTTATGAACATCTTAAAGATTTTTTGTTTGAATCATCAATCTTTTCCATAAGAACTTCAAAAAAAGCAAGAACTTGATGAATTTTCTTGATATTTTCAATTTCTTTTAAAAGTTCATAATTTTCAAGTTTTAAAGTTTCAATTTCATTTTCCAAAATAGATATAATTTTCTTTGAAAGATGGATTTTCTTGTTTGCTATAAGTAATTCCTTATATAAATTAGTTAATATAACATTAAATTTTTCTTCATCATTATTACAATTGGTAACATGTATGTTATTTTCATCTCCTAGAGCTATTAAGAAAAATAGTGCTTTTTTATCCTTTTCTTTACCATAATTTGAGTCATCATTATCTTTATCCCAAGCTATTAAGTGAGTTTTGTTTGATAAAGACCTTTCTTTTTTTCTTTTCATTTCTAGTTACATCTTCAAGTAGATAAGACTATTGAATTTGATATGTTAGGACTTCTTACATTCATATCATATGGGATAACTAGATCTTCCATGCTCTAGTTCAAAGTCTTCTTAATATTTTGCCCTTAGTGCTTCCTTCTTCTAACCCTAACATTTTCTAGCAATCTTTTTACTTTTTAGAGAAGGAAGTAAGATTATTTTCTTGAAAGTTATCATTATTCTCATCTTGGCTTTCATTATCATCTTCATTAGAAGAATTAGTTTTAAAAGTCAAATTCTTTCTTCTTTTATCATCTTTGATGGATTTTTTGTATTTTTGAAGCTCCATTTCATGCTTTTCAAGGTTTTAAATGGCTCTTATAAAGTTATCATTTTTATCTTGATAGCTTCCTTTATAAGTAGTGATTTTCATTTGCCATTTAATGTTTATTGATCACAAAATCTTATGAACCTATTCAATGTTATTAGAAGACTTTCCAAGAAGATTTAGTTAATTTACAAGAGAGGTCAATGTTTGAATTATGCCTTTCATAACGTCACTATCTTGCATCCTAAATAGCTTATATTGATGACATAAGTGTATAAACTTTGGATAATATCATCTGTGAAGTTTCAACATGTGTAACTTCTAAAAAGTTCTATACCTCTTTAGCTGTTGTATAATTGCAAACTTTTTCATATTCACTGCAACTTAGTGCATTGTTTATAATCCGTTTCTTTCAACAAGCAAGTGCAAGTTTTTTCTTTTATTCGTTTAAATCATCTTTAGGAATTTCCACTTGCACATTGTCTATAACCTAAGTTGGTAGAGTATATCTATTGATAATAACTTTCCATAATTCAATGTTTGTAGCATATAGGATGTCTTTCATCTTTTGTTTCCAAAGAGGTAATTTTGGCCATTAAAACTATATGGTTTGTTAAAAAGTGGATATTCATGTAAAAAGTCAAAACCATTTGTATCCATCAAAACCTCTTAAGATTATAAAGGACTAAACTTGGACATTAATTGGAAAGGATGGATACATCAAGAAAAGGTGAATAGGCTTTTAAAAAATTTTCTCGATAAAAATAAGATTTTTCAATAAAAATAGAGGAAGCAATACATGGAATATGGAAACAAGAAATTCAGCTTACCTAATATCATATGATCAAATATTCATTTCTTATGCAACAATATATAAATAGAGATACTTACATATGTAAGAAAGGCAATATAAATGCAAAAATTTAAAGAGAGATAGGAAAAAGAGATTGGAAACTCATGTATAGTGGTTCCACTAAGAAGAAAATTTGCTTCTTGAGTACATCCACTCTTCAAAGTCAAAATTCCTTTGACTCCATAATTAGTACACTAAAATCCTTCAAAGTTGATAGCTTTTAAGAAGCTTTACAAAGTCTCTTTTTCGTCACACAAGAATCCTTAGAGCTACTCTAGAATTCATTGGGATTCCTCACCCAAATAAAAAATTTATTTATATGAGAAGAGACATAAAGAAATGCATGGTGCACCTTTGCAAAAATATGACTTGAAAGAACTAAATGATTGAATTTCAAAGCATATGGCTCAAATGGTTAAAGTATAAATAGAGAAGATGAAATCTTATAGTGTATTAGGGTTTTTATGCCTCTTTTTACCTAAAAAATAGGGTTAAAATATTTATATAGGAGTTAGTTTTGAATAGGAAGTTCAAAACTATTGCACATATACAATTGATGAATTTTTAAACTGCACCCACATATACTCGAGCACGCAAGCTCGAGAAATCAAAATTCAAACAACAATTGCTTATATAAGTGATTATCTAATTACTAGTAGTGCTTTGGACTTTCATACTCACTTATATACTTGAGTTTGCTTCAAAAGGGAATTTATACCTCTATACTTGCTTATATAGTCGAGTATATAAGGGGCTAAATTCAACAAACCTCATCAACTTAGTTCCTCTCTTATTGTCTTGCATTGTAATTTTTTTGAATTACTTCTAATGGATATTTCTCAATGATTTTCTTGAGCATTGCTTTGATCCTTCTTCAAATAAATGCTAGTCAAATATTCTTCCTAGTGTCTACCATTGCATAAGTTTCTTGAACGTCCTTCGATTATTTAGAATATAAGAGTCCTTTGGTGTATATAAGACTAGTCCATGTCTCATAATTGTGAGGCCATCATAATTACAATTTTTGAAAGCATTTGGTTAAGAAAAGTTTCAATGTAATTTATCTTAAGCATTGTAATCAAAATTGTGACACCACAAGTGCGACCACACAATTTTGCATTTTTAGGTACCTATTTCGTGCTAAAATGCACATTGGATCGAAAGGAGATGGGATCTTCAAGTTAGAAGTGATGGATTGGCTAACTCGGTAAGATTGTATGATCTTACCAAGTTACCAAGTTAGCCAAACCTCTATTTTTCTACATTGGCTTAGGCTAATGTTGTTAGGCTTGAAATTTTTTTCATAAAAGAATAACCATTAACCAAAAATAAAAAACTAGCTTTTGTTACACAAAATGCAAAAATCAGAATTAGAAGCTAAAAACTGAAATGCAATAGTAAATTATTCAAAAAATAAAGAAATGATTGAACTTTACTACTATCTACAAGCCTACATTACTTGCCACTCACTCTTTGTTATTAACCTTCATAGCTTTTTGGGTTGCCATTGTAGAGTCATGCCAAACTAGAGTTTCAAAGATCAATGATTTATAGATATAGGGATTCAATATATTGGCTTTGGCTTGGTGAAATAAAAATTCTTTATTTTAAATGTCTTTGGTTGATTTGGGTGATGCCCAATATTTGCGATTTGTGAGTTTGACTTCGTCCTTTCAAAATTAATGGGTTATGTTATTGTGTTTACTTGCTTCGTTGACTCTTAGGTGTTGAAAGTTGAGTAAATGTTAACTTGATAAAATAATAATTTTTTTAGTTAGTTTTTTTTCTTTTTTTGCCATGATTTTTAGTTTATTTGAATATTATCAATTTGAATCATTCACAATTTGATGATTTCTTGTTTCTTTTTAATTTATGTTGTGTGTATCCTATTTAATTATATATGTATATTTAAATATTACAAAAATCTATTTTTCTTAAAAAAAGATTATAGACAAATATATAAAATATATATTGAGCTTTCAAGTAAGATTTTACAATTTTATTATGATCTTATAATTTATGATCCCATCCTATCTTTCCAATCCTTAGTAAAATCTCAATATTTACAACCTCGATCTTAAGCATTATATTGAGAAACAATGCAAACTGTTCGAATAAATTGTTACTAGTTCAAGATAAGTATTGATTTGCCATCTCATTTTTTACGTGCATTTCTATCCCTGCTGGGAAAAGAAAATCATGTTATTGATTGTAGACAAGAATTCATTTAAAAATTCTTTGCTTACCTACCCCTTAACACGCTTGAAATGATAGGATTTCACATGCTAAAATTTAGATATTTAAATCCTCAACATTGAAAAATCAACGTTGAAACATATCTGCACAAAAAGAGAAATAGCTTAATATTTCAATATGAATAATCAATATAACACGAAATAACGTTTTCACAATTCCAAGTACAAAGTCATGAACATCGAAAGCTCAGTGCTCATCTTTGGTATTGTCCCCACAACTGATTGGGAGAGCTTTCAATGGGATCATGTTTCGGAGGACTTGCCAGGCAAAGCAATGCAGATTCTGGTGTCACAGGAATAGTCTGCAATAATCTACTACAGTATCATACGTGAAGCAACTTCAATTTTGTGACAAAATCGGAACTAGGCAATAATATATAGATATATATATATATATTATATATATATAATATATATATATATATATATATATCACAATTTTGCATCACCCAAAATAAAGTATAAATTTTGTATAATAAAAATAATTAGAATTAATTTATTTTAATATTATAAATAATTTTATTTAATTATTAATTAGATATTTATACTTCAAAATTTTTAAACAAAGTATATGTAATTATAGTTATATACTTTAAAACTTTTAACTTTAAGTATCTAATTTAAAATTAAGGAAAATTATAAGAACAATATAATAATACAATCTTAAATTTTATTAAAAAACTTACTTTCAAATAATAGAACTATTCATGATAAATTTAGTATCTTTATTTAAAAAGGTTATTGTATAATGGCACCTTTAAAAATCAAATTCAAGACCTTTGGTTTGGAATGCTATGAATTAAGCCTAGAATCAATCAACTGTTGATATAAGTATATTATTATTATCATTATATGTTATGGTGAAGTGCATTAATTTTTTTATAGTTGTTTTGTAGTTTTTTCTTACAATGTATAATTATAAATTATATTAGTATTTTTTAAAATAAAATAAGAAAATAATTTATTCACCATTAGACTCACTTTTAAATAATTGAAATAATTTACCATAAATTTAATGTCTTTATTTAAAATGCTTATCGTATAATAGCACCTTTAAAAATTAAATTCAAAACCTTTGAGTTTAAAATTCAAAATGCTATGAACTAAATTTGTTATTATTGAATCAATCAATTGTTAATTCAAGTGTATTCCTATTATAATTATAATTTATGATAAAGTACGTTAAATTTTTTATTTTTTTTACTTATAATGTATAATTATAAATTATATTAATATTTTAAAAAATAAAATAAAAATAATTTATTATTAAATCTTCACACACACACATATGACACACGAGCGCGCGCACACTTTAGATTGGATATATATATATATATATATATATATATATATATATATATATATATATATATCATTTAAAATTTTAAATAATTTATAATGTAATGCCTGATTAAGTTGGGACCAGAGGTGTGCAATCCCCAAGGTCACACCTATTTCTGCCCCTGATTTTGTCAGCAGCCATCAACACATTCAACAGAGCAGGTGCCGTATTGTGCGTTGTACATAAACTTCAGAAGCTCCGTGACAGCATCTTCCTCGGTAACGCGCAAAAGAAAGCCATCAGGAAGATGACAATAAAACCTTGAGCACACTACGAGGAAGACGAGGGCCGGCTAAGCCTTTACGCGGTTTTATTTGGTTTGAGACTCATTATAATGGATTATTTGAATATTATTTCTCTATATATAATATAACAATTATTATTCTGATCTTTTGTTTTCCTTCTCAATTATTGACTCTTATCTTGATAGTGTTGTTCTGTCCCTGTGTCTGATTTGATTTGTGTCACGTATATTTATTTTTGGATTCAAAACCTATTTTGGTTTAAATTTTTATCATTTTGATTCATATAGTTTGTATTAATTTAATTTTTAAAAATTTAAAATTTAATACTTTTAATAAAAATTAACTATTTATGATATTAATTAAAATTTAATTTTGAATTAAAATTTTAAATAATAAATCAATATAAATTTTATTTTAATGATGAAATTGACCGAAATCTATTTTTTTTGTGGAATAAAATAGGTTTTTTTTTCTCTAATTTTTGTTGCATATTCTTAGTATGTCATTTGATCTTAACTTGAGTGGAAATTGCCGAAATTGTGGATGTCGAGATAATGCGATGGGCAGCAGAGAAGGTGGGCAGCATGCGGGCGCTGTTGTCAATATTGCAACATGTGTGTTCTGCCACCATAAATTGTGATTTGTTAATGCCTTGATGCACAGAAATATAACATACTCTTTGGTATAACCTATATTTTTTCATGGCTATCAACTGAAAGAAAACGTCATATCAATACTAGCGATGGGAATTAGAAACATCAGGTTGCCTGCTAGTTGCTAGTTACCGTAGCAAAAACTACATAAAGTTAACAAAAATTACTTAGTAAACATTAGAAGAATTCGTGCAAAAGATAATTGGCCAGTAAAGATAGAAACTTTTCATAAGTAAAAGTAATTGCAATATATAACATTATCATATAAACTTTGGGAAATAAATCAGCTACAGTATAAAAAATTCCTAGAGTAGAAATTCGGTGTGGTGGGAAAAAAGGAAGAGGAGTAGAAAATAGAGGAGAGTAGGGACAAGATTGTTTGGAGACTGGCCGACATAGATTCAAATTGACTGGAAAATTGCGGGCATAAGAACAATCCTTTCGGCATAATTTTAGAAAGCAAAAATAATAAAGATTACAACATATTAAATTTCTATAATAAACAATGAGAATGAATAATTAGGAACTGTACCTAGAATGGTTATTTGATAAATTCTTACAACTGATGCATACATTTACAGGCTATAGCTGTTTGATTAATGTTGATGATGGATGATAGATGCGAACTTTCTACAGCAATCATCATCTATTAATAAATTTTCTACACAGCCCTACTTATTTAATTTGATGATCTAGCGATCGTAGGAATCATATCTATATCATCAACACTGATGTGGTTTAAATTTATTCTCCAAGAACACCAACCAACCCAGCTACCTCAATACCACACACCATATCATTACTCTCTCTGTCTCTTTTAGTACCCTTCTTTCCCTGTGCTAGTCAACCTACTTTCTCTCTCCACTATTGTGCCCGGTCTTTTCCGCGTTGAGAGGTGGTTGGTTCGCAGCTGGCATGGAAGCAGAAGAAAATTCGTAAGTTATTTGAATGGTGACGGATTATTACGATAGAGGGGGTAAAATTTTTAAATTTTTTTTATAAATTATAAAAAAAATTATTTATCCATACTTTTTTGGTGAGAATTTTCTATATCTTTTATAAATAGAGATACAAAATTATCTTTATTTAAATTATCCAATTATCACTTTAATTTTTGAAAATTATAATAAATATAATTTATTAATGATAAAACATAAATATATTTATTCAAATATAATTATTTTATTAATTATATAATAAATAGAATGTGTATTATATAAAATTTTATAAAATCAAAATTAAATATTATATCATAATTATAATCATAATTATTATTAAAATAATAAAAATTTAATTCTATATATAATTATATTTACTATCTTTGTTATTCATTATTTTTAATGTTCACTTATAAAAATAACAATTTTTGTGTTTTTTTACCAATTTTATAGAAATTTGACAAATTAATTACTTATTATATTAATTATTTAAATAATATTTTATTTTAATTAAATTAAGATAATTTTATTATATGTATGTATGTATGTATGTATGTATGTATGTATGTATGTATGTATGTATGTATATAACACATCTTAATTTTTTATGTTACAACTTTGCAAGGCATATTAATTATTTTAATAACACTTTTTAAAAAGTTCAGTATTGAACCAAATAAAGTATAAAAAGTTAGTTTTTGAAAAGTATTAATTTCTTAATATTAATCACATAATTTTAAGCACTTTTTGAAAAATTCATGAGAGTTTACTTCTCATGAAATTCAATTTTTTACAATAATTTATATGAAACAAACTACTCATAATTAATACCCTTCTCTCTTTATGGTTGCATGTAAAATATTCTATGTAACGACTTCTATTCAACTATTGGATTTTATTCATATGCATAGTATTACATAAAATGAGTAAAATTTAACAATTAGATTCAATGATATGCTAGTACAATCAGAGACACCAAAGTCTTCTCTAATATTATATATATATATATATATATATATATATATATATATATATATATATATATATATATATATATATATATATATATATTCACTTTGTCATGTATTTGGATCTGGAATAAGCTCGTATATTGATGCATTTATTTTACAAATATTGTAAAGTATAATTTTTTTTATATACAATCATTAATAATAAAAGTTATGATTTTTTCATACTTGTTATATAAGTTCACAAAAAAAATGACTTTTTTTAACAAAATAATTGCAAAAATCATACAAATGATTCAAAAACTTTTAAGTTTACAGAATATATATATATATATAGTGAAGTATTAGCATCACATTCCAAAAGAAAAGAAGATATTATTTATTTGGATATAGTTTAATTTTAGTGTAATTCTACCATATTAGAGACCGATAGGGATGACAATTTGACCTTACCCAATAAATACCTTCAATTTTTACCTACCTAAGTATGGGTACGAGACTTTGAAAATGGATATGAATGCAAGTTAGCAAATTTTTGTGGGATTTAATCAGGTGCCAATTCAAGTACAGGAATTATACAATCTAACCCTCTCTATACTTATATTATATAATATATAATTAAATAATATACAATAATGTATATTTATATATATTTGATATATAATAAGAAGAAAAGTAAAACTATATGTATACAATCAATTAATTTAAATATAAAAAGGTTTTTAGAGATAAACCTTAACAAAAGAATTTATTTTATTTATTATTGTATTTACTATCAAAAGTTTCAAGTAGCTCTTGTTTTATTAAAAAAAGATATAAATAAATATGATAAATATAATAAAATATAGATAAATTATAATTATAATTGGATAAATAGAATAAAAATAATTAGATATTTTTAAATCTTATTAAAAAAGATAATAAGATATAAATAAATATACATCATTTAAATAAAATGTAAGAAATGGGAACAGGTATAAGGATTTGAATATTAGAGAAAGATGGAAATAAATATTAAAAAGTCTATTCATATGAATATAGGGAAATTATAAAAACTCTATTCATACAAATATAGGGATATTTTTAAATCTTTTAAAAATTATAATAAGATATAATTAAATATACATCATTTAAATAAAATGTAAGAAATGGGAATGGATATTAGGATTCGAATATTTGACAAAGATGGAAATGGATATTAAAAACTCTATTCATACAAATATAGAGAAAAAAGAAAGGCCAGATATTTTGAAATAGATAGGGGTATGGGGACCTTGATCTCTTATCTATACCCTCTTCATT
Organism: Sindora glabra; assembly: GCA_020226215.1. Taxonomy (NCBI): domain Eukaryota; kingdom Viridiplantae; phylum Streptophyta; class Magnoliopsida; order Fabales; family Fabaceae; genus Sindora; species Sindora glabra. The sequence goes on along the minus strand of CM035236.1, from coordinate 32,677,171 downwards.
GTCATTCCTATTTTGAGAGGTTAATAAAAACTAAAGCATACATTTTTTCAGGTGCGTGGCAATATATTATTAAATATTAACTTTAAAATAAAGTCTATACCATTTTAATTATGCTTTTAAAGATTTTCTTGTTAACTTTAAAAATTTTTCAAAATTTAAAAGTAAATTATCTTAACTTGGAAGTTTTTAACTTTTAAAAAGAAAAATATTAATAAAAGATTAATCTCATCTACAACTATAGATAGAGCAAAAATTCAAGTGAATCCATTGAGAAATAATTGCTTTGTGAATTACAAATCAAAATATGTAAATATGAGTATGTATTATGATATTAGGGGAAGCTTGTCAAAGTTGAAACTTGAAATAGTTAAAGTTGAGTTGAGATTCAATTAACAATTACAAAGAAAGCAAGGAGTTGGAAATTAATGATAAATAACGATGATTAAAGACGAAAGTGTTGATTGTTCCTATGGATTTGCGAGAAATGGGTGATTGCATAAGTTGCCAAAACAATTGGAGTAAAAGGTGAATAAGGATAAATGATGAGACCTATGGTTTAGGGGATGAGGAACGGATGAAAAAGGACTAAAAGCTTGAGGGGCAGAGAAATGTGGCCGCATGAAGGAGAAAGCACAGAAGAGTTACAAGATAGTGAACAGTTATAACTTTTGAAAAATAATCAATTTACAATTCAAAAGTTGATTTATAAATTTTTAAATAATTTATTATATTAGATAAATTATATCAATAGTCATAACATCAAATGCTTTAATATAAACTCTAAGTACGGTAGAAGACTCCAAAGTATCATGAATTATTAATTTATGTTATAATTTACTGAAATTATTATTATTTTTTGTTATGAATATCAACTTCATTAATCAAAAGTAAATTCAAAGACGGGAATACATGGCTCTTCCACTTAGGAGGAATTATTGAAATTAAAGATGCATTTTCATTATTACTGTGCGGCCGTTAAAATTAGATCTGTTTGTCTAGGAGTAGATCGTGACACCAGTCCATAACGATCAAAGTCGAATCATGAACTTATGTTTTATGATAATAAATATTAGAGCAATCTGTATTTTAAAGCGACAATAATACTTTCAAAAGGTGAAATACTTTGTAGAAACATTGTTGACGGTGGACAATGGAGAAGAGAATGATCTATAGACAAAATAGATATACGCACAAACATACACAGGCACAGAGAGAGAGAGAGAGAGAGAGAGATGCAGACATAATAGATTTGAATCTGCAATTTGGCTCCCTTGAATTTTGGCTGATTGGCTCCCTTCTGATCTGTCTTCCTGCGGCGAGAAATTTTAAAGATGCTTTTTCTGATATTTGGAGGAACCAATGAAACATAGACTTAGTAGTGGAAAACATGTTATGCATAATTTAAAATCTCGGACTCACCTTTTAAGAATTTTACTAATTCAGAAATAAGATACAACTTTCCAGCGTTTCATCCGGGGCAAATAGAAAGAGTCCAACACCACAACACACACACACACTCTCTCTCTCTTCCACAACCACATAAGATTCCTCTATCTTTTTCCTCACATCCTTCTTCTCGTCTGATAATTACCCAACAGCTGTTTCCCGTGTTATAATGTTCCTATTTCCTATATATCTGATCCGTAGATATCTACCTTTTGGCTATTTTCTGTCACCAGCAAACACTTGTCAGAGCAGAACGAGTTCGAGAGACATCAATATAAAGGTGTTGTGCCGTACTACTCAGCCTCCTCCTAAAACCCTAACTAGCTAGTTCTACCTCTTCTCCGGCGCTCAACTTCCAACTACTCAGAAGATCTTCCAAAGAAGAAATGATATTTCATCCACAGGTATTACTGTTGATTTACAAACCTTTGAACTGCCCTCTCACTATGCACCTATAATTTGTTGCATGTGAATTTTAGTTTGCTTTATTGGTCCTATTTTCAGCAGATTCATGTCAAATTTTTTGGAGAAAATACATTCAGAAGGCTGTGAAGTAGTTAGGGCAAAATTGTTGAGGGGTTAAATATAAATTTCCTGAAAAAAAATAAAGAAAACATAGGGAAAATTTTTTAAACATGTCAAAAAATGTTTTTTTGGAGGATATATGATTAGAAGGCAGTGAAGCTCAACACAGCAAGATTCTTTTTCTCTTGTCTTGGCTGACCCTTTTTCCTTCCGTTGGTTGTTCGTTCTCACACGCTGCCGTGTCCCAAACGGCGGCGATCCGATCCACTGTCAGGTCTCCCTTTATATCTATCTCCCACCTTTCCCTGTCCTCGCGTTGCTATTTGCTTAGAGAAGTCACAAAAGAATACCCTAAAAGGATAATTTTCATGGAAAGCTAGTTTAGTGGACACCAGGAAACACGCAAAAGCAACAAGAAGAACCCCAACCTGAAATAAACAGTAAACCACAAAACCAGACCAGAAACAAAACAACAAACATAAACCAAATTAAGGACCACTAAAGCAAGCTAAAACAGAACCGACTTTTATCCCGGACCAAAACCCAAATCACCAGCAAGCGAGGACCTTAAACGGGATAGGCGATTAGAGACGCAGTCCACGGGACACATCCCTCTTCTAGATTAGCAGTTCTAGAGACAAAGTTGAAAGAGCAGCCTACACCATGACGAATCAGCTGAAGAATATCTGAGCAAATGGATGCCAATTTCCGATAGAAAAGTGCAAAAGGATTCTCGAGCGCATTGATTACATCAGCAGCACCACCAGATTCAACAAACAAAAGGTCCCGGAAACACAATAGGAGCCTGCTGAACGCCTGTTCTAATCGTAATAGCTTCAGCACAATCAGGAGAAGAAGACAAACCACTCCCTGTCGAACCATGAGCGATCACACCTTTATCTTCTCTAATAATCGCATGCAGCCACTGCAAACTTCTTAGAGGCCATATCGAAAGAAGTCATCGCCAACGTTTTAGAACAATTCTAGAATTCTTTAATACATTAGCTAAAGCCTAAGTAAGCTAGTCTAGAATTGCGTAGTAGGCCTAAAAACTTTGAATTATCTTAGGCTCAACCCTAGGGGGCTCGTGTGCTGTTGGATATGGAGTGAAGTGATGAAGCAAGTGCAAGGTGTCCACAACCAAGTTTAGTAGTCTGTGATTGTGAAGAGTTCGGTATCCTTTAAACTTCACACTCATTATGTCGCTTTGCATGCTATGCACAGAAGAAAACCCTAAGAAGGCAATTTTCATCCAAAGTTAGTTTGGAAGCTACAAGAAGAACCCCAACCTGAAACAAACAGCAAACCACACAAACCGGACCAGGAACAAAACAACAAACGTTAGCCAAATCAAGGACCAGGACCGCTAAAGCAAATTAAAACAGAACCAACCAACTTTTAACCCGGACACTAGCAAGCGAGAACCTTTAAATGGGATGGGGGGATTAGAGACCCGGTCCACAGGACACATCCCTCTTGGCGAGCCAAGCAGCTCCCATATCAGCAGTTTTAGGGACGTAGTTGAAAGAGCAGCCCACACCATGATAAATCCGCTGAAGAATATCTGAGCAAATGGAAGCCAAGGGGCAATTGCCAATGGTAAGGTATAGCAGGATTCTTGAGCACGCTGAGTACATTAGCAGCACCAGATTCAACAAACAAATGGGCCCGGAGAGTTATGAAGCACGGATTCACCATTTCTGCTGAAGAATCCGTATCATGTCAGTGTCCGATACCGATTCGCCACCGATGTGCTTGGATTCGTACCGGGCAAGTGTGGAAAAATCAAAATTTGCATTTTGTTCGAATTTAGTTTTGGGTGCAGATCCGACTTGCGAATTTCAGTTCCGAAATGGCCGCGATTCGGCTTCCGTCTTCAATACGTCCGTCCTCATGCTTCCGCGATGAACAAGATGGGGCTTCAGTCTTCTATTTCCACGAGGACGAAGACTCCTTTGTTTGGTTTTGAAGATAAACTCAAACGCTGCGTTTTGAACAGAGCACCCTTGTTTGGTTTTGAAGAAAAACTCAAATGCTGCATTTTGCGTTTATCAATTTTAAAGAATTTAAAAATCTGTTCTACGTAATATATACATAAACGCATCATATTTTTATAATTTAAAATCTTTCTAAAATTTTTTTATATGAAACATTCTTTAGTTAGTTAACAAATTTTTTTAATATAAAAGATTTAATTTTAATCAATTATAAATCTAAATCACACCTATCTTGTTTTATTTGAAATCAATAATTTTTTAATAAACATTTTATTTCAAACTAATTAAGAATTCCCATCATCATGTTACTAAGACTCAGTTTTTCCTCATTAATAACAAATGTATATTTCTAGTTTCTAGTTTTCAAACATTAATGTTTCTTATAACATTAATATGTTTTTTTCGACGTATCCTTATCGAAAAATTGCTGTATTCTTTATCATACCATATCAGATATTCGTATTCATAGCCGGAGATGCAGCAGGAGCCTACTTGAATCCTGTTTTAATAGCAATAGCTTCAGCATAATCAGGAGAAGAAGACAAACCGCTCCCCGTCGAACCATGAACGATTAAACCTTTGTCATCTCTAACAATCGCAGCCACTCCAAACTTCTTAGAGGCCATATCGAAAGAAGTCATCACCAACTTTTTAGAACATAATTCTTTAATAAATTAGCTAAACCGGAATAGTTTTAATTTAGGTGTTGACTTCACTCTATCGTTCAGTGTTAACGTTATCGCTGACGCTGACTACTCACTCCCGCCATGCGGAGAAATTCACCGTCTTTTAGATTCTTTCTACGGCAGCGGTATCTTCCTTCTTTCTTTTCATTTTTCTTCGCCTCTGAATTTTGCTTCTCCTGTCTTCTTCTATTCTGCCTATGAATGAATTGTCACGTGCAAATAGGTTGGCATGTTTTAGCAAAACTATTTTAAGTAGAAGTAGAAATATAGATCAAGATATTAAATTAACGAAAAGTTATTTATTTATCTCATATTAAATATAAAGAATGAGATAAAAATCATATTTTTCATTTAATGTTTGCTATGATATTTCTCAAGTTTTAAAATTTAAAATGACGTGATAAATTTTAAAATCGTTAAATTAAATTAAAACTATTTCATCATAACTAATGTGTAACGTATTAATTAAATGCTTAATACTTCATTTGTGGCTTTATATGTTATGCAAATACAGCAAGGTCAGCAAGATCTACCGGCTAATTAATACTTTGAAGGTCTAAGATTTCTAAAGTATGGTATTTTGCATTTCAAATTGAGAAATCCATGATTATAGTTTTGGCAATCGAAATTTGAAATGTAGCTGGAAAATTGAGGTTCAGAAGGCACATTTTATCTGACTGAGACAGGATTCATAGGGCAACACCAGGTAACCTTACATTACAACCTATGTTGGGCTCCAGGTTCCAGAGTTGTAAGTACCATCATTCGAACATTGGAAAAAAAAAATCATATATCAGTAAATGGAAAGTAGTAAATTATAAATTACTGAAAATATATGCATCATAACTCTTGTGATGAGGAGGGGCACAAGGGAAGGGAAAGGGTCAGAGCTGAAACCAAATTAATGGTTATATGTGCAGAAGCAAAACATGAAAATGAACTTCTAAGTATGGCCTCCAATAGGGAAGTGTTGATAATAGATGAATATTAACCTCCAAGTTGGTTTTATTAGGTTGTATGTGGCCGACTTTTAAGCAGCCACAACTTCTAAAAATTTACTAGATTTTATGATAGAATTTTAGACTTGATATGGCTTTATTAGTGGAATATTCACACTTAAAGTGACAAGGAAGGTATTGTTGGCTTCGATGTTGTCGTTATGTTCTGGGTTTGTGTCTTTTGCGTAGTGATGAATGTGAAAGAGAAGGAATCTTGAATGGTAATGATTAGTCGTTCGAAATATTTATGAGAGTGTTGGAAGGAAGGCAAGGACATAATGACAACTTAATTAGCGATTCCACACAAATTACTTCAAAACTGCATAAAGGAGTAAAATTATAAACACTAGGTGTTAATATGTCTCAATTGTGTCCCAAAATTTCATAGTCTGAGACGCATTTCTTATGTCATTTGTTTCTTGCATGATTCTTTTATTTATCATTGTCAAAATTACTATATATATTGTCTGAGATGCATTTCTTATGTCATTTGTTTCTTGCATTATTCTTATATTTATCATTGCCAAAATTACTATATATATATATATATATATATATATATTTTCTCGCAAGTTCTGAGACCCACAATTCTATGTATCCTATTGCTTGTTAAAGAGGAACAAATAATCGCTCTCCTTTTAAGAAGTGTAATAAATATTTTCCAGAGTTTAATTTAAGAATAATGCTATAAGAGTTTTTACCTTTTAAGTATCTGAGTATTTCATTATTAAATTATTTTTTTTTAAATCTCAAATTAAATGAATTAAAATTAAAAATATAAATTTTAATGTATTAAGTGCAATATAATAGTAAAAACACACAATCCCTTAAAAAATGAAGTTCCCCCTAACATTACCCTTAATAGTTTAAATTCAAAATGGCTATTTGAAGCTTTGATGAAACTTCCCATGGTAATTTGTAAACATTAACCACATTTATTCACATTGACATAAATAAGAATTATGCCAATGTTTTTCACTCAAATATCTATCCAATTCGTTCACAATGGCCACAAATGAGAATTATATACCTGTCGATCTCCCCAGTAATCAAGGTCCCAAGAAATGTTGGTAAAAAATGAAGAAATGAGCAAAAACATCAAATTATAATACTATATCATTTCTTGAACCGTTAAATGTCATAATTAATTATTGTATGATATCATTTCTTATGGTACTGTTATGATGAAGTTGAGTGTTTCTATCATCAAATTATTTTTAATACATTGAGATTTATATTCTTAATTTTAATTTATTTACTTTAAAATTTGAGATAAGATAAATTAAACAGTGGAAACACTCAATATCTCAAAAAATTGAGCTCTCCTATAGCATTGCTCTATTTTTTTTTCTTTTACTATTGAAGTCAAGTTTCAAAATTTGACTTCATTTTACATAATAAATAAATTTAGTTATAACTTATTGATCTAATTTTGGCTCTATTCTATATAATAAATAAGTTATCATCTAGAAATATTTCATGCACTAATTTACTATTAAAGAAATAAGTTCTAATTTAGTAAATTATCTTGAGTAACTTGTAACTTAAAAACTATTATCTTTTTAGTTTTTTAAATATATTTTTATTCTTTTTTATTAATTTAGGATGTTATCAAATATAACTAATTTAATTTTAATGTAATTATTTCCTTATTTAAATTATAGATATATAAAATTAAGTATGTAAATAAATATGTAATGTTATAAATCAAAATTAATCATATTTAATGCAATTATATTTTTGTTATAAATAATAATAAAATAAAAATTATATAAGTGAATATATATGTAATTTCATAAAATATGATTAATTAAATATTAGATATTTTTTATTTTAAACATCTTAATTGCATAATATAATTTAATCTTTAGATAAATATAAATTGTTTAAATTTATATATCCATTTTTATTAATATATCCTTTGATATCATTTTGTAATTTCAATTAATTCAATAACTAATTTTGTAAAACACTTCTTATACAATTAACTAATTTATTAACTATTAATTAATTTATTAGTTATTTACATAAAATAGAGCCTTTGTTGGTATATTAAATTCAAAAGCTGCAATGCCATTTTTTTAGGAAATATCTATAAGTTCTCAGCGCATTCGTCGAAAGAAAGAAAACTCCAGCAGATTAACTCATTGCCATATTGGGGCGGGAAGTTCCAAATATAGGCTTTATATTGTAAAACAAATAAGTTAATTTATAACTTATTAGATATTTCATGCACTAAATTATTAAAAAAATAAGTTCTCAATTACTTTGAGTAATTTAACTTGTAGCTTATAAGATAAATATTCTTAAAATCTATTTCTATTTTTTTTTATTAATTTACAATTCAATCCCTTCATAACATAACCCTAAATATTACTTCTTTCGTTCCTATTTATCTGTCGTCATTAACTAACTTTACATATATTAAGAAAGTAGTTTAATTTATTTATTATTAGTAAACTTTATAAGATTACCCTTTATGCACAAAATTCAAGATAATTAAAAATAGAGAGAGAGATGTAAATGAATAAATACAAGTGGGTTAATAGTGTAGAATAATAAAGTATTTATTAATGAAAAAGAAGGATAAATTTAAAAAAGAATATTTAATACTTCATTAAAATTCTAAAGTAATGGATAAAAAGGAATAAAAAATTCTTTAAAATGCGATAGATAAAAAGGAACAAATGGACTATTTTTTATAAAATATAATTAATTTAATTCTAATATAATTATATTCTGACTTTAAATTATAAATATATAAAAATATATAAAAATAAATTTGTAATATCATAAAATATAATTACGTAATTATAATTATAAATAATTATATTATAATTATTTATAATTCTATTATAAATAATAAAATAAAATTATGTAAGTAAATAAATATATAAATTCATAAAATATAATTAAATATTGGATATTATATTTTTATTTTAGAACATACTAATAGTATTAATATAATTTGATCTTTAAATAAATATAAATTATTATAATTATATATCTATTTCTATTAATATATATCCTTTTATATTATTTTATAATTTCAGTTACTTAAATAAATAATTTTGCAAATTATTTTTTACATAATCAGTTAACTTATCAATTTTATCAACTATTAATTATAAATTATTAATTATCTACTAACTTATTAGTAATTTGCAAAAAAAATTGTTGGTATGTGCTGTTGCATTTTACTGTAATTACTTATAATGCACTCTTTATAATGATTTTATGCATATAGCTAATTCAAAAATGACTCAATCATTGGGGCTTATTTGATTTTGGACATTATAATACAATAAAAGGATGTCTTCATAATTAATATGACGATTTTATTATCAAAACAAAAAGCGACATCCGAATTTTTATTATTTCCAAATATAAACAATGATTAATATGACCGAAAGACTAATTGGTTGGGTTTCTAGACACACGATTTTATGCAAAGTATTAATTATAGGCAAATATGATCGTGATTTCTTTGCCTAATCATGATTATTATGATATTTGAGCTAAGATATTATTATACACCTTAAGCATATCATACCATGTTAAAATTTTTATACAGGCTATCAATAATTGTAAATATTTTATTTTTAATTTTTTGATAAAATTGATTGAATAATGATTCAAGAAGTTTTTAAAAGTAATTTATTACTTAGATTTATGAATATCTGATTATAGATTAATGTATTTGGCTAATAAAGTATAGACTTATACCTTTCCTAACTAGTAATATAAGAATTTAATAGAATTTTATTTATATTAATTAGGTTCTCTTTCCATTGGCTTGTTAATTTAATCATTAACCTGTCCTATTAAAAATCATATATTCTAGGAGAAAGAAATGAAAATCTATACCTATGATATTCATTTAAATATTAATATGTTTAGGAAAATTAAATTTATAATAAAGATATACTTTTATTTTAATTTTATTTTGGTCTTTTAAATTTTACATAAGTTGTAATATTAATTTTTCTTACATGTGGTATTAAAACAATCTTGTATAGATTTAGAATCCAATCATTTTTTCTCATCATGCAAAGAATATCCAATCATAATTATTATGTATTTTCGATTTCTATTTCTCTGACAAAGATTAATTGCACATAGCACGTTGGATTAAATCATAGTGCGGAAAGTAAGCAAAGCCAAGAGAATAATTAGAGTGCTGGACAATAATTACTGAAGGGTTGTGTTTAAATTCCTTGTATTCTTTTCTCAGTTTTCTTTTGTCTCTTTTGATTCATAATTTAATTGTTTATGGGTATTTCTAAAACATTATCGCTAATAATTCAATTGGATTAGTAAGGACATACTGGTGACAGTTTGCTGTGCTTTGGCTAGCTTACAAAGTCATTGATAACATGTTTTGACTTTGTCATTAAGTGTATGCTTGTAATATTGTTGTGATTTCGGTTGTACTACTAATAGTGAAGTGGGTTTAGTGGGCAATGACGACGGATTTAGGATTCCCACCTTATCTATTACGTGACATTTTAGCTTAAAAGATATGTTTTGTACTGTGAGGCTCTATTTTGATGTATTTGTTTAGTATCAATCTGCTTCTCGAACTTTTCTGTTAATGCTATTGAACCTAGTTATCAAACCTTATTATTTGGTCGAAATGCCATTTGATCAATAGATGAAGTTGCTTGAAGTATGGACATTTGAGAATTGAGACAGCATACATAAAATATCTTTCTACCCTGTAGAAATTACTAATATTAATACCTATGGTTATTTGAGAGTTTTGGTATCATGTGTGATAACAAGAGTTTTTCAACAGAAACAAATGGATAAAAATAAATTTCTCTTTTGCTTGATAATAAATGAATGATAAAGATTTTTTTAATTATAATTAATTATGAGAATTCCTTTTTAGAAAGGTTGACAATAAGTTGCCCGTCACTGTATACAGTGCGTTTATAATGCTATGGCCATACGAGTATGGGCCTAGTAAATAGTATATGCCACTCTTTGGTTTCAACGAAGTCTCCTTTATATTTTATTTTTTTTATTTATTTTATTGGGCATATATATTGAAGGCAAATATTCTGGTATTAGGCAAGCTCTCCAATTGTTATTGTGATCATGTACTGAAAGCTTTTAAAATATATACACACACACACACACTTAATGAAATTTTAAGATCGTGAATTTTAATTCAATATGGGACTCATATGAGCTATAAGTTGTTTGTACTTTGAATATTTACAAGACTAATTTCTAATTATTTTATATAATTACCTCTTCAAAGGGGTGGTTGTATATTTTGATTAGATAATGGTTTATTGAAACATTTATTTTGAACATATTTTATTATTAAGAATTTATCTGTCAAAAGAGAATAAGTTTGCAATTTTAATGTATTGTCTTGGTTCACTTTGATATTAGGAGGGTATTTACATATTATATTCTCTATTAAAAAGAGAGAATATAGTAATTTTTTTATACTCCTAAATGTTTTTTATTATCTATATGCCCACAAATTTTCATATAATATTATGCACAATATTTTTACTTTATTAATTTATTTTATTATTGAAATTATTTTAAATAATTATTTTCTTAAAGAGAATTTTATTAGTGAAAATAAAATAAATTATTTTTCAATAATTATCTATTAAGATTCTTATTTGTTACTTTTGAGATTTTATACTAAGATAATGATTATATGGAGTATAAGGAAAAAAATATTATACCTTAAGTATTTTGCTTGATAATAATTTGCATTAACTAGTTTCATAGAGTATTAAATTTTATTTCATCTTTAACTTGACAAGGTGATGACATTTTATAAAAAGTTTTGCTTAAAATAATTTTAATGATGTGACATTGAGAATCAAACAATATTTTCTTTTATTAAAAGCAAAAAAATTAAAATTTTGAGATTATGTTGCAATACAATATAGTTTTGATGATCAATACTAATGCATATTGTTTATCATTCCTTAATGGATTAATCATATTATTATTATTTTTAATAATTTAATTTATAATTTTGGACATAATTTTAATATCTTAATTCTTTTGAAAAACTTATTGATTGATTTAAATAATTATCATTAATGTGATATTATTTCATATTAATTCATAAACCTCCGAACTATTAATAGATATTTGTGAGATTAATTTTAATTATTCTATATATTTATCTACCCAAGAAAAATAAGCACGTATTATAAATAGAGATGAACTTAATAAAATAATTTTATAATTATTTCATTCAATGACCTATCCAAAAGAATTGTTGTATATTATAATAAAAACTTTTATTTTTGAATTTATTTTATTATTATATATTTTATCTTCTCAAAGGAGATAAATTTCTTACAATAATATATTATCATGTTTGGCTTCAATTTTAGGAGTGTCTTCACATATTACATTCTCTATCCAAAGGAGAGAAGGTAATTATATTTGTATACTCCTAAGTATGATTATTATGTCCAAAACTAACTTATTTCATTTTTAATTATTTTCATAAAATCTCTTTTACTATAAATATATTTTATTGAATACAAAATATTTGTGAATTTTTTAATATCTATTTCACACATGATGTTTATATTTATAAAAATAAATAAATATTTTATTATGGGTATGGACCAAACAAGATGCATTATTAAACAATATTACAATTGCTTTCAACATTTTATTTTAATTTTTTTAAAAAACTAATTTATATTTTTAAAAGAAACATGTTAAATGAATCTGGTTAGAATTATAAATTTTTCCCCATTTTGATATTAATTTAACGGTAGTTTTATTTTTCAAAATAAATCTATATTTTGAACTTTATTGTATTTTTTAATTGCATAGATTTAAAATGTATTTATGTATAAAAAGATTAAAATTGAGGCAATTGGGATGTAACAATATTTTGATTATGTAATTATTTAATATGTGATTTTACATTGAAATTGATCAATTGTTATATTTACTTAAAAGATCATTATTCTAAACAATTTTTATATCTTGGATCTGCTGAAAAATTTATGGATTGTTATAGATAACTATCACTAAAGTGGGATTATTCATATTAATTTATAAAATTTTTAAGTTATATCATATAGGATTCATTTATGATTATTGTGTGTAATTGCCTGCCTAAAAGAGATTGTTACATATTGTAATCAAGGATATTTTATAAAGCATGTAAGTTTCTAAAATTTCTTTAGTTTTAAAAATATATCTGCTCAAAAAAGACATATATCTCAATGTTAATGTATTCTCTTCATTGGCTTCGTAATTAAGAAAGTCTTTTATATGCTTCATATTTTGCTTAAAGGGAAAACTATAGCAATGCACATTACTTTTATGTATATGAAATAAGAGTTTCTTTTATTTGTATGATAAAAGTGCTATCTCTTTGATTAAATATTTTCTTTCAAGATATAATCAAAATATGTTATTTTATTTTATTTATAAGGGTAAATTGGTCTGAAAGGTTTATTTGTCCAAAGGTTAGTTTCTAGAACATTATGTTATCCTCTATGTGATTGAGTTAATATATTGAAAGAGAACTTAATACATATTATATATTTTGCATAAAGGGAAATTTATGGTTATGTATTAGAAACTCTTTTGTCGACTTTATTAATGTATAAGAATTTTCCTTTTATTTATTATATATTATTAGATAATTTATGTAGCTAAATATAGCTTTCTTATAATTTAAAAAGTTATTAAATGAATCAATTATGAGAATATTATATACTATCATGTAACTTTAATTATATGTTATAAATTAAATTTTATATTGTTATATGGCATTATAGCACATTAGTTATCAAATATAATCTTTTTCTTTTTTTTTCCTTTTCTTCTCTCAAGTAGAATTATATAAAATATTTTTAAAAAAAAATTATATTTGATAAATATATCATTAATAATAAATTTATAATTATCAATTATCAAGAATGTCATTAATATCAGAAATTTTCTTGAAATATGATAAATTACTTGATTATGTTTAATTTATAATTTGAAATTGTGTATTTTTTTAGGAATAACATCAAATCTTTACATCAGTAAGAGTTTGATTTAATGTTATAAAATTTTGCTTGCATAGTAAAATGTGATGCTTATGTTTAAAAGCTTAATTTAGTTAAAGATCATTGATAATCTTTGAAATTGCCTTATTTAGTAAAAGTGAATTTAAATATTAAAATTTGTTTATATAGTTATATATTTGTTTGTAAAAAAATATGTATGATAAAGAGGTAGAAATTTCATTGAATCCTCTTTTATGTACATAATATTTGAATTTTGAAGTAATTATTATTGAGCATATTTTTGCTAACAATAATGAATTTGACATAAAAGTTATTATGTATTTCTTTGAGCATAGCATAAATTAACTTATAAAATTCTTGGCATATGCATTGTGGATCTTTTTTTTTAATTTTTTATATGATTTTTTTATCAATAGTATATATTGCTACCATGAATTTTTTTTCATATTATTTAAGTTAAATTTAAGATTTTTTTATTCACACTTTGTTTAAGTAATCTTTAGAAATATAATTTGGAAAACTCTTATTAAATTAATTTGTTATCAATTTTAGTATTCAATTTTGATAGTCATGCAAATTGTTAAAGTCATGCAAGCCTATATTCAAAAGTTTGTTTTAGTTAAAGGTTATTGATGATCTTTGAAATTGCACCGCTTAGTAAAAGTAAATTTAAATATTAGAATTTGTTTATATAGTTTAGTTTGTAATAACTTATATGTTATTACATACATTTGTTTGGTAGAAAATATGTATGCTAAAGAGGAGAAAATTTCATTGAGTCATCTTTTGTGTATATAATATTTAAATTTTGAAGTAATTTTTATCTAGTATAATTTTGCTAATAGTAATAAATTTGACATATAAGTTATTGTATGTTTCTTTGAGTATAGTATAAAGTAACTTATAAACTTTTTAGCATATACATTGTGAATAATTTTTTAAATTTTTTACAAAATACTTTTTAGTTAATAGTGTATATTCTACCATAAGAAATTTGAAAATTATTTCAATTAAATTTAATATTTTTATTCACACTTTGTTCAAGTAATCTCTAGAAATATATTTCGAAAAACTCTCTTATTAAATTAATTTGGTGTTAATTTTAATATCCAATTTTAATAGTCATGCAAATTACTTGTAAAGACTAAGTATTATGTTTAATATATTATTTTGAATTATATCTTTTCAAGATTAAAATTTGTTATTTATTGTTAATTCCTAATATATGTATTTGTCTCTTAATTGACACCATTTTTAAATTTTGAGGCATTCTAGCAATAGATTTATGAAAATTAAGATTTGGTGTCAATCATTAATTCTTAACTTGTATATCTTTCTCTTAATTGATATTATTTTAAAAATTAGAGATGCTCTGGTTAGCATATTTATAAGAGTTAAGATTCAGTGTCAATCGCAAGCTCATTGTTTAATAATTTTCTTTTAATTAATACTATTTTGGAATTCTAAGACAATTAAACTTATTAATGTCAAAAGATTTCTTTGTCTTATTATTGAGTTTATTATAAAGAAATTGTTGAGTATTAGTTTGAAACATGGTATGTTTTGTTACATTATGCTTTTGACACTATTTTTCTTACTACGCTTTCATATTAATAACTTATATTTAAGTAGTTGATAGTATATGTGACTATAGAAGATCTTATATTAATAACAATGCAATTACTGCCATGATTCAATATTGTGAGTTGCTTAAGTATGATTTGTGTTTTAGGAATTGTCTTTTGGATGGTGTGTTTTTAAAATCATAGCTACTTATTTTAAATTTTGTATTTAGTTTCAAATAAAATATTTTCAAAATAAATTCTTCACAATTAATGTTGTTTAAGTAGAAGAATACTAGAATTTTTATATGGGCTACCATTAATTATAGGTATTTATTTTTTTATAAGATTGACTAAATAATGATTTAAAATATTTTTATTTTCTAAAGCCTAATTTGTTAAAATAATCTATTACTTGAACCTATAGATATTTGATTATAAGTTAATGTGTTTGGCAGCTAAAATATAAGCTTATACATTTCTTGACCCATAATGAAAGGATTTGATAGGATTTTGTTTATATTAACTAGGTTTTCTCTCTATTATTAATATAATTTAATCATTGAATTATCCCATTGAAGGTCATATACTTTAGGAGAAAGAGAGGAAGATCCATATCTATAGTATTCATTTGAATGCTAGAGAATTAAATTTATAATAGAGGTACGCTTTCATTCTAATTTTATTTTGGTGTTTTAAATTTTATACAAGTTGTAATATTAATTTTTTTTACATATTGTTTATATGAATTCTTTATGGATAAAGTACAAAATTCAATATTTATATATTTTTCTAATTTATATTTCTTTTTCGGTCACTAGTAAAGTAAGTCAAGGAAACAAGTAGACAAGGCCAATTTTTTTTAATTGTAGTTGGATTTGAATGACTAAATATATACACAAGAACAAGAAAATATCTATTTTCTTTCAATTTACATAATTTAGTCTTTTACTTTATCAGATTTGCACTATATTTGAAATTTGAAACCTTAAAATATTAGATTCACCTACAAAACATCCGAAAATGAAAATAGGAAGGTTCTTTGGAAACCGAGTTAAACCTCTGTGCTTTGTCTAGTTATATGAAAATCATTTAGAAGCTCTGTTATAATTAATTTTATACAAGCAAGCTCTCTGGTAGCTCTATAACTTGTGAAAACTGCTATAGAAAGTCTGGGAATAGCAATATCAGATGCCTGCAAGATGGGTACTGTCATGAATATGTGAAAGTAAGCAAACGCATTATACCAACATCAAGATAAAGCTGATGTGATATATTATCTAATAAAATAATAAATTACTTTAAAAGGATGTTAATAAAAACGATATTTTAAAATATAAAGTTATGATTTTTGAGATGAAAAATCATGACTTCTAAAATGAAAATCTGCTCCTTTTCAAAATTTAACGGTTGCATCTATTTATATAACTTTTCATAAAAGATATTTGTAACTCTATGAATAGAAATTATTATTTTCTTCTTTATAAAACTAAAGTATGCCTTCCTCCTAAATTTCTACTAGGGTTGATTATGGTTATCAAAATATAAAATTTGCAATCTTCTATTTTTGTTTAGACATTATATCATGGTGGTAAAATTTCCATAAAACCATCTATAATTAAAGCTTTATTTATTTTCTCGAAAAATATTTTTCGTATGAATATACTTATAAAATATCAATATGGCAGAAAATAGTTTCTCTGTTCAATATTAAATGTAAAGAGTTTAGTGAAAAATAACTTTTTATTTTTAAAAGAGAAAATTATTTTCGTTCATGATCATATCTTTAGGTATCATACTTTTTAATTACAAACTATTAAAAAATATGATACTCTCTTTATTTGTATATAAGAAAATGAAATTTTCCTATGAAAAAAATATTTCAAAAAAATAAAACAAAGCCTATAACTAAAAAAATAATTATCCTAAAGATAATTTTCTAGAAATGCTTTACCTTACTTAACATTTCTTTCTTCCAATTTTCTTATTGATATATGCATTTTCACCATCATGTGAATATCCCCTAACAACTTTAGAATAGTAATTATTCTCCAAATTAAAACTCAGATCATGAAGAAAAGTTCAAGATTGTTTTAGAGAAATTTTAGAAAGTTCAATGTATAACATCAGAAGAAGAGGGAATGTAAGAGGAGGAAATTCAACAATTGGGAACACCATGCGGATTTCCCTATGTAGACAAAATTACTTTGAAGATTTGAATTTTCAATGAACCTTTGCTAGATAAGTATAATTTTTTAAATTTATTGATGTCCCTGTCATTTGAAATTTATATTGCTGTGTCATAGAATTATTTCTCATTTATATGATTTTGTTTGTGAATTAGAATATTGACGAACAAAACAAAGGATCAACTCAGTTCGAATTTGCATCACTATTGTTCAAAATGAGTCTCATCAAGTGGAGATTCTATTGAAGCCGTATTGACTTGAAAACGAAATCAGCATCGACTACAACTATCCGCAACAAGGTCGATGTAACAAAACGTGCGTGCAAAATCCAAGCGGTACAATTCCTTCTTGCAATCTTTGATTAAAAGCTGCCTCTCATTTTTATTGGAATTTATATGCATACTAATTGATTGTGAGATGATTGATTACAGATCTTTCTATTCATGAAATTTTCATTTTTCATATAGTAAATTCATTTACTACCGTTTCACTATACTGGGCATAAATCTTAAACAAGTCAAACAAAAAAAGTGAAAATCTACCGTATGGTTTATATTGTATGTATATACTTAAAATTAGTCTTCTCTTTGTCCGTGGTTTTGTTGAATATAATTTTGGCTGATTTTACAAGTAATTTTTTACTTGCATATATGTATCAATGTATTTTAATTTTAATTTTTGATATTATCATTATTTGTAATTTATTACATATAATCTACTTTTAAAAAAAAGTTGTAAGATGCAAGGCAAAATCAAGAAAATTTCAAGTGAGGTACACATGTCAATGGAAGAAAATTTTAAAATGAGTCTGTCATAAGTGCTCGTATAGTGTTAAAATATTAAGTAAAGAATGGATTTTAATATCCATGTACACACCTTCATTATTTCTTTGACTATTAGAGTATAATATGTTGATGATTATGACATGTTTATAGTTGAGTTTATTTCATCATCCTATTTATAGTAATAACAAATTAGGTGAATTTTATCATGTGGTTGGCTAATATGCTAAACAATTTATGTGAAGTATAATTAAGAATGTTTTTATAGTTAATTACTAGATCAATGACAAAACCAAGAAGACATGAGATTTTTTTAGGCATTTATTTCATGTTTTTAGACAATATACTATTTAATTGTATGATTAATAGGAATTGATATTTAAGTATCATAAATTATATAATATAATTTACATCGTGAATTGAACATACAATTATTTTTTTTTTATTTTTAACTCTTCTTATACAAGAGATTGAGCTTTGATGTGTTAAGTTTAATAATTTGTGTGAAATAATTTATGAGTGCAAGTATAAAATACTATTCTAAAAATTTATATATAGTGAATATGTAAATAGAAATTATAATATTTCTTTTAAGAAAGTAATTGGTGTGAATCAAACTCATGCAATATAAGAAATTAAGTTTTCAACGATGACAATTGTTATCGGTGAATATAAAAATCATCAAAGAAAAAGCCATTAGCAAAAAGTGGTTGATGTTGATACCAACATTAATGGCAAAGTTATCATCGCAAAAAATTAAAATTTTTATGATAATAAAATTGTTGTTAAAAAACCTTTCAAAATTCAAAAAATTTTGAATTTTACTTTATAATAATAATAATTCATCACTGTATGTTTAAATTAAAAAATATAAAAATTAAAATTTTACTTTTAATAATGACATTATCATCACTAAAATGATTTTCAAAATTTAAATATTTCTAAATTTTACTTTATAGTGATGGCGATGGCGATGACAATGTCATCATTATATGTTTGAAATAAAAATATAAAAAATTAAAATTTAACATTTAATAATAATGTTGTCACTAAAAGTTTTCATAAATAAATTAAAATTTAAATAAAATTAAATAAAAAATTTTAATTATTAAAATAAATTATATTAGTTAAAATTATAATTAAATATAATTAAATTAATATATCATATTTATTAGCATAAATATTAGTATTTTTCATTTCAATTAAATTAAATTAATAAGTAAGAAATTTAATTAAAATAAATTAATTTAGTATTTTTAATTTAATTTTATCAAATTTAAATATTAAAAATAAAATATGCCAATAGTATTAGTAATAAAAAAATAAACATGATCCATATGAAAAAATGAATACTTATAATATTTAAGATATGTAAATGTTTATACATAAAAATAAAAAAATTGAATATACATGATAAAAATCTAAGGGAATGAGAGGTTAGGACTTAGGTATCTAAATGTATGATCATCTATTATAGGATTATTATCATGATTATCTTAATGATGTGGGTGATACACTAAAGACAATGCTTAGGTGGGAAGAGGTAGTTAGGCCAAGACTGCTACTGGTGCAAATTTGCTTGCCCTAGCCTATGTAGTCACAAATAAGGCATAAGTAGTGTAAGCCTCTACTGTCTGAGTAGGAAAGTGAGTTCAGTGAAGTAAATCCTCTACTATTGCTGCACCTTTTGCTATTAAGCAAGCTATTACTACTGCTCCTAAATTAGTTGCTGACTTTGCTTAAGCTGCTGTCGACTTTGCTACAGCTACTTTTATAACTCAATGACTTGAGAAAAATGCTATGATCTTGCCCCAGAGCTGGAGGTGCTAGGGGAAAGGAATGACTAGTTAATGAGTACATGATTGTTTGCCTTTTTGTACCTTCAATGAGTGCTAAGCACCTTATTGACAATGATAACCTTATCGATTTGTACAAGAATGTTAGGCAAGTCAGTGGATGATACACTAGACTGCATGCATTAAGTCACCAGCTCAGTTATCCTAACTTTGATTTATTAAAATAAAAATTAATTATAAGAATTACATAATATCTTTGTAAAATTTTTATCATTAAAATGTAGGGTTTAAGTAATTTACATATTGCTTCTCTAGAGTCGGATGCACCCATTCCCCTATCTTATACATATATTGATCCTTAAAATTCTCTACCATCAACTATAGCTCACCCATATCCTCATTTCTCTATCATGTTTCACCTAAAAAAAATGATAAACATGATTATTGACTTGATGAATAGATTATACATTTAAATCATGAATAATAAGTTGAATTACATTATCATAATGATGTGTAGTAATGGATTTTGATCTATACCAATCATTCACCACTTTTTTTGCCTTATTTTGTGCATTTCTCATAGATAACTTCTATAAATTAAGAAATAATCATACAAAATTGTTACATTTAAAAGTCATAACTAAAATACAATTTAGATGTATGAAATAATTACATAAATTTATTAAATATCATACTTACTCTATAATGGTTGTTGTCAAATAAGTTTACACATCTTTGCCAGGTCTGAGAGGAGACAGATGGCAACATAGAGTTGCCAGCATGATTCAAGTTGAGCCTTTGCTCCTAATTGCTCCCATGTTGGAGAAAGTACTTATTCATCCTATATTTCTAGTTGTTGTAAAGGTTGGTAGCAGTTGGTATTAAACCACTAATCATTCTTTATCGCTCAAGCTCAGAAAAACCTTGGAACTCAAAGTAGGACTACATTAGAAGAAATTTAATAAATTAATAAGTACTATATTGGATAATTTCAATATCAAATATAAAACAATAAAGATAGGGAGGAAATCAATACTTACACAGACCTCCTACACGACTCTATCTCATAACTATTGAGCTACTGATCACCATGATTTATAGTAAGGCAAGATGTAAGCTGGAATGATACTATTAATATTGCATCAGAGATGGCTAGTATTCTAACCAACCACATGCCATATACTAGTCATATCAAACTGTATAGGCACCAGTTTTCTCCATCTCTTTTCTATTTGTTCACGCAACTTGAGAGACCTATTTAGGCCCCTTTTTCTTGGAGCTGTAACTTTGATAGATAAGAGAAAATGTTAGTACCATATATTTGTATGTAATAAATAATCAACTTAAGTATGCATGTTAAGAAAAAATACCTAATCCCTCATACTATGATGGTGAAATGATTGAAAGACCATTTTTTTAATCCTTCAAGCTTACTAAGTAGAAATCTCTAAGGTTAACTATGAGGTTGAAATTTGAGCAGTTAATGTCTTGCAAGAATGCTAAGTCTTATGTATTGACACCATCGTTAGGTAGATCCCATATATCACGATGCACCACATTATGCATAACCTTCTAATTTAACCCATTGAGAAGATTCTCAATATAGAAAACTTGTTTCGCTTAGGTTGCAAGTATATAAGGGTCATCTTTATGCCACTATCCACTAACGAAAATTCTTGTAATGTCCTTGCTAATGCAAAGTTTCTTCTTCCTTGGATCAATGTCATATTATTTGTACTTAAATAGAGTCATACTGTATTTATCTAAATAAGTTAACTTTATGATGTCCTTTAATATATCATAAAACATGTTCCATCAGTTCCCGAAACGGAAATGCAATTATTTTGTATTTTATGTTTCACATCCTGAGTTTCAACTATAAAGCACAATCCATTTACAATAAATGCTAAGTACAATATAATAGTAAAATTAGGATCAAAAGCTAACAATAGTAGCTCTTCAATGGCTTATGGGAAACTATTCCTATGTAAATAGTGCATCTATAAAAATAACATTTCCAACAAGAATTAAATTGGAAAAAAGTATTAGTAAGGAATAATATTTATATAATTGGTATAACATGGTTAGAAAGTACAAGTATTTACCTTAGAGTAAAGCTATGCGAGAAATTTTATTCTTTGTAGCTGATTAATGTTTTCTCCACCACTTTATTTGAGTTCTAGCCAATGTTCACTACACAACATATATATTTTAGTCTATTATAATTAATTAGGATAAAAGCATGAATGGTTATAAAGACTTACTACAGATACTTTTTTATCTTGGTATAATTATTCAAGATGTACCATATGACAACATCTTGATCTCTCGTTGAAGTGAGAAATAGTTTTTTTTCTTCATTGGTCAATATTGAGATCTAAACATCAATAATACCCTTTTTACATCTTTAGATGTTGCATCTTGATTTTAGTCAAGCCAATTGAATCTAGTTTTTACTCCTTCTAGGTACATGGAACAAAACGTTAATGCCTTATCAATAATATGTCCTTTTACAATTAAACTCTCAGGTCGAGCACGATTCCTAACATAATTTTTCAACCTTTTGATATATATCTCATATGGGTACATCGATAAAAAATGAATGGGATTACCTTACAATGCTTTATCAGGTAAGTGCATCACTAGGCGGACCATTATGTTAAAGAATGCTAAAAGGTATATCCTTTCAAACTTGTACAAAATGATAATAATGCCTTGCTTGGCTTGCTAGACATCCCTCCTATTAAGAGTTCTAGCATATATATGGTTAAAGAAGTTATATAACTTGACAATCAGATATGATAGTTCCTTCGGCAAAAATGCTCGGAACAAAGGTCCTAACATTCTCTGCATGATAATGTGATAGTCATGTGATTTCAACATTTTAACTTTATATAATGACTAGTCACTTTCTTCTTGAGATTTCTGGTAAACCTATCAAGAAATTTCATATTTCATATAAATTGACAGAATTGTCATCATTCATCTTAGTTGAGCTTGTATGTAGTACATGGCTTCAAAAGCTTACCCTTCTCCTTATACAGATGTATGTGTAGCTTTATATTTATTCATACAGATGTATGTGTAGCTTTATATTCATATTTGCCAAATCTCATCTTGCATTGTCCATATCTTTTTTTTGTCCTCAATATTTAACAATGTTCCAAAATACTATCACACATATTCTTCTCAATATACATTACATCAATATTGTGCCTCAGGTTTGTTGTCAGCTAATATAGAAGGTAAACAATATGCTCCTTTTACTTCAATTAAGTTCATCAACATCTTTTTTTCCATTTTAGACCACCAAGCTGAGTATGTTTTTTAAGAAGTCTCTAAGCTAATTTACTTAATTGATTTATGATAATTTTATTGGTAAGAGGATTAGAAAGAGCTCCCCTTTCTGATTTCCTATTGAACTTTTTCTTGTTTCTCCATACATTACTCCTTAAAAGTTAGCAACAATGACCAACATAGGGTATTTTCCCCCTAACTCAAAATGATAATGTATCATCATTGCACATAGGGCATACTTTATAGACTTGTCCATTCCATCCAGAAAGATTACTTCGTGTAGGAAAATTATTAAGACTTCACAACAATATTGCCTTATATATTAAATATCATATTTATATTAGTATATTCACAGTCCATAATAATGCTACTTAAATTGATAGAGTATCATCATTGTATATAGGGCATGTTTTATAAACTTGTCCACTCCATCCAGAGAAATTGCTTTGTATAAGAAAATCATTTATAGTTGAACATCATATTGGTATTAGTATCTTGAATCTCAACCCCTTCTCCTAAAGATGTCTTAAGTCTTTTATAACTACTTTTAAGAAAACATTGATATCCTTACATGACAACTGTGGCCCTGGTATTAATAGAGTTAACATGAAAAAAAGATTGATTCATACAAATCTTGGTGGTAAGTTATAGATAGTCATCACTAATAGTTGCATGCTATAGGACGGGTTCATATCATCAAAAAGATTAAATTCGTCTATACTTAAGCCTAAACTAATGTTCTGTAGGTTTGTAAAGAGATCAAGATGCCTCATATTGAATTCTTACCAAGCTTCTCCATCAATAGGATATCACATTACCTTATCCTTTATAGACTTTCCTCTATAATGCCATATCATATCCTTTGTAGTGTGCCTTAATCCATACAATCGCTTTAGCCAAAGATTCAGTGGAAAATATTGAAGCATTTTTTGAGGCACCTTTCTTTCTTTTGTATTTTTGTTTATCCATCAGTACTCCCTATAAATTGGATAATTATCATTTGTAACATGTTCTTTCCCAAAAAATGCACAATCATACTTACATAGATTGACTTATGCCCCAACTCTAATTTGTTAAGTCATTTCTTTGCACTATAGTGTGATTTTGATAGTTAATTTTCCTTTGGAAGAACTTTTTTCAATAACTTTAAAAAAATATCAAATAACTTATTAGTCCACTTATATATCACTTTCAAATGCATGAGTTTCATTAGAAAATTCAAAGCTAAAGATGTTATGTATCCTGGATACAGTTTTATTTCCATTTGTTCAAAAAGTTTATTGCAATCATTATAATTTGATCGAATGTCCCTTTTAGATGTGTCCTCATTCCCTTCTCCATCATCCTAAACTATTTCATCAATTTCATAAGGGTTAATGAAATCATGTATAATGTTTACCATCTTATCCCTATCATTAGGAGATGCCCTCCGTTCTCCTAGAAGTCGAACCATTTACCTCACCATAATGTATCCAATTCATGTATAATAGATGAAATCTATTATCTATAATATGTGCCTCCAACATTGCCAAATTTTGAAATAATAAGTTTACACATTTCTTACATAGGCATTTCACCAAACTCTTTTCATTAACAAAGATTTTGGTTCTCTCAATAAATGCTAATGCACCATTCTAATAGTCATCTAACAAACGATCTCGTAGATATATCCAGCTTTTATCTATAAATATCATATGATTGAATAGGAAGAAAATAACTTCTTATAAAATTGAGTGTCATGATCAATGTATGTTATATGCCCTAAATTCACCATATCACTCCAATTCTAAAAGGTAAGGTCCTGTTCCATTTGAGATATTTCTATAATTATGATTTTATCAATTTATTCACACTTATATTTTCTTACATGCAAAAATTTTAATAATATCACCTTATAGTTTTCTAAGTGTATAAACTATATATTGGCATAGTTTACACTTGGAGAATATTGAAATGCTAAGAAATTTCTACAATATCAAACGAGAACTAAAGAAATCCTTAATAATAACTAAAGGACATATCCTAAACTATTTAACTTTGTAAGACAATTCAAGAACCGGTTGGCTTATAAAGATCAACCAACCCTTAAGCAGGTCTAAGCTTAGAGTACAAATGCAATTCTATTCTACAATTATTCAAGTGTATTATTACTTGCATTATTGGGCTTTTTAAATATCCATAAAAATGATTATGTTTAATATCTTAGAATTATGAATTGAATCTTTAAACTTACTTTACTAAATTCATAAGATATATAGTTGAAGTCTTTTAATAAGACATTTATTTTATAAGTATTGATGAATTTTCAAGTGTTCAATGTTTTTAATATCTTATGATTATATAATCATTAAATTGATATGGATTTTATTTTATATGAGAATTCTTAATGAGATAAAATTCAAATTCTTTCAATATTTTAAAATTTTCTAATTATATCATCGCAATATTTTTAATAAATACATTTGTAAGATTCAAATTTTTTATTTATACATTTTTATTAAAATATAGTTACCAAGTTATATTTTTTTCAATATTTAATTATAAATTTAAAATTCTATTTTCATGTCAATGAGGATTATGTAAAATATGTCAATATAGTCATTACATTTTTACATGACATCTTTATAATTTTTGTAATTTTTTAAAATATATAATCATATATAATCTTATTGTTACTTATTTGTATATAATTTGTATGTATTTTTTAGTTCTTATTACTTATACGCATAATATCTAATGTTATTGTTGAACATATAAAAATTTTAATTTTTGAATCATTTAAAATTCCTTATTCATATATTCCATGTATAATTATTCAGATGAATTAGTCATGATTTGAATTTATGTTCACACATTTTCATTAACATATATTTATTAATTTATATTAATTCAAATGTGATTATATATTCAAAATTTTATGTTCATATAAACATATTTTTTCAAATATATTTATGTAGTCATTCATAAGGCATATTTGTGTTTCTATAATAATAATAATCATCATCATCATCATCATCATCATTATTATTATTATTATTATTATTATTATTATTATTATTATTATTATTATTATTATTATTATTATTATTATATCTAATTTTATTGTTAATTGTATAAAAATATTAAAATTTTCAATCTATTGAAATAATTTATTTATATATTCAATGTTTTTATGTCTTCCATTTTCAATATCTCAATATTGTTTTGCTTATTTAATGTATAATTTTATTTTTTACATATATAAATATTCTAAATTTTGAAAACTTTTAAATATCTTGCTTATGTACAAATAATGTTTTCATTAAATGTATTTATAACATTTGAATTTTTATTATACATTTTCATTAAAATATTTTTATTAAGTTATCTTGAAAAAATTTAATTATATACTCAAAAGTTTATTTTCATATCAATATATTTTTTAAAATATATTTATATAGTCATTCTAGTTTCATACTTTACATCTTAATTTTTATTATATTATTTCAATTTTAGAAGTAAACTATAACTAAAAATTTCATATTTTAAATTATATTCTAAACTCTAAAATTTGTAAACAAAACCTTATAACAACTTCATCTCATATTAACTTAACTAAATATTTCATACACATATCATATTTTGCGCAATTGCAATTTTACCCACTAACATAACAACAAGAAAATTTAAATTCATAAATTATACATTGAAATAAAGCTACATAGACTTATTTAATGTTTATAATATATAAAACCAAATGGAATTTATTTCACATCAAAATAATCATATCATCAAACTAAATTAATGCATTTTATATTAATCACCTCATAAATTATATACTCAAATAAAATGAAATAAAATTTAATTCATATATCTTAATAGAATAAATCTACTAATAAAATGGAAACCAATTGTCAAACACCAACACCAATTAATAGCAGAAAAAACTAGCAACTTGAAAAAATATAAATAAGAAAATATACTACATTGAAAAAAATAATAAAACTTATACAAAAAAATAAAATTTACCAAAATCATCGTCTATTTGTTGCGTCTCTTCTTTCCCTGTGCGAATAAGAGTGAAATGGCATTAAGGAGTGTTTATAATTGAAGGCCTTTCAACGATAATATAATTTTCAATCATTATTAAAATGTTATTAGTGAAAATTAAGGCACTTTCAACGATGACAAATTTATCAATAAAAGTTTTGGTGAGAAAATAGAATCTTCAATGATGACAATTATCATTGATGAAAATAAAAAAATTTTGACCGCTAGTTTACTTGATAAATTGTGATGACTTAATCATGGTTAAAAGCACATGAAAGTCCAGGTGGCACAATTCCTGAGCATTCTTCATCAACGACAATGTTATTGATAAAATACTAGATGTTCTTCACCAACAACAATATCGTTAGTAAAATACATGGAAGTATAGGTGGCACAATTTCCTTGGTGTTCTTCATTGACAACAATGTTGTCAGTAAAATGTCATGTGCTTTTAATGATGATTAAGTCATTGCAATTTATTAAGTAGATTGGTAGTCAAAATTTTTTTATTTTTACCAATGACAATTGTCATTGTTAAAGATTCCATTTTCATGCCAAAAATTTTCCTTATTTTAACTAATGACTTTGTTGTCATTATTAATTTTAATCGAATTTTCAATTTGAAAATCTCACACCCATGCAATTTTGATATATCATTAGTGCTTACATCATCAGTAAAAGTATTATTATGTATTTGTTAATGTAAAAAGTGTTATCGTTGAAAGTGTTCTTCACTGACCACAGCATCATTGGTAAAATATCATGCGTTTTCAACAATGACTAAGTCGTCATAGTTTATTAAGTAAATTGACAGTCAAATTTTTTTTATCTTCACTAACAACAACTATCATTATTGAAGTTTCCATTTCTTTGCCAAAAATTTTTCCCTTATTTTCATCGAAGACTTTATTGTTATTATTAGTTCTGGCCCAATTTTTAATTTAAAATTTTCATGCATGTGGAATTTTGATATATCATTGATGGCTACATTATTGGTACAATAGTTATTATGTATCATCGATAATTGATTTTTTGTCATTAAAAAAAGTGCCATTGTTGAATTCATTATTTCTTATAGTGACAAATCATCTCAAAATTTAGTGAATCAAAACAAAAATAGAAGGATATTCTTATCACACTCTAGAATAGTAAAGAAGGGGAGTGACAAGTGAGAAAAGATGCCACACAAGAAATAAGTGACAAAAGATGCCATAATAGTTAAATTTCTTTGATAAGTTTGAAATTTCATTCACGAATAAAAAAAGAATCTCATTCTCTCAAGAAAAGGCAAAAATCATTCATTCAATTTGTCAAATCTAAATTGTTTGTATGTTTTTCATGAAGAACAAGCTTCCCTATATAACTCACTAAAACCTTAATTAAAAATAAGCTCAAATGACACGAATAGGCCTAAAATTAACACATTAACCTAAATCTAATAAAATGATTTCTAAATGACTCTAAGTAATATATTAAATGACTTACGGTAAAACGATAAATGTTTTAAAGCAAAAAGAGTTAAAAGAACAATGATCTTGGAGATATTCAAACTTGCATCAAAGAGAAAATGGATAAATATTGTGGTAAGTATTCTTTGATGTGAAAACATGTTGTGGAAAATATTCTTTGATGAGAAACTAACTTAAGTTATGAGTAAGTACTTATTTTCAATAGATAGGGTAAAGTGTACTTAAGAAAATAAAATGTAAATAAATACAAATACCTATTGAATTAAGATAAGGTTAATTTGCAAAACACATTTCTAGATATATAAATACTAATATATTATAATTTAAGATAATTAAGGTAAATTGTAACACCTATGTAATACCTATATCTGAATATACAATATATAACTATCATAAGTTGGGGTAAGGTAAATTTCAATACATGTCGCTAGATATGGAATACCAATTATCCTAAGTTGAGATAAGGTAAATGGTAATACTTATATCCAAATCAATACAAATGGATCCCTTATTAAACCTAAATTGGATGATGAGAAACTATTACCGACCAATAGAGATAATTTTAGTTAAATCCTACTCTATTACATTGATGTTAACTATAAAGCTTGATTTTTTTTTAATTGAAAATCTTCATCTAAAGGCATTTTAAACATCTCACTTGAGAAATATAAAATATTTATATATCAGTTTAGAATTTAACCGATATCTAATAATATGACAATAAAAAATGATGATACATAAAATATTATTTCCTAAAATAATTGACGTATAAAGTCAAGGAAGCAGTGAGATTTTTGAAAATATAATAAAAATTTAAATGTCAATTCATAAAACAAAAAAAATAATGTGTTTTTTGTTTTGGGAGACTCTTAATATTAATTTTTAAAAATAATATATATCTAAAGTTAAGCGAATAGTGGCATTTTTTAAAATATGAGAAATTTTTTGGACATTGGTTCTTTATAAATAACTGTTATGTTTTCTTTCTACAAGACTTTTGACACCAATTTCTAAAATTATCAATGTCTAAAGTCATAAAAAATAGTGATATTTTTGCATTATAAATAAAGTAAATATTATTTTGTTTTGCACATGATCATACTCACTCTCCTTCTTATTTGTTTCTATGCTAAATCTCCATCTTTGTGCAACTCTTTTTGCAAAACCCTAAATACCACTCTGTCATTCATCATATGTTAGAAACATAAGAGCAGTCAATACACTTTTAATTAACATTGAACATGAAACAAATGCTTTACTCTAGGCCAATGGTTCAAAATATAAAGTTGCCCTTCTTGCCTTTATTTCTTATATCCTTATCTCTTCCATTTTTTTAATTTCTTGCATAAGTTTTTAAAGAGGTTCTTATTTGTATTTCCTTTGTACAACTTTTGATGTTGCATTTGAGTTTTAGATGCTTATTATGTATTTGATAAAATGTTGTAATGGAGTCTAAAGCTAGCCAAATAATAATGAGAAATGGAGAAAAAGTGAATTTTTTTTTATGAAAATGATCATTTTTGGAAATTTTCAAAAGACAAACTATCATATGCAATTTATTAACAAATAGATTTCAAAAAATTATATAAAATTAATATAAAATTTGTCCTAGATGGATAACTGAATGTGAAATTATTACTTTTTAAAGTTTTTAATTCAAAATACATTTTTCTACTAGAATGTTGGATTTATTCAATTTTTCTTATAAATATTTTGGTGATGAAGCCAAAAATTAATGTTAAAAGAAATTATGTAAATATTTCACATCAGTTATTTTTACTAAAAAATGATGTGAAATGTAAAAATAAAATAAAATCTTTTGAAAAGAAAAAAATGACAATTTTCAGCAAAAATACCGTGATTTATAAAAAAATTATCGACACAAAATATATGAACATTAAAAAAATTTTAAAGGAAAAGATATCAATTATTTAAAAAAAATTAATATAATAACCTTTTTTTATATTAGTTATGTCAAAATTAAAATATAATAATATTTGATTAGACAATGGTCAAAAATCGATAAATAATCCCCTAAACACTTGTTGTATATTAACAATTTTGTGGTAGTAGTACTATCGTGCCGACTTTTACAACCGCATTAAAAGAACTACTCCGCTCTCTCCCGTGGATGTCCACCGAAATTCATTTTTTATCCATCCTAAAATTCTAGAAACTACAGGGTCCAAAACCCTGCCATTTTCAGGTATGTATCCTTACTTATATAATCATGTACCAACCATGTTATCTATAAGACCCTCAGTAACATTTACACACTCGCGCTCAACATTAATGACATACTATCATCTTAGGGAACACAAACTCAAGTCATCCATCACTAGCACTAGAGTCTCTAATCAAACATTCTTATCAACCGGTTTGGAACAAAAATTCATCCTCAATTCGGTTGCTCAAAATCCTATATCGATCATCTGAAATTATCTTATTTTCATTCAATTGAAAGAAAAATTTAAGGATAAATCAATTGAATTTTAGATTATTGATTATTTCTTTTAATCACAATAAGAGCTCTTCAATGTTCCAATTACCATCATTAAAAAATGAGAGACAGACTCGATCATTTGAAAATTATAGAACTAATTGCCAAAATTGAAAAGCCTAGTAGATAAATAGAAGAAAAATGTCTGCAATTTCACAACAAATCTGATGGTGAGAAATGCTTGCGAACACCAAAGAAAGTTGAGAGATAAAGTCACATCTCAATCTTTCGACGCATAGACCCGTTGGCTCTGGAATTTAGGTCGTTTTATTATAATTTTTATTGGTAACTGCATCACCGTAAAAAATAACCCACTGATTTTAGATTTATTAATGATGATAAGTATCTGTCACTGTCTATGTCCATTATTTACAGTTATTTTTGTCTCCATTTTGCATTAGTGTGTAGAAAAATATTGTTTTTCTTGTAGTGGGTTCCATCCCATGCATGCATTAGTCCAACTTTCCAGCATTCCATTCCCCTTTAGTCCAACACTGCAACACATAACACACACTCTCTTTTCCACGACCCAAGAACACCGCTCCCTCTCTCTCTTTCTCCACACATCCTCTAACCCAGAAGCCCTTGTTATAATGTTCCCATTTCATATGCATCTGATCTATAACTATCTATCTTTTAGCTAAATTCCGTCCGAGGCTTAATCAAGCAAGAGCACCAGCGAACACTTGTCAGAGCAGAATGAGTTCAAAAGACATCAATTCTAAGAAGGTGTTGTGCCCTACTACTCAGCCTCCTCCTGAAACCCTAACCCTAGCTGAATTCTCTCCAGGGCTAGATCAACCAATAGCACCCGCGAAAAATTATCGCAGCAGAATGAGTTCGAAAGACATCAATATTAAAAAGGTGTTGTGCCCTACTACTCAGCCTCCTCCTCAAATCCTAACTACTTCTACCTCTTCCAGCTCTGGCTCTCAACTTCTAACCACTCAGAAGATCTTTTCAAAGAAATGATATTTCATCCACAGGTATTTCTGTTGATTTTCAAACTGTTGAATTTAATTACCACCCTCTTTCTGTGTACCTATATTTCGCTACATGTGAATTTTAGTTTGCTTTATTAGTCCTATTTTCAGGCAGATTCGTGTCAAATTTTTTGAAGGAAATATGATCAGAAGGCTGTGAAGTAGCTAGGGAAAAATTTTGTTGAGGGGATTAAATATAAATTTTTTCACAAAAAATAAAAAATAAAATTAAAAACTGAAGAAGACTTGTTGAAATTTGTTTTTAAACTTGTGGAGGAAATATGATCAGAAGGCAGTGAAGTACATGGAGTAAAATTGTTGAGGGAGTTTAAGTTGTTGAGGCAGTGAAGTGTGCATAGGATTTTTTTTTAATTTTCTCAAGCTTGTGGTGGCTAAGTTGACAAAGGTTATTCAGAGATTTGTAGAGGCTTGACATCCTGCAGCATGCTGAAGCCACCCCAAGTTACTACTCACTCAGCTTCGTCCCTGTTGTTTGATTTGGCTCTCATATACAAGTGTTGCAGCAAGACATACCTACTATAATAAACATAGTTTATCCTAATTAATATGCTAATCAATTAAATTATATATATGAATTATTACTTTGAATGTTTCCCAGATTATGAACTAGAAGATTAATTGAACCATATAAACATATGAATGGTCCAGAGATAGGAAATTTTTTTAAATACTCCATCCATTCCTTTTTAAGCATCATTTAAGGTTAATGTTCAAAAATTAAGGTAGATAATAAATAATCTTAATTTTAGAAGAGAAGAGTTATAATTTACTCATATATCATTTATAAAAGTCAATAAATAAGTAAAGTCATTTAGGATTTATTTGAACAAAATATGTTTGCTAAATAACTTTTTAATCAACTTTTAGCTGATTTGATTATTTTTAACTATTTAATCAAGTTAATCAGCTAGTTTAAGCATTTGACAAATAATTACTTTAGTCAACTTATTCACCTTCAAATATTTATTTTGAAAAAGTTAAGAATAATAACTTTTTAAAACAATTAATTTGCATTTAGTATAGAAAAAGATATTTTTTGTCCATAATTATAATTTTTTTTTACATTTCCATCCTTTGCAAATAAGAAAATACTAAATTATATTTATTTATTTCTTAGAGAAAATAAAATACAAATAATAAATTATAATTATTTATTTTTTAAATAATAATAAATAAGTATAATAAATTATATTAAAATATTTGCATAATAACAAAAAATTGCATGAGTATAATCATATCTTTTTTATGAAATGGCATAAAAAACTAAGACAATATATATTTCATTTCATAGTAGATAATGAAAATGTATTGAGAAAATTATAAATCTTCGATTAGATAATGCCTTTTGAATTAAAGAACAATGCATATTAGGGGAGAAAAAAATGAAATAACAAGATGTTTATTACATATGAAAGACATGTTTTTATACTTAAAATGTATAATTTATTAATATTTTTAATGATAAATATATGGATTTTAAATTTAATATTAAAAATAGTTATAAAATAAACTTAATAGTTATTATATCTACTAAAATATTACAAATATTTCTTAACTAAAAATTATAATTGTTCATTTTTTAAAGAAAAATTGGATAAGTATAATAAATAATAATGATATAATTTTTTAAAAAATTAATATAATAAATAATATATTATAATTTAAAATATGATTAAGGTAAAAAAATTAAATATATCATAAAATGTGTGTATGTCCCTATATATTATTCTATATACAAATAGCTAATAATAAATAATTATTTTTATTAAATATCTTTATATAAACAATTAATACTATCAACTAATCAAATTAACTAATATAATCAGTTATTAGTTAATTCAATCAGCTAACCATTAATGTAATTAGTTACCTAAAATGACAAATAAATGAAAATAATTTTTTCTTTAAAATAAAAATTAAAAAAGAATGGAAGAAGCAGGTTATTTCTAATTCTAAACTATCAAGTCTAGTTTTCCAAGTTCCAACCAATTTTTGCTGAAGTAGAGTGGCGTCTCTTTTTTGAAAATTTAGGTATCATTTCTTTCCGCCTTGCAGGCACAAATTAAGCAGACTGCAGTATCAAGACTACAAATATCCAAGGGTGAAGATGAGATAAATGGGATACATCTATATTCTGTTGCTTTGTGTTGGTTTGTTGCATTTGTTGACTATGTTGCCTTGATGCTTCCTTCAATATAATTTACTTTTCACAAGGAGAAAACCTTCAACGTGTTTAATAATAAAAGAGGATATTTTCATAAATTTATTAGTAAATAATTAAATTGATCTGAATGATTAAAGTTGATAAAAAATTAAGATTGTCTTGAAAATTTGTTTTCTTTATGATCAAAAAAGGCCAGAAGAGATGAGTGAAGTTATATCACCCTCAGATTTGACAATTAACAACTGGATTATCATTCAAGCAGCCGTCTCCTCTAATTGGCTTCCGCCGACTTCGTTTCAAGATGTCACGTGCTTTTGTTTCTTAAAAACGCCGTCCCTTCTTATGAAGAAATTTTTGCATGTTTAATACATTGTTTTTCTATTTCTCAGTTGCAGCGGCTTGTGCTCTTTTTCTCTTGGCTCTTTTTCCTTCTCTCGGTTGTTCACTCTCACACCCCGCCGTGTCCCCACCAGCGGCGATCCTATCCAGAGTCAAGTCTGCCATTATATCTATCTCCTACTCTTCCCTCTCCTCGCGTCTATTTTGCACAAAAAAATCACAAGAGAAAACCCTAAAAAGACAATTTTTATCCAAAGCTTGTTTAGAAGCAACAAGAAGAACCCCAACCAGAAACAAACAGCAAACCACACGAACCAGACCAGAGATAAAACGACCAACATTTGCCAAATTAAGGAGGACCCCTAAAACACAATAAAACAGATCCAACAAACGTTAGCCAAATTTTTATCAAATGACGTTATCGCTGATGCTGACCACTCACCTCCGGCATGCGGACAAATTCACCGTCTTCTAGACTCTTTCTACTGGAGCCATATTTCCCTTCTTTCTTTCATTTTTCTTCGCATCTGAATTTTGCTTCTTCTGTTTTCTTCCATACTGCCTAATGCCTATAGATGATTTGTCACGTGCAAATAGGTTGGTATGTATTAACAAAACTATCTTAAGTAGAGTTAGAAATATAGATGTAAGATATTAAATTAATGAGAAATTATTTATTTGTTTCATATTAAATACAAGGAATGAGATAAAAAAAATGACTTTTTTATTAAGTGCATGTTATAGCATTAATAATTAGATCGATACTATTCCATCACAATTAATTTAGGATTTAAAAAACGGTCTGCGATCACAATATTGCTCGTAATATTATATTTTTGAGATAGACCGCATCCACAATTTTTCACAATTTTAAATTGTTATAACCGTATTTTTTCGTATTCGTCCGCATCGCGACGCGACTCCAACCGTAATTTAAATCCCTGCAATTAATATATAAAATATTAATACTTTGTTCGTTGTTTTATATCTTATGCAAATACAGTGAGGTAATTCACTGGCTAATTAATACTTTGAAAGTCTAAGATTTCTGATATTTGGTATTTTGGTTCAGAAGGCACATTTTATCTTGACTGACAGAGGATACATAGGACGACACGAGATAACCTTACAATACAGCCTATGTTGGGCTTCAGGTTTCAGAGTTGTGAGTACCATCATCCGCAAACTGGAAAAAAAATCATATATAACAAAAAAAAGTCATAAATAATAAATTACTGCAAATATATATGCATCATAACTCTTATGATGAAGGAGGGCATGAGCGAAGGGGAAGGGTCAAAGCTGAAAGCCAAATTAATGGCTTTATGTGCAGAAGTAAAACATGAAAAGGAACGTCTGAAGTATGGCCTCCAATCCGGAAGTGTTGATAATAGATGAATGTTAACCTTCAAGTTGGTTTCATTAGGTTGTATGATGGCTGACTTTTAAGCAGCCACAACTTCTAAAAATTTTCTTAATTTTATGTGTTTTGTAAAAAAAAAAAATTATAAAAAATTTTATATATATATATATATATATATATATATATTGATATGTGAACAATATATCATTTGTAGTTATGATTAAAAAAAAAAGATTTTGAAAGTTATTATAATGGAAGAAAATAAATTCTTGTTGGAAGTTGCTTTCTGAAACTTTTTTTATATTTAATAATAAATAAAATATTTTTTTATTTTAATATTTTATGAGAAATGCGGAAACAGACTGCCTTTAATGTTATGATAGATTTTTAGGCCTTGCTATGGCTTTACGAGTACACTATTCACACTTAAAGTGATAAAAGTATTGTTGACTTTGAGGTTGATGTTATGTTTGGTGGCTTTATTTGGTAATATGGCTTTAAATTGCAGTTGTAGTGGGTTTTGTTATGATTAATAAAATGATTAATAAATTTAAAAAAATATAATTGTTGTGATATAATGGTAAAAAATTGCAGATATCGTAAAATCCGCAAAAGCAATATCACACAAAATATTGCGAGCTAAAAGATGAATGCGAAAGAGAGAAGAAATCTTAAGTAATCTTGATCAACTGTTTTATGTTAAGCAATATCACCCAATATCTTAAGTAATATATCTCACATGTGTTGGTAGAATAATAGGCAACCTTCTGTTTGATTATAAAATTTGAACCGCGTCAATAATGTTGTCCTTGAAAATTATTCCGCTTGCGCGGATATCCTCCTTGGATAAAACAAATTCTTCCTGTAATAGAATAAGGGCACAAAACAACAAGAAAAATTAGTCAACCCAAACAACGATGAGAATAGTATAATAATCATAAAGAATTTCTTTCCTTTTTCACATTAGGCCATTTAAAAAAGGCAAAGCAAAAATTCAACGTTGGAGAGTAAAAGCAACTTATGGAGAATAAAAGCAATTTATGGGTAATTAATGGTATTGATGTGGTTGTTGGAAAGTAAAAGCTTTTTATGAGAAATTAATTGTATTAATGGTATTAATTGTATTGATATGATTATTATAAAATCTCCAATGGAAATAATTTAAAATTAAATTTTCAACCTTTCTAAGTAACTTTTTTCCATTTAATAAACTTTATATAAAAACAATGGTCCTTTTGAAATATTCTTCTTTTTAATTCTACTTTCAACAATCCCCCACATATTTTAAAAGGTAAAAAGAAAAGAAAGAACATTTGGGTTG
Organism: Sindora glabra; assembly: GCA_020226215.1. NCBI lineage: Eukaryota > Viridiplantae > Streptophyta > Magnoliopsida > Fabales > Fabaceae > Sindora > Sindora glabra. The sequence goes on along the minus strand of CM035236.1, from coordinate 32,639,674 downwards.
CGAGCATAAATGTAAATGTTTTAGAATCTGGTGTCTTTTGGACTATGAACCAGACCTAGACTAATAAAACTTAACACACAAAGCTATCAGTGAAGCTTATTGCTTCTATGAAGCAACAACTCTTATTGTATATTAGAGGTCTTATTAATCACTTTATACCCTCGTAATTTCCTGCTGTATACGTTGTTTGCACTTTAATCGGCCATGTGTGTGCTTAGTTTTTATGAGTGCTTTAGAGATTTTTCTACAATCTCGTAGGAGTGGCCTCACTCCACAATCATATAGGTGATTTCATCAAGTGCATCTGCATTTATTACACCACCCCCATAAGGACTACGAAATCATTAAGAGTTTTGTGCTCATCCTCTCAGTGAATGCATACTAGCACTTTTTCTCACATCATAGGAAAGGACTGGAGTTAAGTGCTAGCAAAATTAGCAATGACTTATTATTACCCATATGAACCTTCTTCATGGGATCTCCAATCACAAAGGTTGGGTTACTATCACTGTTAATTTTGAATTGGCTTAAGTCCCATTCCCCTTGATGTTTTAAAAATTAATTTTCTACCCAAGGGTTTAGTCAGGGGATCTACCAAATTTACTTCTGACCTCACAAAATTAATTGATATAATATCATCTTTCACCAGCTGCTTAACCATATCATGTCTTAATCGAATATGTCTACTTTTCCCATTGAAAGTTTTGTTCTTTGCAATGGCTATTGCCGCTTGGTAATCACAATGTATAGATACTGATGGTGTAGGTTTTACCCCTAAAGGAATATTTTCTAAGAAGTTTTTCAACCACTCAGCCTCATTGCCAACAACTCTAAAGCTATAAACTCTGACTTCATAGTGGATCTAGCTATAATAGTTTATCTGGCTGACTTCCAGGTTACTGCACCACTACCAAGAGTAAATATATATCCGCTAGTGGATTTTATCTCGTCTAAATCTTATATCTAGTTAGCATCATTGTACCCTTCAAGTATAACAGGAAATCCATTATACAAGATACCATAGTCTATAGTACCTTTCAAGTATCTCATTAGTTTAACTAATGCAGACCAATGATCACTATTTGGACAGTGTGTGTATTTGCTCAATTTGCACATAGCGTATGCTATATCAGGTCAGGTGAAGTTCATTAAATGCAACAAAATTCCAATCATCTGTGCATATTCAGATTGAGCTATAGGTTCACTTTTGTTTTTCATTAATTGAGTGTTAGCATAATAAGGAGTACTTACATGTTTATCATCAAAATAATTAAAATTTTTAAGAATTTTTTCAATATAATGTTCTTGTGATAGCAATATGCTATCACCTTTCCTTATAATCTTAACACCCAAAATCATACTCGCCTTACCCATGTCTTTCATATCAAATTCAGAAGTAAGAAATTGTTTTGTTTCAAGCACAACATTTATACTTATTCCAAAAATGAGCAAGTCATCTACATATAAACAAATAATAACACATTCATTATTCACAACTTTTGTATAGGCACATCTATCAACTTCAATAGCTGAAAACCCATCTGTTATCAAAACTTTGTCAAATTTCTCATTCCATTGTTTAGGAGCTTGTTTTAGGTTATATAAAGATTTAATAAGCTTACAAACTTTATTTTGTTGATCAGGAATATTATAACCTTCTGGTTGCACCATATAAATTTATTCTTCTAAATCACCATTTAAAAATGCAGTTTTAACATCCATTTGATGAATATAAAGTTTGTAAATAGAAGCTAAAGCAATTAACACTCGAATAGAAGAAATTCTAGCAACCGATGAAAAAGTATCAAAATAATCAATATTTTATTTTTGTGTAAATCCTTTAGCCACTATCCTTGCTTTATATTTATCAATAGTCCCATTAGGATTGTATTTCCTTTTGAAAATCCATTTACAATCAATAGGTTTTATTCCTGGAGGTAAATCAACTAAGATCCAAGTATTATTTTTAATGATAGAATCAATATCAGATTTAATTGCTTCTTTTCAAAATGGTGCATCAGGTGATGTGATTGCTTCAAAATAAGTTAATGGTTCATCTTGTACCATGTAAGTATAAAAATCATTTCTAAAAGATACTTCTTTTTTTTGTCTTTTACTTCTCCTTAAGCCGTCAGATAAGTTTTCAACATGATTTTGTTCAAATGAAGAAGAAGCATTTTCTGTTGATTGAGAAATATTTTTAATTTTTAGAGGAAAAATATGTTCAAAGAATTCAGCATCCTTTGTTTCTACTATAGTATTATGATCAAGTACATCACTTTGCAAAACAAGAAATCTATAGGAAACACTATGCTCAGCATAACTAAGAAACATATAGTCAGAAGTTTTAGAACCATTTTTCCTTTTCTTAAGGTCAAGCAACATAAATTTTGCAAGATAACTCCACACTTTTAAATAATTTAAATTTGGAAAATAACCTTTCCATAATTCATATGGTGTCTTTCCAGTTTTCTTATGAGGATTTCTATTTTAAAGGTAACAAGCTAACAGTAAAGCTTCTCCCCAAAGATTATCCGGAGCAGATGAGCTATTTAACATGGCATTCATCATTTCTTTTAATGTTCTATTTTTCCTTTCTGCTACTCTATTAGATTCAGGAGAATATGGTGGGGTTATTTCATGAATTATTCCTTCTTTTTCACAAAAATCATTAAATAAGATATATTCCCCTTCTTCATCTGATCTAATTCTTTTAATTCTTTTGTTTAATTAATTTTCTACTTCAACCTTATATAAAATGAACATAGTAAAAGCTTCATCTTTATTCCTAAGTAAATACACTTTGGTATATCTCGAAAAATCATCAATAAAGGTTATACAATATTTTTTCCTCCTTTAGTTATAGTCTGTTTTAAATCACCTAAATCAGTATGAATTAAATTAAGTAATTCGGTTTCTCTTTGTACAGAATAGTGATATTTTTTAGTTAATTTAGATTCTACATAAATTTCACATTTATTTAAACATGAAGCACTTATGCCAGAAATCAAACTAAGATTTTGTATTTTTTTAAGATAAGATATACTAATATGTCCTAATCTAGCATGCCATATATCAAAAGATTCAACCAAGTAAGTAGAAGATGATGCATTCTTATTAAATTCAGAAACATTAAGTACAAACAAACCTTGATTACAATAACATTTGCCCACAAAAACATTGTTTCTTGTCATTACAATCTTATTAGATCAAATGACACTTTAACCCTAGCTTTTCCCAATAAAGCTATAGAAATCAAATTTACTCTTATGTCAGGTACATGAAGGACATCCTTCAAAGCTAAGGTCTTGCCAGATGTGAGTATGAGAAAAATATTTCCTTTTCCTAGAACCTTTGAAGTTCTAGAATAGGAACATTGCCCACGGCTCATTATTTTACACTCCCTCTCTCTCCCTTTTATGTTCTGGACAGCTTTCTCCCCTTTCTCCCTTAGTTTTTGTGCCTCTCTTTTTATTTATGGCTGTTGTTTATCCCTCGCATATTTCCTAGATTTTTCACCCCCACCACCTTAGTCTCTCTTTTCCACCTTCTCCTTCCTCCTCCCTGTCCGATGCAAACAATGGCCTTCTTGACATGGCATCGTCGTGCACCACCTTACTGCTTTATCGTCCGTCCGCTGAGAAGCTGGCATTGATTCTAGTGCAGATGGAGCTACATAGGTGAGGTCTAGGATTTAAAAAATGGTCCGCGACCGCAATATTGCTCGTGATGTTGCGTTTTCAAGACAAATCGCATCCGTAATTTTCTGTAATTTTAAACCGTTATAACTGTATTTTTTCGTATTCGTCTGCATCGCAACGCAATCACAACCACGACCATAATCACAATCGTAATTTAAATCCCTGGGTAAGATTGAACCAACATGGAGCTCTTGGTGAGCCCCCACGCACTCCCTCTTGTGCCTTTACTTCATTCACGACTGCTATGAGCTCTTGTTCCAAGTAAGAGCTGCAATCCATAGCTAAACAGCAACAGGGGAGCTATGACTCTTTTTTAACTACTGGCATTCCGACGGGCCTTCATTGCTGGCAAGCTGGGGTTGAGCTCTTCTAATGACGGTGAGCATTCTTAAATCATAAAATTTTAATTTTTATGATAGTTTGAGACTTAATTCAAGAAATCTCAATTTTATATATTTTGAGAAAGATTTTAACTTAGTTTAAGAAAACCTTATTTTATCATACTATTTGAATAGTTAATATAGTATTGATAGAATAATATTCTGAGACTCTAAAATACTAGATTATTAGAGTTTATTAATATCTTTAAATTTGATATTTCAAAGTCAACTATGGATAGTTCTTAATGAAAGTAATTTCTTGGTTCTATACTAAAAGTTAAAGATATATGAGAGTTTATAAGATTTTCATGATACGTTGAAAATACAGAACTCATAGATGAGTTCCTATATATATATATATATATACTCGTGTATGAGAATTTTTTATTACTTGATTTCCTGGAGAAATAGCATAAAGGTATAATCTAAATGGTATTATTAAGCTATAATACAATCTGATTTCATTTACATAAATATATAAATATATATGTATTAGTTTAAAATCTATGCTTGTAATTGGAAATTGGTATTCATCTATCATTCTTTAATTGATTCTTGAAAGATTATAAAATAAAAGTTAGTTGGATTGTTCATGTTTAGTTAAAATACAATTTAAATAAATATATATATAATGGAATTTAAATTCATGATTGGATTGTGATCGTGTATAATGAGCGTGTGTATTAATATGATGCTATGAATTGGATATGAATTATAATGTTTGGAAAGGAAATACGTAATATTCTCCTATTTATAAATTTATGTTTGTAAATTGTGAAGTGGAAATAAAAGATGGAAAGAAATGTGTGAGTTCTCTAGAACTCCCAAAAGTGTAGAAACATCCAAGGTGAGTATATATATCCCACTTTAATTTTAATGTTTTAATATTAAAGTATTTAAATGCAATCAATTATGATTCTTCTTGTAAATAAGACTATATATCTGTGCATTGACGAATCCTAAATAAGGTAATAATGAGTCATAATATATATTATAAAATCAAATATGGGGTTATGTATGAGAAATTTAGAAATGTTATTTGTGTGAGTTACTAATTATCTGTTTGAAAGAATGATGTTTGGACAACCTTACGAGGCATGGTAATGATACTACCGATTATTGATTAATTGCAAATGAAATGAGAAGATAAATGGCATTTGCAATATGGTTAAAACTAAATTGTTATTGGTATGTTGAAAAGAATAGTGTGATCTACATTGAAATGTGAATGAGTATTGCGATCATACAAGAGAGCATGGTGCTGTTATATATATATATATATATATATATATATCTTATGCTATCTGCTTTGAATTGCCTCATGATCATAGAATGGTTGTTTAATGTTGATATTGCATTGGATCTTATAATTTCTAAAGCTGAGCTTTATTATGCATATTATGATATAAATTACACCACAAGTAACATTTGAAATGAGAAATGTGACAGGGGTAATGATATGAAAATCGAATGAAAAATTCTTGATAAAAAGATGGGTAAAGTATAAAGTTGGCTCAGGAGGAATAAGGATGGAAAGGTGGATAAGGTATAAGGTAGACCTTGGACTCAAAAGGTGGATGCATTTATTTTCATCATGATTAATATGCATTATAATGTGACATGAAACTTTGATTGTGATTAAACATCTCTAATTGATACGATTATGATGATTTGAGATGATTGAGCCTTACTAGTCACTATGAATGTGATAATCGCTTAAAATGGGTATGTGTGATGCAATGATGATATTATGTGCCAATAATTAGTTAAGATATCATGATTTATGATGAGAATTATAAAATCTAAGTTGTATGCAAGTGAATATTTGATCCAAGACTTGACCCTGTATGTCCCAGAAACTCAAGGAGTATAGTTTGCATTTACCTTTGTATTAATTACTTAACTAGAATATAAACCTCTGATAGATAATTGAATTGAAATATAAAAATGATGGATGTATACTGAGTTCTCATAACTCATTTCGTTTGTTTTTCAATGTTTTCATGTTAAAATAAGAGCGCCTAAGCTTTGTTGCATCCATAGAGAATTAAAGATGACTTGGTTGAAGGATTATGATAGTTGGATTAGGATTAGGATCGGGGTATATATGTAGAGATTATATTTATTCAACACTTAATGTATTAAATTATTTATCTATCTATCTATCTATCTATCTATATATATATATATATATATATTGAGGTTGTGTAGTATTATGTATTATGAACATGTTGTCGTATCTGAGAAAATACAAGTTTTGTGATTTAAGGTAAGTGACCTTCAAAAAGTGTTCGAAAATAAGGAAAATTTTATCCATTTTTTTACAAGAATCTATAATATGATTTGAGTTTCTATGAAAATAGGGAGATTTCCATTAGATAAAACTAGAAAAACTAATTGTAAGGCTGGTGAAAACTAAGTATCAGGATCCACGCTAGTCACAATTAGGTTCCGGTCATGACATTCAATTAATGCATTAAATGAAATAATCATATCATTAACATATGTAAAGTCTATTTGTTAAAAAAAATAATTAGATTAGAGACAAAAGATTTCTTCTTCTTCTTTTTACTATTAAGTGTATATGCTTCTAAGTTAATATTAATATAACTTCTTTTCTTTATTTTAGTATTATATGTTACTTTTATATTATATATTTCTAAAGTATTTTCCCTACAATATGCTATTTTATATTCTAAATTGAAATAACAATAATCACATTTTCTTCCATACATATAAAATGATAAAATAGAATATTAATAAAGTTAATAATCTCATGATGCTTTTTAAAACAAATATATGATTTGAAAATTAATACTAATAATTAATATTGATTATCTTAACATGTAATAATAAGAAAAAGGAAAAAAAAGGAAAAATAAATTATAGGCAAGAAGGAGAAGGAGAACGAAGAGAATTAAAATTGTAATTTTAATAATTATACTAAGAACTCACATCACTAATTTTATGAAGATTCCATCTTTAATTTTAAAATGAAACCTTCTCCTTCTAATTGAATTGTTTTTATTAATATAATAAATTTTTAGTATATTGATGATGTGATATTTTAATTTGATGCATTAATTGAAAGAAAAAACAAGTTACATGAAATGTAAAATAATATAAATTGCATTTGATCTTAGTCTAAAAATTTTATAAGGATTAATAATTAAGGTTTGGTATAAGTCATTTAGACTAGCATTGATATTAATGAATATATATATATATATATATATATATATATATATATATATATATATATATATATATATATATATATACATACACGCAAATAATTTATTATTTAAAAATATTTTAAATGATTTAATGTATTATATTTTAGATAATTCTCATTGAATGATAAGTACGAGCACAATACAATTATTCACATTCGATGTAAAAAGGTATAGTAATTTTTGAAAAAGATAGGATACGGGTACATATACCATACCTTAAAAACTTATTAAATTTAATAAAATTGTTAATCATTAATATTTAATAATTAAAATAGTTTTTCATTATTGCTTTAATGAGATTGCCACTCATGCAACCCCAGTTAAAAATTTTTGGTTAAAATCTCCTCTTTCTATAAAAAATATCTTTCAAAAAACAAATGGAATCTAAATATCTTAGGATTTTTCTGGCTTTTGCTTATTCCATCAATATTGAATCATGTAATTTCCTGTGAACCAATTATTTAGAAACTTTCTGTTTCCTTTTCAGAGACATTCTCAAATACTGTTGAAGAAAAGGCAAAATGGATTTTCAACAAACCAAAAAGTATGCACGTGTTTTGAAAGTGTGATAGTGCAGCAGATGTTTATTCGTGCCCTGGAAATACTTGTTTTTATGCATCTCATTGTTTGCTGGTTAATTTGCAGGATTTATCACATAAAAATGTACTGTTACTCTTACAATCATTGTTACAATTGCATGTATCATATAATTTGAGTCAAATTGACTTAGTCTATATATGCAATTATAAAAATGGTCGTAATTTTGGGAGTAAAAGGTAATTTTGACTCAGTCAAATGCATGTCATTCTTGGGCCAATTTAATTGTAATTGTGTTATATATGCAATAATAAAAATGGTCGTAAAAAGGCAATTTTGGGAGTAATATTTTTCTTAGCGGCTGCTTTTGCCCTTTTACCAACGACAGGCCATAAAATTTTCCTTGTGGAACCTCCTTCATCCATTGCCCTTTTTACTAACATATATACTTTTTTATGTACCTTGTGAAGGCTTGCTTGTGACCAAAATCTCAATTCCTCATCCTTGGACTAAAGTTCATTCCTTCTCATGCGATAGTTAATTACTCCTGTCCCTGTCGGGGGAAAATTATGGTGTAGGAGTTAGAATTTCGGATAAGTACAATATTTTTTAAAGAAAATACCTTTTTCCACTTGAATTAAGTTTGCTTTGAAAAAATAGTATGAGAATTAACCTTTCAAGATACAATAGAAATTTAAAAAATTGTATAAAGTAAAGCTGAAGGTCTTTTCTTATATTTCTCTATGAAATAGTTTTATGATAGCCTTAAGTGTTTGAGAGATAAGATAGAAATAAATAGATAAGAAGAAGTATGCCTCAAAATGTCTTATTTTTTATATTTTCTAATTCTAAAACTTTGAAATATTTATAAAAGTTAAAAGGTTTCATCCAATATCTTGAATTTGGAAAGATACAAAATTTTGCATCAAATAAACAATGCTATTAATTGAATCATGAAAAAACATAAAGTTTCATGTGCAAAAATCATAAATTTTCAATCAAAGAGACATTGTTCTTCATTTTTTAAAAAACATATTTATTCATTTCAAATGACATAATTGTTAATTTATTTTTTTAAAATAATATTTTATTATTTTTCCAAAGAAACGCTAACAATCCCAACATGTTTTTCTTTTTTTTTTGTTGATTAACATGTTATGTTTTTGTTTCATAAATAACTATCTTATGTTATAATGACAATAAAAAATTTCAAATCTAAGATCTTCTATGTTTTAATTTTGTTGTAAGATATTTAGAGTTGTTAAACGAACCCAAGTCTGTCCATAGATTGGCCATAAATAGACTAGACTAGGTTTGTCCACAAAAATTGTGAACTTCCACTTAGGGAGTTAGAGTCCTAACATATGCAAACTCATGAATTAGGTCTGCAGATTTTCTTCTTTTTTTAAGAAAATAATTTAAAGTCTAAAATAATAATTGTAAATTCAAATAATGCATATTTAATGCATCCTTAATCCGCACCACTAATTCACAACTAAATAAATTATAATAAAAAATTATTAACTTTAAAATTATTAATTTAAAAACAAAATCATTGACTTAAAAATATTTTATTTAGGTCGTATTGAGTTGAAAAATAAAGAATTAAGTTTGAGATTAAATATTGGATTATATGGATAAAAATTTATATAGTGTATTAATTTAGCTTAAAAATGAAAATGTTAAAAAAAATAAAAAAGGCAGATCTATCTAGTCCAATCCATGCAAACCAAACTGCTTTAAGTTCGCATTTAAATGAATTTATATTTTGAGTCTTATTCCATATTTTTTTGCAAACTCATGGACCCGAGTTTGTTTCAACAACTCTAAAGATATATTTTATGTTGTTTCATTGTAAGATATTTTCTACATTGAAGAGCATTTGCTCAAACTAAAATTCTATTGCTAAATTCAATAGATAAAGATAACTCCTAGAGCTTCATTTATTAATGAAAAAATCACCTTTAGATCCATTGCTAAATGCAGATTTTTTATAGTGATTATTGGCCACAAAGAAAATGCTAGATAAATATATTAAGTTGAAGGTTGAAATTATCAAAACTTAATTTAATTTTCTTTTCTCTTACTTTTCTTCCTAAACAAATAAGAGAAAATCATTCTTTTGTCATTTTCTTTTTTCTTATTTTCTTATTTTTTGTTGTTTTCTTTCCTCTCATTTTCTTTCTTTTTTTTTTTTCGTTACATCTAAGTAGAGGTAATTTCTTGCAAACCAATTATTTAGAAATTTTTTGCCTTATTCTTGAATGGCATTTGCTCTTTTCTTTTTTTTTAGTCTTTCTTAAATACTATTGAAGAAAAGACAAAATGGATTTTTAACAAACTAAAAGGCATATAACATATGTTCAAATTCTAATAATGCAGCATATGTTTATTTATACATCTAATTATTTATTGGTTAGTGTGCTAGATTTATCAAATCAAAATGTAGTGTTACTCCCATAATCATTGTTACAATATGATACAATTTGAGTCAAATTGACTAAGCTTGCTTTAGCTGGGACTAATTTAATTGTAATTGTGTTATATATATAGTTATAAAAATGATGATAGAAGGTAGTTTAGGGAGTAATATTTTTCCTACTGGATGCTTTTTCTTTTTACTAATAAACCATGAAATTTTTCCTTGTGGAAACCTCCTCTATTGCTTTATCATTTTACTAGCACACCTTTTCTACTTATGCTACCTTGCTTGTGACCAAAAAGGAAGGACTTCGATGCAATTGGTGCACCATTGTCACTACCCAATCAAAATCCCACTTCCTTGTCCTTGGACTAAAGTTTATTTCTTCTCATGCACCACTTAATTCCCCATATCCCAACAAGTTATCTTGTTTGTGTTTTTTTTTTTTGGTTTCATAAATTACTATCTTTTATTACAATGATGACATAAAGTTCAAATTTAAGATCTTATGTGTTTTAGTTTCATTGTAAGATATCTTTTATGTTTTAGCTTAAAAACCATTTGATTTAATTAAAATCTTTTACTGATGGTTGGTTTTCAAATTTTCCTTTATTGGTATATTACCTATCTTTCGGAGTATTAGTCTCAAATCTCAATTAATGCAACTAATAAAGTAAGCTCTTATAAGTCAAACCAATAATCCACTATGTTTTCTATTTTTCTTCTTTTAGTATCTTCCCTTAGGTAAACCATTGAAAACCTTATTAAATCTCCTCCGTGAGTACAATTTACCACTAGTGCTTTTTTCCCAAAATATAATCGACTATAAGTTTGATAAAATGAAAGGTAAGTTGATTATCTACTTGCCATCTGCATGTAAGGTCAGCTTTAAGGACTCATATATACTAAGGTTGTTTGTTTTGCAGTAATAACATCTCGAGAAATTAAAAAAAAAGTGGATTGTTTGGTTAGTGTCATAAGTTAGGAATTATGACAGTTCAACAAGCAAACATGCTTGAATTAAGACAAGACCTAATGAAAAAATCTAGCATGTTGTGTGGTCTTGTGGCTAAAATTTGGAATTAATTCAGCTAGTGTACTATTTCTCTTGATTTTCCTAAATTTAAGGGTATTAGTTATTTTAGATGATTCGAGATTTTGAAGGAGTTCGAAAAGCCCATATTTGTGATTCTTTTATTTTTATCTTCGTATTGGTTAGTGTTCAAATGAATTAGACACTTGAAGCTTTAAGAAAATGACTTATGACAATTCAAAAATAGTCCATTTACTCTTAATGAAAAGCCTTTTATTCAAAATGTTCTTTAAGGGAATGGAGTATTAAGAGGCTTAGCAAGGCACCTAGACACTGAGTTAGCAACGGGAGTGTGTTAACTTATGGTCATCCCTTACGTGCTTAAAACTATGGAATGAGGCATAAACTAAGCAAATAAAATATCCCTCTCCTATTCAATTATCCCTTTTAACCCATTGTATCTAGAGGCTTCATGTGTAAAAAGATCTTACGATTTAGTATACACAAACACTTTAGCAAGATTCAATTATGGCTTACAAACTTGTGAGTTCTGTTATCTTTACTAAGAATGTCTTAAGTTAGTCTATTAGAAAGGTTGGCATATTCGTCAAAAGTGGCAAGCATGTGCCGCAAAATTTTAGCTAGAAAGCTAACAACTCGTGACATTTTATATCAAAGCCCAATTAGCACTAAAGGGTCAAGATCAGGTAGGTTACAATTAGTTTAGATGCAATTTATCCAATGCTATATAAGATATGTGCAAAGCTATCAAACTTAGTGGTGTCGTTGCCCAAGATTTAACCAGAGATGTAAGAGATTGGATCCATCTCAAAAAGCTAGTATATGGAAAAATGATACATTTGAGTGATCATGAATTGGTATATTGGGCCTAGAGCATTTGTGTTAGAGGGCTATTGTGCTTACTTGTGTGCACAGGACATTGGTTATGCACTCATTCATAGTAGTAGCATTGAAGAATGCAAACCATCATTCAAAGGGATGAAGGAATTGATAACCTATCCAATAAGAGAAGTCTCGATCTTGCTAAAGGGCTTGACATTGCTTGAGGGGTCAATAGAACCGGAAGGTGAAGCCTTTGGTCCTGCAAAAGTGTGACTATAGTTAAAGGACACAACTTGAGAGATAGCACATTAAAGTAATGTTTCGAGTGGATTGCTTCAGCAGGAGTAATTCAAAATCATATCAAGATGGTTCAAAAGGATCATTCATGTTACTTAGAGGAGTATTGCTCGAGGGAGCATAACTAACAGGTTAAGCTAAGATTCGTTGAAATCGATACAATGTGCACAATCACCTATAAGATTTGAGATAAGATGCTAAGAAGCTAGCACATCATAGTCACATATTAATGGCAATGATACTTTGATGTAATGGGTTAGAATACAAAGTTTCTTAGTGGAGTGGCAATAATGACTCAGAGAAGGGTAGCAAACTAGCACTACATAGTTGCTTGATCGAGAAAACTTTGCAATAATTGAGTTTACATTTGCTTTTACACAAGCAAAATGTTACTCGAGCTAAAATGTGAAAGGACTCTATGCTCAACCATATCAAGCTGTTAAGTAGAAGAGCCATCAAGTGGATGCACTCGAAGAAGTCATCAGTAGACGCATTTAACTAGGACTATGAAAGCCGAGACATTGCTAAATATCACTCAAGTTAGAAGGGATCATAAGGACTGCAATGATAGAGTGCATTAACTTTGAGTAAGCTATAGTAGTTGAAAAGATGCTAGAAGGTATCGATTCAAAAAGGATCAGAGGATTTAATCAAATATGAATGTGGCATTGTGAAGTGTCATGAATTGACCAAAAGCAAATAAGTAGACTTAGAAGCAAGGTTAGAGGGCCTTTTGCAGATCAAGCATAAGCCATGTCTTTTGTATCGGTGTTATAGGATATTAGGTGCAAGATATTTGTTAGTGGGTGATTTAAAGTGTTAAACATTAGTCATGAGCTAAAAAGTTAGCATGCATTTTTATTGTGGAGGTGGCATCCGTGCAAGCTATAATTGTAGTGAACACAAAGTTACAAAAATAACTACCCATTGAATAAGTTACAAATGTAACAAGTTCAGGAGAGCTTATGGGAAAATGGCACTAAAAAGTGTTAGGACACTTTGAAAGGAGACTATAGTGGTAGCCTTTCAAGAAATTTGTGAAGGATGCATTTTGCTAAGAGAATACTAATGTTATGGAGGTGATAACCCAAATTTGAGATGGGAGAACATTCATAGCACTAAAAAAGATAGGCATTAAGTAATTGATGAAGCAACTCAAAAGGAGTAAGTTAAAGACTACCATAAAGTTTCAAAAGAGTAAGTAGATTCTTCATGTAACCGTATTAGATTAAGGTGTCAATAAGGGTATTAATATGTAAAGTGGGGGAGAATGTTATAAGCTGACAGTTGTAACAGTTCAATAAGCAAATGTGCTCAAATTAAGACAAGACTTGGTGAAAAATTCCAGCATGTTATGGTGATGTTATAGCTTAAATTTAGGATTAATCTAGCAAGTGTATTATTTTTTCTGACTTTCCCAAGTTTAAGGGTATTTTAGTTATTTATGATGGTTTGAGAAGCTTATATTTATGATCCTCATATTTTTATCTTCATGTCGGTTGATTTTGGAATGAATTAGAAACCCAAAGCTTTGAGAAAAAGACTTATGACATTTTAAAAAAGGTATATCTACTCTTGGTAAGAGTCCTTTTATTCAAAATATTCTTTAAAGGAGTAAAGTATGAGAAGGCTTAGTAGAGCATCTAGCCACTGAGCTAGAGATGGGAATGTATTAGCTTATGGCCATCCTTTGTATGCTTAAAACTATGGAATAAAGTATAAACTAAGTGAATGGAATATCCTTCTCCCTATTCAATTATCTTTTTTAACATGTTACATCCGAAGGCTTCATGTGTGAAAGGATCTTATGGTCTGGTATGCACATCAATAATATTTAATTGTGGCTTGTAAACTTATAAGTTCCGTTATCTTTACCAAGAGTATCTCAAGTGGGTTTATTAGGAAAGCTGGTATGTTTGCCAAGGGTGGCAAACATGCATCGTACAGTTTCAATTAGAGAGTTGTTGGCCTATGACATTAGCCACTATCTAACAAATTGGGAGAAATAAAACTTCTTAAGAAGTTTTACTTTTCATAAATCGTGGGAAGTTTCTTATTCACCTCCTTTCTAAGTAAGTTCTACTGCTTATGTTATTTATAAAAGTAAAGATAAAATTATTCTTATTAAATTTAATTAATAATAACTAAAATTTATCAGTTTGTATTATAATAATATTGAGAATATAATAATCATTTTATTTATACTTTTTAGAAATTGTCACTTTCTCAGTGTCAACCAAATAATTTTAAGCACTTCCTAGGAAGTTCATATAAGAACTTACTTCTTAGAAATTTTAATTTTCCTCAAGAAGTTATTTCTTGTATGAACTAAAAGAATCCTAAAACATTCAACTCGATTCAAAAAAGTTCTTAGAAGGGAAAAAATTATAGTAATAAAAAGGATGAAAATAAAAGTCATTGTATAAGTTAAGGTTACAACTATGTACAATTAAGGGTTACGAATTTGATAATGTTTGGTTTATAGCTAGTATTAAGAAGTCAAGGCCAAAGGATGCTTACAACATTCCTTACAATGCTCTCAGAGTCTTAGAATTGAGTTTAAGATATATTTTGGTATTTACATTATCATTTAAATGGAATATATGGTTTGAATTAGCATGCTAATGCTACATAAATTAAGGGGTAGTATAATCTTTACAAATTTTTAGCACATACTAGATGTCTTGTTAGTTTCATCATTCATTGTTTCATTAAAAGTGAGTTAGCAAACTCAAATGAGATTTGGAATAATGCAATACAACTTAAAACTATGTATTTTCTCCTCTATTTGTGGTTTTGGAAGCACCATTTCATGAAAAGGGATTTCTTAGTTTTGATCTTTCCCTTCAAGTAATTTTTTATCTAATGAGCCAAGTATAAAAATACTATGAAAGCATGGTAAGAATAAGCTCATGAATTATATTTGCATGCGTAATTAATCTTGTCTAAAATGAAATGTAATAAAAATTCACAATAAATTCATAATGGCACTTTAAGAGACTTAAAGGACTAGTAATCCATATCTCAATTCTTTTCTACTATTAGAAACTTGTATTGACAATAAGGCTTTCAAATAAGCTTTAACCTATAAACTAACTTATCTTACCTTGTAAATTTGCACATATCTAAACCAGTGGAGGCAAGCTTATTTTTTATTATAGGTTAAATAAGCCAATCCATATAGACCATAGTCTAGACAAGTTTGTCCCACATAAACATAAAAAAGTCCACAAACCAACCTCTTTGCAAAAAAAAGTCTAATGAACAAAACTCCAACCTAACCTAAATATACCAAACTAAACCTAAGCCAACCAAAAAATTGACCTAACCTGAATTGTTTCCCTAAACTAAAATCAAAAACAAAAAGCTCCCTAGCAAATCAAATAAGAAAATCCCTAAATAGGAATTTTGGTTATCTTGTTTCTCTAGTTTTCCTTTACTAGAGTTTCAATTTTGTAATCAAAATGGTGATTTTTTTCATTAATTCCTAAAGAAAACTGTTTGTTTCTACTACTCCATAACCCAAATCATTATCCTTCTTTGTTTCTTTTTACTACTATTAGTGTTTCAATTTCGAATCACAATTAGACTTATTATAGTGGCGACTGTGAAGCTTTAGCATTCAATGACGATAGTTTGGCTCTCAATTAGATTGTTCTTCCCTTTCCCTCATCTTGATACCAATTTCAAAAAATCAAAAGCAAATATATGATTCTAAGAATTTAAGGACAATGCCATTATGATCCTTTGCATGTAGCATTTTCTATCTTTTCTCCTTTTTAGGTCTACATTTTATTTAAGTTGATGCATTTTCTATGCTTTGCACATATGGAATTATGATATGTCAATTTGGGCTTTTTTTTTTTTATAAAGTGCATTTTTTGTGCCTTTCTTTGTTTTCTTCAATAATAAACTCATATTGAGCTTATGATTTTATACCTAAGCCTTTGCCTTATGTTTCTAAGTTTATTATTGTTTTAACACATTTTCATTTGTTATGTAAAATTAGATGCTTGCCTGACATGTAAAACCCTTGCATTTGACATGTTTAACACCAAAATATTACATCATTTTTGTAGTTTTTAAAGATTATAATAAATAGCAAGGTGACTTATAAACCCTACCAAGCTTTTTGATAGGTTGAGTGATTATCAAACTTTGAGCCTTTGCTAACCATGGAAAATGATTATCTTGTAGACTATGTTATCAATGAAAAAGAATTTCATAAGGAAACTTGAGGGAAAGGATGCAATATTTCTCATAAAGTTGCTAAATTCTAGTATTTCCCAACTTTCTTTAACTAGAATACAACGTTTGGAAAAACCTTATAATTAATTTATTTGTAGAACATGACTACAAGATTTAATTGACTAATCACTATTTTTTAACAAGATTTTAATGAAACTTTTGAAAGCTCAAAGCTTACCTCTTACAAAATGAGTTCTTAGATCTATTTCTAAGCAAACATGTGCAATCGATAGTTGTAAACAACATTTTTATTCTACCGAAAAATATGATCTTGTTTTTTATTTAATAACTAAAAAAATAATGATTTATAGCATTCATAAATTGGGCATAGATTAATAGTATGCCAACAAGCTATTAGAACTAATGGAATAAGATTTTATACAATTAAAACTTTTGCAAAAAAAAATTAAAGGTCCAATTCTTTTAAATATTTATTTATATTTTGGACTTAAGTCTAGTAAGAAGGTAATTCCAAGATATGAAATTTGTCTTAAAAGTTAGGTGGAAATGTTAAGTAAACAAAATTTTGACAGAAGAAGTTAGAATTAAAGATTATGAACTGGTTTGTTAATGTACATAATTTTAGATTTTTTAAATATAATGGAAACAAAAAGGTGGAAACCTGACAAAATGCCTTTTTATAAGTTCAGTGCTTTTTAACTTTTTAAGTTCTCCTACATATATTAATATAGATAAAAATCTCAAACTTGAGGTTAATGTGTACACATATCTATCAAGTAAAGCTTTTGGTTTTTTAGTGCCATTTTTCCTTCCAAATTTTCCTTATAACCAACACTAGACATAATCTTTTACTAGAGAATAACTCCATTTTAATAATGTGAATTATAGGAACTTTCTTTTCTGTCTTTGTAAATAAGGCTATAATTTTATAAAGTATGCACTATATGTTCATCATTTTTACTATCTTTGCAAATATAAACCTTATATTACTAGCATTATACATTGTTTGTTAACAGAGGATAACTCCATTTTAATAATGTAAATTAGAGGATTTTTTTTCTATATTTTTCTAACACGGACCTCCATTTTCATATGACAAGACAAATGTTTTATTCATGCTTTGTAACATATTTATCTTTTAGCCTTGGTTAACTTTGGTCATAAAAGCTTCATTTATATCCTTAATATGTCTTAGCCCAATATCTTTATAATGCTTTAATTGACACATTATTTCGTAATAGTGTGGAATTTTTTTTGTTTCTAGTAAAGCCTTGTGGAAATTCACAAGTTCACAACTTTGATTTCCTACCTTCACGAATACTAAGATGAATGAGTGTAGTCTATTTATTGTAGAAAATGATAGCCTCAATCATTGATTAAGTAAGACTAACCAATAAATAGAAGAAAAATAACTTTTTAAGAATTGAATTTTTAGGAGACTTTATAAATAATATAAGAAAAGTTAGAAAGTCTACTTTTGGTATTTATTGTCTCTCGTTATTAATAACCTTTTGCTTTTGTTATTTTGTTTAGGATGTTGTTTATATTGTATGAGTTTGAATGGTAATTTACTATTTGTTTATGCTACTATTTGTATAAGTTTAAATGTTAACTTGTTGTTTGCTTAATGGCCCTTTTAAAATTTTTAATTTGTTATTTATTTATGCTATTATTTATTTATATTATTGTTTGAACAAGTATGAGTGTTAATTAAATGCATCCTTGTATGTTAACATGCAATTTATTGTAGTCTTAAATAATGGATATGCTTATCAAAATGTTGGAAAGCAACATGATAGTGAAGGTGATGTACATGTGAGGGGCGAACTATAATGAAATTGAAAACATTACCATTATTGATAGAAGTGCTTGTGCTTCTAAAAATTAACCTGAACAACTTGAAGCTAATAAAGGCTATAAAAGAAAGAAAACAACAATAGATGTGTGGATTTTTTATGAAAATATAGGAGTATATGAAGATGGCAAACATTAGGGTAAATATAAAGGTTATAATGTTTTAATTATGGGAATGGAACCCAAATTAGTATCTTAAGCCTTACCTGTCATGCTTAAAGATATAAAAAAACTTAGAAAGTTGGAGTAAATTAAGATGCCAAAAATCTCACTGGATAATTTTAATAAATCAAGAAGTTAAAAAAATAATTAAATAATTTTTAAGAATAAATTAGCACTAGCAATCATAAAACACAATCTCCTTTTTCCATCCATTAAATATGATGGAGTTGGAGATGTTTTGAAATATTTAAACCCTAATATGAAAGTAATTTCTAGAAACATAATTGCATCTAATATGTGGAAACTTTATTTAAATGAAAAGGATAAGGAGAAAGGTGAATTAGCAAAAGTTTTAAGTAGAATATGTCTTACTTCTAACTCATGGACTTCTTGTACTCAAGAAGGTTACATTTGTTTAATTATTTACTATGTTAATTTTAATTGGAAGTTAAATAGTAAAATCCTAACTTTTTTGTGGCATGCCATTTCTACCTATGAGGTATGAATTATCATGAAAAAATAATGAAACTCCTATGTGAATGGGGGATAAATAAGAATATTTTTACTTTAACTTTGGATAATGCTTCTGCAAATAATAACATACAATTTTATTTGAAAGAATAACTTTATTTGGAAGAAAGTTTGTTGTGTGATGGTAAGTTCTTTTATGTGAGATGTTCTACACACATTTTAAATCTTATTATTCAAGATGGGTTAAAAGTAGCCTCTAGTTCCATTGTTAAAATTAGAGAAAGTATTAAATATGTTAAGACTTCAAAGGTAAGAATGAAAAGCTTTGAGAATGGTATCTAAAATTTGTCAATTATCAATTAATAGGGGTATGAAATTATGCTTAGATGTACTTACTAGATGGAATGTTATTTTTCTCATACTTGATAGTGCTTCAAAATATAAACAAACATTTGTCTACTTTACGATTGTCGAAAAGAACTACAAGCATTATTCATCTAGTGTGGAGTGGGCAAAGGGTGAAAAAATATGTGAATTTTTGGAGTTTTTCTATGAAATAACAAATTTGATATCTAGTTCAAGTTATCCAATTGTAAACTTGTATTTCACTTAAATTTGAAAAATTGATTTCTTTCTATTGAATAATTTGAAGAGTGAAGATGAAACCATAAGAGAGATGGCTAATAACATGAACGCTAAATTTGATAGCCATTGGAGTTAGTACAATTTTTTTTTGGTTATGGTAGCTCTCTTTGATCTAAGAATTAAGCTTTCTTTCTTGATGTTTTGCTACAACACTATTGACCCTATAACTTGCAAAAAAAAAAGTTGGAATTATGAAATAAAAGTTTTTTCAACTCTATAAGGCATGTCTTAAGCATTCACTTTTAAACTCTTAAGGAACTTAATCTTCTCATGTTACTTTCATATCATCTTTTGAAAGTTTAAGTATAAGCAATGAATTAAAGAGGTTTTTCATTATAAGTTTTTCCACTTTCAATCCTGATTTGTTGCCTATAAATATGATTCAATGTTTTTATACAATTTATTATGTTCAATTATTTTTATTTTTTTGATTGTATGAATTTTTTACTAGAATTTAAAGTCTCTAACTCCTAAATTGTTAAAGGTTGGAGATTTCTATTAGAGATTTATTTGGAAAGCTAAAGCTTGAATTTACCCATTATGAAGAGTTGGATGTTCTAGATTCGTGAAAGGTGCAAAAAAATAGATTTCCAAATATAGCCATCATGGATTGTAGCTTGCTAAGTGTACCAATTATTACAATGGCATCCAAATCAACATTTAATATTGGAAGGCGTGTGCTAAACAAGTATAGAAATTGTCTCTTTGTAAAGAAAGTTCAAATTTTGATTTGCATTTGTAGTTGGCTCTATGATTTCACTCCTACTAGTAATTCTTTTGATTTAACTCCTACTTAATTTAAAAATTTTCTAACCTTTCTTATTTTAATCTTTAAAATTCATTAACAATTAAACTTTCAATTGTAAATTTGAATGATGATGATGAAGGTAAGAGTGTCTCAATTAAGGATTTAAATACAAATGCAACAATCGATCTAGATAAGAAATTGGAAGTTGATGATAACGAGGAGGATGCATAGATAGAGGTTTCCCATTTAATTTTTAGTAAATGAATAAGTTGATCAATGTTATTGTAACTTTACTTTAAATTTAATCTCTATTGTTTTTGTGTTGAATGCAATCAATAAATTCATTATTTTTTAGATTTTTCTACCTATTTTTTTTACCTTTTTATTTTTGTTGTGAAGATTTTTAGATTTGCTATTAATTTTATTTAATTGGTTATTGGTTATACTAACTAATAAAAGAATTTCTGTGTGTCTCAATTGGTTGTCTTTGACTCTTGGTTAATTTGAATCTCAATTGTTGGCTAGCTACTTAGAGTGCTATTGGTGAGTGTTTCTCACTTAGTTTCCTTTTTTTATTTTATACACTTGTATTATCATATTATCATAACAATTGTATTATTTTTTTGGGTAAAATAATTCTATTATTTTGGTTCTATAGATTATAAAATATGGTGAAATGTTATACATTTTTTTTTTGTTTTATTTGGTATATAGATTGTGGAAATCTAGGAAAAGAAGAAATAATTTGTTCAAAAATCATTTTCTCAAGAGTTTGTATTACTATTATGCAAGTTAGGAGGACTTAGAAGTAGATTTTGATTGCCAAATATTTAATTTTAGAAATAATTTCATTAAAAAGTAATTTCATTAAAACTTAGTAGTGGGTTTTATTTTATTATAATTATAATGTACTGTGTGTAGAACAAATAATTAATTATATAAAATATTATAATATTAGGATTTTAAATTTATTAGTTTAAATTGGGAAATGTCTTCTCCAAGCTAGTTGTAACAAACTAGGATCTATATTTGGATGAGTTTTGTAGTAAAATTTGAATAACAATCACATACAGAGGCTAAAAATTGTGCAAAAATCAATTGATCTAGGACTTTTATAGACGAAACCTGAACTGATACAAATGGATCCACATTTTATTGCAAGTTAAATGAACTAGTCTATAATAGATCAAAACTTATGTTAACTTGGTCCAACCCAACCATTGAATAGGCCTAAGTGATAGTGCCTTTTAAAAGATCAACTTTAAGAATAACATCTACCAAATTTGAGTCGATTTTTCTAACAGGTTGGATGAGTTAGAAATGTAGGGATCGATTCATCTATATG
Source organism: Sindora glabra (assembly GCA_020226215.1). NCBI lineage: Eukaryota > Viridiplantae > Streptophyta > Magnoliopsida > Fabales > Fabaceae > Sindora > Sindora glabra. The sequence goes on along the minus strand of CM035236.1, from coordinate 32,617,791 downwards.
GAAGGCTAGTCATAATTAGGCTAAACTAGATCGGTCTGAAAAAAAAATGTACATCATCGTTGTGGCAAAAATTTCTAATTCAACCATTGTACTAATATTTTTAGTATTTGTCATAATAAATAGAAAACAACACATAAATTAATAATAAGATTAGAAGTTTTTCATCATTTTGGCAATAGGAGCCTAAAGCTCTATTTAAGCAAGTAATTAATAAATTAGTTGGTAACTTGTAAACTAATTGATAATTAAAATTTTATAACTAATAACTAATAAATTAGTTAAATGCATTTAATGTATTTTGTAAAAATCAATTAAAAAATATAAAATAATATAAGAGAACATATTAATATAAATAGATATATGAATTAAATTAATTAATATTTGTTTTGATACCAAACTATATTAATATAATCAAAATATTCAAAAATAAGAATATAATTACCTAAAATACAATTAATTATGTTTTTGATATTATGTATTTATTTATTATAAAAAATACTAATATAATATTTTAAAATTTAATTAATTATATTTTATTATATCATATAATTATTTATTTATATTAAATTAATATAGATATATCAACTATTTATATAATTAGGATATAATTTATTATTTAATAAAATAATATGGATAAATTTGAAAATATATTGGAAAAGCTATTAATTTATAGGTTATCTTATAAAACTTTTCGAGTTTACTTTTTAAAATATACTAGTGCACCAAGCACTTTTAGAAACTAACATATATACCTAGCTAATGTGAAGTGTCTACAGGATTGAAATGCTAGCCCATTAATCAATCAATTTGTTTAATTATTTCAAATTCCGTTCGATGTAATTGAGTTCAAAATACTTATTTTTAGCATTAGAAGTTTTTGAAAATCATATACTTATTTCAATCCTAAGAACTTGAAAATAATAGAAAAAATTAAAAGGCATGCCAAGATCTTTGTGTCGAAATTTAATTTATTATTAATGTAAAATTTTTATACTATTAATAAACAATAATATAATACATTATTACAAAATTAATGATTTTTATTAACAGTAAAAATATTTTAATATTTTTTATTAACATAAAAAATAGATATATATTTGATAATATAAAATTAATTTACTCTCATAATAACTTAAATTTAAATCCTTTAATAATACCGTAAATGATTGCATAACAGATCAAATCTTGACACAACCCATGAAATAAATATTTTTATTAAGAATATGATACATTATTACAAAATTAATAAATTTAAGAATATGACATATTATCACAAAATTAATAATTTTGATTAATAATAAAAATATTTTAAAATTTTTTATTAACATGAACAATAGTTAGATGTCTAATAATATAAAATTGATTTACTCTCGCAATCACTCAAATTTAAATCATTTAACTATACCATAAATGATTGCATAACGGATCATATCTAGACATAACTCATGAAATAAAGATCTACATAAGTTAAAAGAATATATGTAAAGTTATGATTATGTATTACTAAGTAAGTAAAATATGTCAATATAAAAAAAGAAAACATATTATCAAAAAAGTAATAATAATTGATGTGGATACTAAATGTCTTATGTTTGTAAAGAATATTGATTGAATTAATGCAAGAAGTTCAAAAATTAGTTGTCTATTTATTATTTTTTTATTTTTATAAAATCTCATATCAAGTAGAATAAAAGCTTTAAATTTAGGAGATTAATATAAATATATTAAGTCTTACATTGCTTAAATTTCATGGATGATTTTCTTAAAATTAGTGTATATATATACACCCTATTAAAAAAAATTATTCATTTAATATTCAATTCAAATATTAACAAAGTATTTGATTCTAATTATCTAATTTATTTTTAGTGGGTTAGAAATTTTATTTTCCCACTTTTGCTTTCCATTTTACATTAGGTGGCATCAAAGGTTATTCAATAGTCTAAAGTTCAAGATGATAATTAGTAACAATAGTAAAAATGGTAGCAAACTTTCTATTGATGATGATCATAGGATTAAAGCCCTTTGGGTAGTGATGTAGGCTTAAAAGGAAAGGATGACCTATGAACTTCATAAGATTCACAACATGCTTATTAACTTGGAAGTAAATGCCAATAGGTTTTATGGAGATGATAAAGACAAACACATCAGAGATAGTGCTTTTGACCAATCTATTAATCATCATAAACTTGTAGATTCAAGAAGAGAAAGACTCTAAAGATGAAGCTAAAGGCATGGAAGACATCTAAAGAATTCATAATTGTATTTTATATAGAGATAAAAGACAAAAGTCACACAAAAACTATCAAACCAACTATCATTAACAAAAGCTAGAAGTTTTCAATGAAGATTCAAACTTTGAATATGAAGAATATTAGATAATAAAGTGGCACAATCCATGAAATAAACACTATCACATAAAGGTTAATCTTCCTAATTTCAATGTCATACAAGCTCAACAAAAGAATAGCTGCTTGGTGGAAAAATTATAAAACAACTATTAAAAGTAAGGAAAAGAGCTAATAAGAACATAAAAGATTTCTCCTTCCAAATTATCAACAATATCTTTTTTTTTTTGGTACACAACAATATCTTTTTCAATAGTAGTAGAATTATCTTCAAAGTAATTGAATTATGATTCAATACACCAAGGAATTTCTTAAACTTTCGACATAATGCAACTTACTTAAAATGGATGAATAACAAATGGCTCATTACATTAATGGTTTAGACTTCAAGATCAAAAATAAATGTCTTTAACTCTAATATGGACATTTAATAAAGCACATAACATGGCACTAAAGATAGAAATATTGCTATCACAACTGTTTGCAAATTCCTTAACCATGCATTCATCTTCTTTGACATAATTCCAAATCGGCTAGAATAAAAAGAAATTAAATGCAAATGAAGGAGGTTAATCCTTAAATTTTAATTAGCAAGCTAACACAATTGCAAATAGAATAATAAAACTCATCAAATCCATATAATAAAATGAAGTAGTTGAGAATCTATATGTTAAATCCATGTGGAATAAGTGTTTCAAGTTCGATGAAGCCAAACACTTATCCAAACGAATGTTATGAATGCAAATTCGTTAATATGGCAAATTATAATGAAAGATATGAATGAAAAAGAGCATGTATCTTGTATAGTTTGAAAGTTATTTTACATTCCAAGGCATTTCAACATGACAGTATTTTTCACTCAAAATGTTAGGTCAATCAAAAAGTATGTGATCTAATTCTAGATAATGGAAGATATGAGAACATTTTATCAAGTGTAATATTCAAACATTTAAAGTTACCAACAAAAGCTTATCCTATGCCCTACTAAATCGGATAGATCAAGAAAGGACTAGTTATAAAGGTAACAAAAATTTACAAAGTCCTAATCTCAATTGGAAAGACTTATAAGAATGAAGTTATTTGTAATGTGATTGACATAGATGCTTGCATCATGTTACTTGGAAGACCATGGCAATATGATATAGATGTAACTTATCATAGTATAGAAAATATTTATACTTTCTAGTGAAAAAAATGAAAAGATAGTTATTCCTCCTATTGGTAAAAAGTTAAATACAACTAAAGCTTTTAAGAGAGAAGGAAAATCATTTCTAACTTTGAAAAAAATTGTTAAGGACATTAAAAATGCTCAAGAGATCTTTGCACTTATTATCAAAAAAAAGGAAGAAACTCTTGATTCTAGCATCCTACGATTATTATAGCCCTTGTTAGAAAAATTCAAAGATGTTATTCCAAATGATTTACCAATGGACTTCTACTAACAAGGGATATTTAACATCATATTGATTTAATTCTAAGAGGAAGTTTACAAAACTTGCCATATTATCACATGAGCTTAGCAAAGAATGAAGTCTTGAAAAGAAAAGGTGGAGAAATTAATTTGCAAAGAATATGTCCATGAAAGCATGAGTTCATATGCAATTCCTACCTTACTAAGACTAAAAAAAAAAGAAATGGTCACCACTTTTATGTTGATAGTAATGCCATTAACAAAATAACTGTTAAATATAGTTTTCCAATACACCAATTAGAAGACACATTAGATCAACTCTAAGGTTGAATAATGTTCTTTAAAATTGATTTAAGAAATGGTCACCACTAAGTTTGTATAAGGTTAGTGATGAATAGAAGATAGCTTTTAAAATGAGAGGTGGCTTGTATGAATGGCTAATGATGCCATTTAGACTATCTAATATACTGAGTACTTTTATGTACCTTATGAATCAAGTACTCATGTCATTCATTGAAAAATTTGTTATCATCTACTTTGATAACATCTTGATGTATAGTATAAGTATAAATGAACACAAGAGCCATCTAAAGGAAGTTATAAATGTTCTTTATGACAACAAGTTATACATTAACTTGAAGAAATATAACTTTATAACTAACCATTTGATCTTCTTAGGATTTATCATAAACACTTAAGGGATAAATGTTAATAAGGAAAAGGTGTGCATGATTAAAGAACGGCTAAAACTAAAGAACATCAGTAAAGTCAAAAGCTTCTAGGGTTTAACAATATTTTATCTAAAGTTCATTCAAAACTTTAGTATTATTGTTGCGCCAATCACTAATTATCTAAAAAAAAGGTTTCAATGGACTGAAAAAGCCAAGAAAAATTTCATCAAAATAAAAGAAAAGTTAACCATAGCTCTAGTATTAGCATTTCTTAATTTTAACAAGTTGTTTAAGGTTAAATACGATGCAAATGGCATTGGAATTAAGGGAGTTATTTCATAAGGTAAACCAATTACTTTTTATAGTATGAGACTTGATGAAGCACAAAAAAAATTATCAACTAATAAGTAAGAGCTATATGCAGTAAGACAAACACTATGCCATTAGGAGTATTACTTGATTTCTAAATACTCTATCATTTATTGAAATTATTAAGCATTGAAATATTTCTAGAGCTAAAAGCACTTAAACAAGATACATGCCAAGTGGGCTTCATACATAAAGTAATTTGTATACATAATCAAGCATAAATTAAAGCTTCTAACCATGTTTAAGTAGAAAAGCAACTTTACTTGTCACTCCTAAAGAAGAAGTTATTGGATTTAAATACCTAAAAGAATTTTACCAAACAGATGAAGACTTCAAGAATATATAGGAGAAATAGTTATTAAAGTAGTTAACAAGTGATTTTCATGTAGTAGAAGGTTACTTATTTAAGGAAAATAAGCTTTATATTCCAAATCCCTTAGAGAAAAGCTCATCCACGATCTTCATGGAGAAAGCTTAAGTAAACATCTTGGAAAAGACAAGACAATACTTAATGTAGAAGAGAAATACTATTGCCCTTAACTAAAGAAAGATATAGAAAACCTATTTGTCAATTTTCTAAAGTACATACTTAAAATACCAGACTTACAAGCCACTATCTACACCAAATGACATTTAAGAAGACTTATTAATCAATTGTGTGCTAAGCTTACCTAAAACATATCATGGTGTAGATTCTATTTTTGTGATGATAGATAGATTTTCAAAGATGGCACATTTCATCCTATGTCGCAAAACTTTTAATGTTATGGATATTACAAGATTATTCTTGTAATAAATTGTTAGACTTCATGGTATTCCTAAAACCATCACATCTAATAGAGATTTTAAATTTCTATCACATTTTTTGCTTATTCTTTAGAAGCATTTTGATATAAGTTTAAACTTTAATAGCACAATTCATCCACAAATTATTAGATAGATTAAGTTTATAAATAGAACTTTAGGAAATCTTGTTCATAACATTTATAAAGAAAAGTCAAAGTAATGAGATTTTACAGTAGTTCAAAATGAGTTTGCCTATAATAATGCAAAATATAATTTAAAAAGATTCTCACCTTTTTTCATTATTTATAGGAAAATTCTAAATCGCCATTAAATCTAGCTTAGCTACCTAAGGTTCCTAGTTCAAATATAGCTATCAACTACATGGCAAAACAAGTTTAATCTATTCAAAAAAATATCAACAAAAAGATTAGAGCCTCAAATGTAACATACAAAGAAGTGGAAAATAAACATAAAAGATATGAGGCATTTAAATAAGGAGATATGATAATTTTCTTATGAAAAAAAGATATTCCTAATTAAAAAATACAACAAGTTATAATCAAAGAAGTATGAGTAATATAAGATTTTGAAGAAAATCAATGATAATGCTTATATTATTGATTTACTTGATGATTGGCAAATTCCAAAGACTTTCAATATTGTTTATTTGTACAAGTATTTTCCTTTTGAAAGATTAATATATCCAAAAATGAACTCAAGGTCAAGTTTTTTTTAAATGGAAAGGACTGATATAGATGTTAAGTCTTTTAAGTTTATGGAGAAAATTGATCAAATTAATGCCACGAAGAAGTCCCAAAATTAATTGCTCATTTATGTTTATTTTTTTTAATTTTATGAAGTTCCATATCAAGTAGATTATAAAGTTTAAGTTTAAGAGATTAGTATAAATATATTAAATTCTACATTATTTAAATCTTATGGGTGATTTTCCTAGGATTAATATATATATAAATATGTATATATACTTTATTGGAGAGTTTTATTTATCCAATATTCAATTTAGGTATCAATAAGGTATTTGATTCCATTTATCTTATTTATTTCCAATGTGCTATAAATTTTATTTTCCTACTTCAACTTTCCATCTTGCATCAGTAATTAAAATTTTTTGACAATAATAAAGAAGTTTTTAATAATTTTTCATTAATATGATAATGTCTATATAAATGATAATATAAAATTAATTTACACTAAAATTTAAATGCATAACTTGTTCTACCTTCTCTCATTTATTACTTCATCTATTCATTTTTAAGGGTCACTTAATATTAATGTACTAAAATTAAGAAAGATAATAAATAACCTTAATTTTAGGAAAGATTAGTTGTAATTTACTAATATATATATCTTCCTCTAAAACTCTTTCACATGCAAATTTTCCTTCCAAAACATAAAAAAATTCATATAAAAAAATCATTTCATCCAATATCCACCAATTTCATATTTTATTAGACTAATATGGTTTTTTAAATTTAAAATATTAAAATTATTTAATTTTATTTTCACTTTTAAATAAATGAAAAAAATTTCCAATTCAGTAATAAATAATATTTGATATTTATCTTAAAAGTTAAAAAAAGAGATTCTATATCTTCTTCTAAAACTTTTTCACATGCAAATTTTCCTCTTAAAAGAAAAAAAAATTCCCTTCCAAAATAACTTGCAAGTTTTCTTCCCAAAACAAAAAAAATTTCCTCCCAAAATAACCTTCAAAAAACTCATGTTAAATTAATTTTTTTCTAAATTTAATATATTAAAAATATTTATTTTTCTATCCTTTTTTAAATAAAAAATTTGAAATTTACTAATTAATTATATTTAATAGTTATCTTAAAAATTTTATAATCATTTATTTTTATTCAAATATATTTTATATTCTTAATAAATTATTTGTATATTCCCATACTGTAAATCGTTACAGCATTCTTACATATTTACCTAATATTATTATAACTATAATGCTCATATGAAGATGTATTTTATATTTATCACTGCCTTGTTTTACAAAAATTAATTTAATTTACAATGAATATATATATATTTAACTTTTATATTATAAATATATTTAAAAATATTTTATTTACAATACTTTTCTTTCATACTGTTGAATTAATAATTATTACAATAAATTTTTGTTACATTTTAAATCATATTGAATGTTAAATTGTTAATTTTATAATTTCATTAATATTCTTCAAACACACCAAATTTAAAATCATTTCTAAGTAGAATATTTGTATAATGTAAAATAATTATTTTTTATTTAACTATATTTTATATTCTTAATGAATTATTTGTATATGCCTATATTATAAATTGTTATTGTCCCTCCATTCCTATTTACCTATTGTCATTAACTAATTTCACGCATATTAAAAAAGTAATTGAATTTGCTTATTTTTAATAAACTTTACAAGATTACTCTTTATGTATAAAATTTAATATAGTTGAAAAATATAAAGAAATAAATGTAAGTTGACTAATAGTGTAGAATAATAAAGTATTTATTAATAAAAGAGAAGGATAGATTTGAAAAAAGAATATTTAATAATTCATTGAAATTCTAAAGTAACAGATAAAAGGAACAAAAATCTTCTTAAAAATGTAATAAATAAAAAAGAATGAAGGGAGTGATACTCATGCATAATAAGTCATAATTTATTTATTGATTAAAAAAAGTGACTATTATACTTTTAAATTAATTTTAAAATATATAATTTTGATGAGATTGAGTATCCAATCTCTCAGACTTTATTTTTTATTTAATTAGTAATTTTAGTATCTTACATTAAATTTTTCATAAAACAAAAAATTTAAAAAAAGAATAAAATATATATTTATATATGTATATATTTTATATTTGTAATTTTAATTTTTTAACTTTATAAATTATATTAACCTTATAATAATTTTTTGATAATATTTATTTATGAAATAGGAAATACATATACATATATATATATATTAATTTTAACTAAAGCACAAGATTTAAGCTAGTATCTTGTCAACTGATAACTAAAGTTGTTTATCATTTACTTAGATATTAAAGATAATATTTGAAAAAAATATATGATTTTAATTTTTTAAAATAATAAATAAATAAATAGGAGCACATTTTTTCTCTAAATCTACACTTTAAAAAGAAAGGAAGTATTTGATTCGTTTAACATGCACACTCAAATCCCTCTCCCATTTATTATTTGTTTTGTTAATAATAATTTATATATATTAAAAATAGAATTCAAAATTAAATTTTAAATATAAATAAAAAGTTATCAATAAATATAAAATAGTATGATAAATTTATAAAATTTAATTTAATAAAATAAAATAAATTTAAAATTTGACTTCAAATTTTATTTTTTATTCATATAACATTTTTATTTCGCTAAACATGCCCGCCTGAATTTCAATGTTATACTGTATTCATTACATCCATGCTGTTGGCTCAATCTTTTCCGCAAAATTGGCAAGAACACTTATCCACTTTTCAGACATCCTGACTAGTCCTGAGCAATTCCTTCGGCTTTCCGAACAGAAGTACTATTAAAAATTTATAAAAATTCTCTCTCTTTTGCTCTTTTCCAAAAAGACTTCTTTTTTTTTTTTTTTCCGTTCTTTCTCCCTCTCAACGTTACGATTTACTCTCTCCTCCTCTCTTCCGAAGCATTTCCTTGTTCGCGTTCTTTCTCCTTGTCAACATTACGACGACTTTGTCCTGCTCTTTTTCAAAGATTCTTAATATGTTTCGATAAATCAGGAGTAAATATTAATATTGTTTTTAAATTATTAAAAGTAATAAAAATGGACAATTATCCTTAATCAAGGAAACGTGATATAATTCTTCTCTGTTCAGGCCTCTCTTTGTTGATATATTTTACGTGAAAATCGAAATTGCTTTTCTCTCTCTCTTTCTCTACTTGTCATTCTCTCTCCAGATTAATAAGCTTTTCACTCTACATCAACATCGAAATTCTCTCCCGTTTATTCTTTCTCCTTGGACGCTTCTCTCTCTATCCTGTCTCTCTGTCTGCGCCAACATTACAAGCTACTCTTTGCTGTTCTCTCCCCGCGTTGTTGGGCTTCGCGCACCCCCTCCCCTTCCCATTTCTCTGGGTGAGATTTTCATTTATCAATTATATTAATATATTACATTACTTTAAATTATTAAATTTTTTATTTTATATAATATTATGTAAATAAATCAAATTTAATAACTCGAATTAATATTATACCCATACAATCAAATGCATTATAATCATTAGCTGATATTAACTCACTCGCCCTAGCCTGACTCTATTCATCAATATAACAACCCTCTTTCCGCTACTCTCTCTCCTCATTTACACTTCCCTCTCCCAATAAATTTTTATGGGTTTTAATTCGTCTTTAATTATAATTAATCAATATTAAAAATAATCATTAATTTTTATAATTTTATTATTAATATTTTAAAATTAAAAAATTATAATTGTAATATGTTAAATTTTATAAAATTAATAATTATTCTTATTTATTAATAATAATTAAAGATATATATTAATAAAATATACAAAAAAATTTCCTCCCTTCCCCTTCTCATCCATGTTACTCTCTCTTTCTCTCTCTCTCTCCTCGTGAGCACGCCTCTTCCTCTACAAAAGCCAGACCTTGGGATTAGCGGGGTGAATCTGAAGCCGCCTTCCGAGAAAGGACATTCCCAGATGCAGAAAAGCTATCATGCAATGCAGTAACTGTTTTTTCATCTTCCACTTCCCCTCCTTCCCTCCTTATTCAGAACAACAATATCATACTAAGAAAATAAACCTAAATTAAAAACCGAATACTTTGAATAAAAATTGCATTTTTAGGGATGCCGAGGAGAAAAGGGCAGGAGAAAGATATGGTCGAGACCCGGGATAGGATCACTGCCGGTAGGGACACGGTAAAAGGAAAACAGTGAAGAGAACAGAACAGCTGTAATTGCACTGACAAGTAGAAAGCGACGCATTTTAAAAATGCAAAAAGTTCACCATAGAGGTTTAGTAACTATCAAATACCAGTAACCAACAAAGCAACAGCAAGAGAACAAAAATATCATCCCATCTTTTTCGCTTGGATATTTGCTGTCGTAACATCCTGCAGTCTGCCTAATTTATCCCTGCAACACAGAAAGAAATGACACATAAATTTTGAAATAAAATGTTTTACCAGTACGCAGGAAGAGAGTGCTAAATTCAAGGATATGTAAATCAATAGAAATACCCTCATATATTAGTAGCTGGTAGGATGAAATATCATTTCTTCTTTGAAAAGTTTTTCTGAATTGTTGGACGTTGAGAGGCAGAGGTGGATGAGGTAGAAGACGTGGTTGGGCTAGTTTGAGGAGGAGGATGAGTAGTGTGGCACAGAATTTCTTAATGCTTAGAGGTTGAGAGGCAGGGCTGGATGAGGTAGAAATCGTGTTTGGGCCGGTTTGAGGAGGAGGCTGAGCAGTGTGGCACAGAATCTTCTTAATGCTTAGAGGTTGAGAGGCAGGGCTGGATGAGGTAGAAGACGTGTTTGGGCTGGTTTGAGGAGGAGGCTGAGTAGGGTGGCACAGAATCTTCTTAATGGATGGAGGTTGAGAGGCAGGGCTGGATGAGGTAGAAGACGTGTTTGGGCCGGTTTCAGGAGGAGGCTGAGCAGTGTGGCACAGAATCTTCTTAATGCTTAGAGGTTGAGAGGCAGGGTTGGATGAGGTAGAAGACGTGTTTGGGCCGGTTTGAGGAGGAGGCTGAGCAGTGTGACACAAAACCCTTTCAATGTTGATGTCTGTGGAACTCATCCTGCTCTAAGAAGTGCTTGCTATAGCTGTCGTTTGATCTAGCCTCGGAGAATTGGTTCAAAGATATATATATATATATATATATATATATATATTTTTTGGGGGGGGGGGGAGTATATGTTGCAGTTGTAAACATTATAACCAATGGCAAACGTTGAATAAAGATTTTAAGGGAACCCGAAATTTTGAGGAACTAAACTGCATTTATAAAAAATATATATATATATATATATATTTTTGTGAACTTTGTGGCACAATTACATAATACTAATGAGAGAAAAAGTTCAAGTGGGAACATTATAATTATAAAGATAGAAAAAGCCTGGCGGGGGATTCACGTATAGAGGGAAGAGAGTCTATGAGAGGAAGAAAGAGTCAAGCATCTCCAATCTCCATTCCCTACAAGCCATCACACTCAGTAGCTTTTAAAAAGAGACAAAATTTCCTGCCTTCGGCGAGGAAAGAAATTGGCTAGGGACTTTGCTCGCCCTGCCTCAGATGTTAACGTGCAAAAAAAAAAAGGTTAAGAGATTAAATACTTTATATTCAAATTATTTTTTTAATATTAATTATAAGTAAATTAAAATTAAAGATATAAATTTTGAAGTATTAAATATAATTTAAATATGAAAATATTAAATAATACATTTGATTGGATGGAATAAAATAAAATAAAAACTGAAATAGTAAAGGAAAGAAAATAAAATGAAATAATCATTTTATATTTATAGTAAGTACAGTAAGCTAAGAATGGAATAGTTATTCTATACCATTTCTATATTTAGTATAACAAAATTTTGATGAAATGTAATGGAAAAAAGTTATCAATGAGAATAATACCTTTAAATTAAAAATTAAAAAGTATAAAAATTAGAATATTTTTATATAAAAATAATAATGTGATTTTTATTTATTTATAATTTTTTATATTTAAACATATAGATAATTTGCTTTAAATTGATCAATTAATATAAATATGTATATTAAATTAATAAGATATATTTAATTTAATATTAGATTATATTCAATTAAAAATATTAATGGATATGTTATATTTACTTACACTATAATTGTAATATTGTTTATACATTGTTAAAGAAATTGTGGATGACTTAATATTTATTTTATATTAATTAATATTATATGTTGTGAAAAAATTGAATATAATATATTTGCCAAAAAGTTTAAAATATTTTGACACTTATAATAAAAATGATACAAAATTTTGAAAAATATGCAATGTTTCAACTATATTATCATAAAAAATGATTTTAAAATTTTAAAAATTTAATAAAGATAATATTATTAAAAGTTCAATTTATTAATAAGAAAATCGACCATTCCATCACTTTTGTTAAGGAATGAGCATTCCATCAAACATTTGATTGAATAGTGCACTCTCTTATTCATGAATTGGACTTTTAACAATATTATTCTTATTACATTTTTAAATTTTCAAATATGATAATGCAGTTAAAACATTGCACATTTTTTTCAAAAGTTTTTATTGCTTTTATTATGAGTATGAAAATATTTCAAAATTTTTGTCAAATGTATTATATTTAATTTTTTGATAAAATAAAATATTAATCAATATAAAATAAATATCAAGTCATCCATAAGTTTTTTTAACAATGAATAATTTTTTTAATAATGTTACAATTATAGTATAAATGAATATAACATATCCGTTAATATTTTTAATTGAGTATAATATAATATTAAATTAAATTCATTTTAATAATTTAATATACATATATATATATTAATCAATTTGATGCAAATTATCTATATATTCAAACATAAAAAATTATAAATAAATAACAACAACATTATTATTTTTCATATAAAAATATACTAGTTATTGTACTTTATTTTATTTTTAATTTGAGAATATTATTGTCATAGATAGCTTTTTCTTTCATTTCATTTCATTAAAATTTTATTATACCAAATGTAAAAATGGAATGGAATGCTCATTATATTCCTTACAGTACCAAACATAATCATCGAATAGTTACTCCATTTCATTCTATTCCCTTTCCTTTTTTCATTCTCATTTTATTCCATCCAATTAAATATATCATAAGATATAGAGTTATTTCCCATAACATTATCTTATCTCATATACAAACTTAGAATTTTGTACGGACAGATTAATAAATTATAATTTCTATCACTGAAAAGGTAAGAAAAATCCATACTTTGATTAAAAAAAAAGTTAACGGAGAGAAAGCAAAGATTTCATATTTATAAGATATATGTATCTTTTATTTTTAAATTTGTATATATTTTTCTTTTCCTAATGTAAAAAAATGAACTCTGACTCTGAGTTAATTAGAGGAAGAAAGAAAGGAGGGAGCTGAAATTTATGGGAACCTGATTGGAGATTGCAAATGTACGACTTTATCATTCTATTGTCTACTACAAACAACTTTTATATCCGCATCTCTCTTTTTAAAAATATTATAGCCTTAAATTATAAACTCTTCTAGGACAATTCTAAAGTATACATGCTAAAAGTTTGTGTATAGATATTTCAACGGACAATAATTATAATCATTTATCATTTGTATTATTTTGTAAAGTCTATATTATTTATTATCTAAATAAGACAATAAAATAAAATTTTTTTGACCCACTTACTTTCTATATTTATTAATCACACACCTTAACAAATTAGAAATAATATTTTTACTACAACAATTTGGGGATATATAGACAATACTTATACAGATGACAAAGTCTCGGTTGTCTGTGTCATCTGCATAGACCTCTAAAAATTTTATTTTTTTAAAAAAAAATTATAGACTACATGTGTAGTCTATATAGGTTCAGCCTATACAGACAACACTAAGATATATAGACCACAGTATCATTTGTATAGGTCTTCACCTATACAAATGACACTGTAGGATATACAAACCACACAAGTAATTTTTATAGCCTTAACTTATACAGATAATACTTGTCATCTGTATATATCTGTATAGGTATTTTTAAAAAATTTTATTTAAAAAAAAAGCTCTATACAGACGACAAGATGTTGTCCATATAGACTTTTGTCGTCTATATAAAGTTCAAATTTTTAAAAGTCGCAAAAATTTAGTGCGTTAAATTTTGAAAAGTAATATAAACGACCGATGATACTTATACAAATGAAAAATATCATCTGTATAGAGTTGCTTATAAATTCTCGCTTAGGAGCCATGTTTCTCATTTCTCTTACGCGCAAGTAGAACTCTTTCTTGGTGGAGCTCTTCCACAGAGTTCTAGTATGTCTTCTTTTTTTCTTTTATTTTTTTACCATAATTTTATAATCATTTATTAATTCTTATATTTATTTTATTATATATTCTGATTATATTAGTGCATTGTTGATTAAATTTTCTAATTGTTGCTTTGCAATTTTAATGATGTATGTTAAAAAAATTTACACACAAATTTTTTTTAATAGTATTGATATAAAAAAATGTATAAACTATTAATTTTTATTATATAATATTATATAAATATTAAATAATAACATAAACTTTCATCATATAAAACCTATATAAACTATTATGTAAATGTCCTTAAACTATTATATAATGATATAAACTATTATATAATATTATATAAACTATATCAAAATGATATTTTTATATAAGAATGAAAGTAAAATTATATAAATGATTAACTTTATTACATAATATTATAGAAATTATTATATATGACATCAACTTTCATTATATAAAACTTTATAAAGTATTATATAATTGTATATAAACTATTGTATAATGATATAAACTATTATATAATATTATGTAAATAATTATATAATGATGTAAACTTTAATTATATACTATTATATAATATTATATAAACTACATCATAAAGATATTTTTATCTTAAAAAAAGTAAAATTATATAAATTATTAACTTTATTATATAATATTATTAAACTATTATATAATATTATATAAGCTATATTATAATGATATTTTTATATAAGAATGAAAGTAAAATTATATAATTTATTAACTTTATTATATAATATTATATAAACTATTATATAATGATGTAAACTTTCATTATATAAAACTATATAAAGTATTATATAATTGTGTATAAACTATTATATAATGAAATAAATTGTTATATGATATTATGTAAACTATTATATAATGATGTAAATTTCAATTATATGTTATTATATAATTTTATATAAATTATATTATAATAATATTTTTATACAAGCATGAAAGTAAAATTATATAAATTATTAACTTCATTATATTATATTATATAAATTATTATATAATGACATGAACTTTCATTATAACATATTATATAATTGTATCTGAACTATTATATAATGATGTAAATTATTATATAATATTATGTAAACTATTATATAATGATGTAAACTTTTATTATATATTATTTTATAATATTATAATCAATTATATAATGATATTTTTATATAAGAATGAATATCAAATTTCATGGACAATTAACTTTGTTACATAGTTTTATACAATATTACGTAAACCATTATATAATGATGTAAACTTTTATTATATATTATTATACAATAATATATAAATTATAGCATAATGATATTTTTATATAAGAATGAAAGTAAAATTACATAAACTTTTAACTTTTATTATATATATTATGGTAATAATTTTTTATTGACATAAACTTTCATTATATAAAAATTTTAGGTAATTGTATTTATATGAATATATATAGAGAGAGATATATATATATTTATTTACATATATATATAAATATTTATATATATAAAAGTATTTATATTTTGAAATAATTATTATATTTTTATTTTACATATATAAATTTAAATATTTTAATTAGATTTAAATTCTTTTTTGATAATTATCATTCTTTAAATTATAAACACAAATTTTAATATATTAAAAAATTTATTTTTTAAAAATTTTAGAAGTTATATAGATAACATTGTCGTTTGTATAAAGTAGACCTATACAGACGATATTTATGGTTTGTATAAATGTTGTCTGTATAGGTGTAGATTATATAGATGATAAATGTCATCTGTATAAGTCCATTCTATACAGATGACAATATTGTCTGTATAGGTTCAAGTTATACAGACGACAATCTGACTTATATAAACGATATTCATATAGCATTGACTTATATAGACAATAAAAAAAAATCATTTGTATAGGTTGCAACAGACATGATTCTATATAGACGACTCAAAATAGACAGCAATGTCGTTTGTAATGCCTATACAAATGACAAATGAGTTTATACAAATGATTTCTTGTCATCTGTATAGTCCTTTTTTTATAGTATTTTGTATTTTTTATTTTTTATTTTTTCCTAACAATTTACACAAATTTTCTTTTTCTTAGTTTACATTTGTTTGTGACAAAAAATTATAAAAATATAATTATTTTGTAATATTAATATTAGGATTTCATATATTCTATTATTAATGAAAAAATTTATAAAAAAAGTTTCATTTTATTAAAAAAGTAAATATGATCATAAATTATTAATTTTAGTAAAAATAATATAATAATTTTAAATAATTTAAAAATAATTAGACAAACATTATATTTTTATTGACTATATAATTCAAATTATGCATAACCATATTTTTATCTGAGTTATTATATAACTCACCTTTTCTAAGTCACTAGATAGAGACAACGGAGAGGGAGTTCAGGAAAAGGGGAAAAAAACAGTGGAGGGAGAAAGTAGGGCTCACAATCGAAGTGCTCAATGCATGGATGGAATCGAATGGGATCAAAATTCGCATGAATCTGGTCTATCTAGGCATGGGGTGGGTCCGGTATGATCCACAAACCCATCGAATTGATCCATGAGTTAACTTATTTTCTTATTTTTTAATTTATATTTTATTTTTATTTGCATAAATTTTATTTTTATATGTATTAATTTTATTATTTATTATTTATTTTTATTATATTTAATTATTTAATTATTTGTGTTTCATTTCTTAACATTTAAATTGTGTCACATATTAATTTATGATGTAAAAATAATTAATTATAAATATATATTTTTTAAAAAAATTTAATCCGTGTAGGCTTGTCACAGCCCGATCTATTTAAGATTAGTTCATTTGGGTCACTGCCCACCAGGTCAAATCCATTTAAATTCATTTTTTAAACAGATTTATTTTTGTCAAATCCATAAAAAATTCGCGAGGCCATCCATTTAACTCCCAAATTTCGGGCCCGTCAAACCCTTCTAATTGATCGGGATAGAAAGAGGAGGTGATAACAAGGAGAGAGAGAGAGAGAGAGAGAGAAGTGTTGCTAAAGGATAGAGATTGCCACCTTAGAAGTCGTCTGGGGAGAGAGAGTCGGGAGAGAGATTAATGTCTCCGAGTTAGCTGCATAGAGAGAGAGAGAGAGAGAGAGGGAGGAGTGGTAACGAGGGGAGAGAGAGAGGGAGAGTACTGTTGTGTTGATGGAGCCATAGAGGGTTGTGGATTGGCCATCCCATCACGAAAGAGAGATTAAATTTTTTATTCTAATAAAAAACAAATAATTACTATATAAATATTATGATTTAACAAGTGAAAATAATTTTTTGAAATAATAGATATTTCTTTCAAATAATACTAATTTATAAAATATTTTTATTGATTTAAAATTTTTTACCACTGATAATAATAATAATAATCGGGAGGACAATCCATACCGTATCATTATTTGGATGAAAATTTCATAATAAATATATAAAAAAATTTGCAAAGACCGTGGCGGGGTAACATCAGCATCCGCCTGCGGTGCCTGGGAAGCTTAACCGTGGTTAAGCTAATTAACCAAATTTGTAAACCACGTTTAACCAACTTATCACCTCTCTAACTGCCATTAACTGCTCCTCTCACCGTTGCGGCTTGCCTCTAAACCAGCTTCTCTCTGTTCCAGCGTATCATATGCGTCGGTCGGTCACGTGCTCTACCTTTCCTCCTCTGTTACGCTGGCTGTATCCCCCTGGCCCTGGATTCTCTTCTTCGAAGGCCCATCAATGTAAGCATTATTGTTTCGCTCCACATTTTCTTCCGTTTATTTTTAAACAAAATTTAAGTAAAAATTTTTATGCATTTATTATGAAAAGTTTCATGCAAATAATGATATTTTATAAATTTAACCTTACATGAAGGAAATATACTGAGAAGTAATATCTATTATTTTAAACATATTTTTATAAGTCTAATATAATAACAATAAACTTTGAATAAAAAATTATTAATAATTAAATAAATTAACCTAATCATCTCTGAACCGAGCTTTAAAAAAATAAACTTGACCAATTTATTAACCTTAACTTAATTTATAAGTCAAGTTCGACCATAATTGATTAAATTGTTAGTCTCCTTACGTTTTTAGATATTTGTTCATTTATATATAAAAAGGATCTTTCACAATTCCTTCATTTTTTATGATTTTTTTTTTAAAACAAAAAAAGCCTAGCACTTTTAAATGGTAAACAACGTACCAAAATTATCACATGTTGGAAAATTATCTTGGTTTAAAAATGGAATCTAAAGTTTGTGCGCTTTTCGATTCATAAATGGTTAACATGTTGCTGGATTACTTATGTTGATTATTGATAAAATCTTTTAAATAAACAGAAATATTCAATTAAAAAATAAGTATAATAATATAATTTGAACTTTTATAAAAATTTATTAAAATTATGTGAAGTAATAAAGTAATAATAATTCAAAAAAAGAAAAAAAAATAAAAGTATTAGCTAATAGATACAACATCACGTCGAAGTTCAGTTGTACATATAAAAATAATAAATGCGACAGAAAGCCGAATTGATAAAATGAATAAAAAATAAACGCAAAGAAAATCCCAAACTTGTATCATTTGTTTGTGACACTGGAATGAATCTAACGTCAATGCTTTTTTTTCTTTTTCCTTTAGAATGAAGGTGCAGTGTTGACCAAAGTAGAGAAGAGAAAGGTCCTAACAGGAGAGAAAAACGAAGACTAGCAGAGAGAAAGGCGCCACAGCAGGAGTGAGAACATCTCGATGGGAGGAAGGTGCTGCGAAGAAGGAAAGACGAAAACAGGAGAGAGACGGATAGAGAGAGAAAAGCTTTCAGGAAAAATGGAAGGGATTCATCACCGAATGCTTCCGCGCCATTGAGGCTTAGAGGGGTTTGGAACCCATGTCAACAGAGTTGCAGTAACAACGTGACACGTGTAAAAGTGGATCAATCAATCGTCAATATTCAATCTATAAGATTTTTATGGTAAATATTATTTATTTATTTATTTATTTTGTCCGTGTCAACAATTAGGGGAGATTTTTTTCCTTCTAAATTTTCGTTTCATCACTTCCAACCTTTTTTTTAACTATTTTTTTATTATATTTTATTATCTTATGAAATTTATTAGCTTATTTAATTTTTAGTATGTGCTCGTCTATTTATATATTTTATTTTTATTAAAAAAATTTTAAATAAATTAAAATTTTATTTTTTTTTAAATTACCTAATTTATTTATCTATCTATTTATCTACATCAATTGATACGCTCATGCAATACACAGATTCTAAATTTTATTTTAATTAAATTAAATATTTATCTATATAAATAAATTTTAAATATTTTTCAATTATAAAAATATTGTGATTTAATTTATTGATATTCAACTCTTCAAAAGTGTAAAGGTAAAATGCAATATCAAGGTTTTCTATGGGAAAGTTAAGAGAATGTGTGTTATAAATTTAAAAACTATTTTTAATTTACTATTATTTGTTAAACTCTAAACCTTTAATTTTCTCAAATGAATTATGTATGATGATATATTTTATCCTTTAAAATGCATCTTACATTTCAAAGAAATCCAATCTAATTTGTCATATTTAGTATATAATTATGTATTAATTTTCTATATAATAGTTTTGAATTATATACATTACTTTCTATTAAATAAAAATACACAAAATTAATTGAATTACGTCACCATGTATAATACTCTTTGTCAGTTTTTTACAATTTGAATCCATTGTTAAATGAAAAAATTTCAACCTAAATAAATGGAAACTTTCACAAATTATCTTATTCCTAACCTATTATCTATGAATCATAGTTGAAGAAAACATTAACTTAAAAAAGCTCATTCTAATACGTAGAAAAGAAAATATATAATATTAATATATAAGTTTTTTAATGAATTCCTATTTTATAAAAAATTATATGTAATGAAAAGTAACTACAAAATTAAATGATAAAAATAATATTAAATAAAAATTGATGTTAAAAATGGTTATTATAATATTTTATTGAGAATTCATATTCAAACTTATTAAAATTTTTACATATTTATTTTATGTTCATAAAATTGAGTATTTGAAAATTTTAAGTATAGTATTTGTTCATAACTTATTGAGTGACTGTATAATATAATCAAATATAAATTACATTTATATTCAAATATAAAAGTATTTTAAGTATAATATTTTGAATAATAAAAACATAAAAAAGAAGCCATAGCTGTCAACCTAAGCATTCAAATTAGCCATTTCGTTTTCTAAGAACAAAACTCTTAACGATAATAACATTAATAAAAGAAAAGAAAAAATACATATTAGTTATCAAATATAAAGAATAAATTTTACCTCAAAAATGTTTTTTTGAAACTTCTATTAAAAGTTTCGGACCTCAACCCTGAAAAATATTAAATTTGAATTTTGATATTTAAAAATACCTATAAAATAAAAAAAATGAAACTTATTCTCAATTAATTTAGAAAAATTTTGATAGAAGATTGAAAATATTTCATTTACTTTGTAAGACATATTAATTAATAATAAATTAATAGATTAAGTATTAAATTTTGACAAATTTCAAATTGATTACAATAAATTATGAACAAATTTAATATTTTAATTAAAAATAGAATATGAAATTAATTAATTAAATTTATACTTTTTATTAAAATTTTAAATTATTTAAATATTTTAAAAAAAATAAAATATATTATATTATTTTTATATTATTTAGTATTATTTACATTTAGGATGTAAATAATAGGAGTAGACATAAAAAAATAAAAATATACAATAGAATAGGTAAAAGGAAAAAAATAATGCATACACTATAAAATCTTGACAAAATTTCAATTAATGTATATTTAATTTGTAATATATCACTTAAAATTTAAAATTAAAAAATAATAAATTTAAAATAAATAATTTTATTTTTAAATATTTTTATACAAAATAAAATATATGGTTAATCATTCAATCAATATTTTCTGTATTAAGATTTTAAATTATATAAAACATTTTTAGTACAAAAATAAAATATATTATATGATATTTATATTATTTAGTAGTATTAACATATATGTTATAGAATTAAAAAGTAGAAATGCAAAAAGATAAACACACAATTAAGTAAATAAATGGAAGAGAAATGGAATTTGAATTACAAAGTCTTAACAAAATTTTAATTGATGTACGTCTAATACGAAACATGACACTTAAAAATTCATATCATACAAATATTGGTAAAATTTAAATAAATAAATTTGATTCTAATTTTTACATATTTTTATTAAGAATAGAATATGTAGTTAAATCATTCAAATGGTATTTTCTATATTAAAATTTTAACTCGTTTAACATACATTTATATTCAAATTATAATACATTATATTGTATTTATATTATTTAATCATATAATCATCTAGTCATAAATAATATGAGTGGACATATAAGACAAAAAAATTCAATGGAGTATATGAAAGAAATAGAAATAGTGCATGTGCTATAAAGTCCTATAATGTATATTTAATTTAAAAATTAATATAAAGAAAATAATGTCACTTTTTAAATTGATAAATTTAATTTTTATTTTTACATTTTTTATTAAAAATAAAATTGGTAATTAATTTATTAACTTAATACTTTTTTCGTTAAAATTTTCAATTCTGTAAAATATTTTTATAATCAAAATAAAATATATAATACCATCTAAATTGTAAATAATAAAAATACACATGTGAAAAGAAACACATAGAATAGAGTAGATAAAAGGCAAAAAAAAAAAATAGTGTTTGAGATATAAAATATTGATAAAATCTCAATTGATATGTATTTAATTTGAAACATAATACTTTAAAATTGAAGTCAAGTCAATGTTAAAAAAATTTTAAATAAATAATTTTAATTTTAATTTTTATATGTTTTTATCAAAAAATATATAATTAATTCATTTAATCAGTACTTTGTATAATAAAAGTTCAGTGTATCTGAAATATCTTTATAAAAAAAATAAAACATATTATATTACATTATGGTATTTACCAATATAACCATTTGAACTATAAATAACAAAAAATTATGTAATTGAGCTAATGAAAAAAATTATATAATTATTCTAATAAAAAATAGTGTGTCATTGGAAAAATAACAAGAACATAAATTATAGTATGTATGTAATTAATTTAATTAAATTTAACTTATTTTAAATATTTTTGTAATAAAAAATAAATATATTGTGTTATAAATGTACAATTCAGTTATTTGTGGATATCTAAACAGTAAAAATATACATAAAAAAAAATAGAAAAATAAGTAATAAAGTAAATAAAAGAAATATAAATAATGAATGAGTTATAAAACTTTAAATAACTTCCATTGCTTCAAAATTGATAGCATTAATGAAATTTAAATAAATATATTCATTCTTATTCTCATAATTTTTTTAAAAAATAAAATATATAATTATTTAATTTAATTAATACTTTTTATATAAAATTATAAATTATTTAAAATATGTTATGGTAAATATATTAGATCGGTATATATTAGACAGAAGAATTAGATAATTATTATTAGATAAAGAATAGATATAATAATAAGGGTATAATGGAAAAGAAGAAATGTAGTTTTGGAGGAAAAATTCTTTTCTGAGGAAGTGACGCATGGCAAAGAAATTAAACTTATTTTTATCAGAAAAACCTTTTCTTACTAGTAGAATATAGGATACAGGTGTATAGATAGTGTTAAATAAAAAAATAGATATAATAATAAAGGTATAATGGGAAAGGAAAAAAAGCAGTTTTAGAGGGAAAAAATTTTATGAGGACGTGACATATGGCAAAAAAATTAAAGTTACTTTTGTCGAAAAAATCCTCTTTTCTTATTAGTATATGGACATGTAGATGCAGATTATATAATAATTGAAGGTTTTTTCGTAAGTTATATTTTTTTTTTAACTTTACACATGTCAACATTAGGAAAGATTCTTTCCCTCCAAATTTTCATTTCAGCACTTTCCAACAATACTCTTTCTATGACTATTTTTTTATTACATTTTGTTATCCTTCTGTGAAGTTTATTGGCTCTACTTTAATTCTTAGTACATACGTTTTCTATGACTATTTAAATTACTTAATTACACATTTTATTTTTAATTTTTTATTTACTTCTTTTCATTCACTTTAATCACTCTATTACGTATTTCTTTTTTTCTTTTTCTTCACTTCTATTATTTGCAATTTAAATACTAATATTGCTAAGTAATATACATACAATGTGATATGATTTATTTAAAAAAAATATTTTAAATAAATTAAAATTTCAATTTATTTGAATTATTTAACTATATATATTTTAAATTTTTTATTACTCTATAACTCACTTATTCTTTTTTTTATTTGCTTCCCTTCTTTTTTTTTTTCATTGTTTCATATCCAGCACTATTATTTTTAACTTAGATACTTAGATGTTAGTATCGTTAAATAGTAGTATATATGTAATATGATATATTTAATCCTATTATAGATAAACTTTGGATGACTTCAAAATTTAAAAATATTTTATTTTAAAATTTTTATATTATTTTACAACTCATATATTCTTTTTTTATTTGCTTTATTATTTTTTTATGTTTTTCATATCCACCACTATTGTTTTGAACATAAACCCTAATATCACTAAATAATAGTATATATTAAACATAAAATATTTAATTCTATTATTTTGTATAATTGAAAATTTTAACATATAAAATATTAATTGAAATAATTAATCACACGTTCTATTATTTGATAAAAATATTTAAAAATCAAATCAAATCTATACTAATATGAATTGAGATTTTTTAGGTGGTAGAATATTTTTTTTCTTTAACTGTTGCTTGACAACAAAAACTTTTTTCCCGCCCATCACCTTCTAGCTTTATACCTTCTTTTCTTTTTTTTTTGGCCCCTTTAAGTAGTTATTTTTTCATTTTTTTAGTTTTCTATATTATAATTTACACATTTTTATTTTTATTTTTATCAATATATTTTCCCTCTATTTTTATTATTTATCAACTAATATATTACAATGTGTTATGTGTTATATTTTACACAATTTTCCCTTCTTTTTATCAATATGTATTTTTTATGTATATACTTTTGCTATTTATTACTCATGCATTAATATAATATATTATTAATTAGTACAAATATAACACAATATATTTTATTTTTAATATAAAAACATTTTATATATAGGTTAAATTTTTTTTACATAAAATATTAATTGAATTTCTTAAATATATATTCTATTTTAAAATTTTTAAAATAAAAGATAAATCCATTTAATTAAATTTCATAAATATTTTCTTGATACCAATTTTTAAGCCTATATTTAAATTATATACACATAAATTGGGATTTATTAAAGCTTTTAACTTACACACTATTTCTCTTCTTTTTATCTATTTCAGTGTATATTTTCTTTTTTAATTTATTTATATTTGCTTCTATTATATAGAACTCAAACACTAATGTTATTTACAGAAATAAAGATAAAATTATCTCCATTAAATTTAATTAATGATAATTAAAATTTATTAATTTTTATTGTAATGATATAATAATTATTTTATTCATACTTTTTTTGAAAATGTCACTTTTTCGGTTTCAATCAAACATTCTTAAACAGTTTTTGGGAAGTTTGATTCTTCACAAGAAGTTACTTGTAGAACTAAACGACTCCCAAGATACTCAACTCAAGTTAAAGGAGTTCTTACAAGGGGACAACTTACACCAATAGAAGGGATAAAAACAAAGGTCATTGCATAGGTTAAGGTTACAACTGTGGCCGTTGAGAGCTACCAATCTGAAAAGGTTTTGTTTACAGCTAACGTGAAGAAGTCGAGACCAAAGGATGCTTACAACATTCCTTATGATGCTTTCAGAGTCTCAAAATTTTGAGTTTAGGATATATTTAAGTAGGGGTGAGAATCGGTCGGGTAGAACTGATTAGTGAGCCCAATTTTAATTGATCACTCCTAATTGTTTATATCCAAATTTCAACCGAAACCGACCGTTTCAAACTCTTAATCCGATATTAACCGATTAAATCGGTTTATAATGATTTTAAGTGGGTTCGGTCGGTTTAAGAATTTAAAAATGTGTTAAAAGCAAGGTTACATGAATTCCAAAAATAAAAGCAACCTTCATTTTCTTATATTTTCACTGCATCACAATTGACACCATATATTAAAACAAGATAAAATATTTAAATCAATCCATTAATAATATTTTATTTTTAAAAAATGAGTTCATGTTAAATTCATAAAATAAACTTAACCGAATTATATGTGTTTAATCTAAGTATTTTGTCATTTGTTGTTTGAAATATGGATAAGGAATGAATAAGAAGGAAGAGAGGAGAAAGATTAAGAAGGGTTTTAAAGAAATAAAAGTGTAAATGCCATATGAAAATCATTTTCAATCGGTCGGGTTCGGTTACAACTGATTAGAATTCAATCAATCCGCTTCCAACCGAATTATGAAATTTATCTAATTTTTCAATCCGTTTTAAATCGATATCTTATACCACTCGAAACTAACCGACCTTTTTTCAGTTCGGGTCGGTCGGGTATATTCGGATTAGGAAAACATTCCCACCCCTATATTTAAGTATAATCATTGTCATTTAAATGGAATATATAGTTTGAATTAGCATGTTAATGTTACATAAATTAAGTGGTAGTATAATCTTTACAAATTTCTAGCAAATATTGGATGTATTACTGGTTTCATCATTCATTGTCTCATTGAAAGTAAGTTAGCAAGCTCAAATGAGATCTGGAATGATGCAATACAACTTAAAATCGTGTATTTTTCCCTCTATTTGTGATTTTGGAAGCACCATTTTATAAAGAGGGATATCTTAGTTTTCATCTTTCCCTCCAAGCAATTTTTTGATCTAATGAGTCAAGTACAAGATACGATGAAGGCATGGTGAGAATAAGTTCATGAATTATATTTGCATGCATAATTGATCTTGTCCAAAATGAAATGCAATAAAAATTGGTAATAAATTCATAATGGCACTCCAAGAAACTTAAAGGATTGGGAATCCATATCTCATTTTTTTTCTACTATTTAAAACTTGTAGTGACAATAAAATTGTCAAATAGGCTTTGGCCCGTGGACTAACCCGCGCCTGTAAATTTGCATAGATCTAAATCAATGAAAATGAGCTTGTTTTTCATTGCGGTTTAAACAAGCCGAACCACAATCTGGACAAGTTTATCCTATAAGCATGAGAAGGTTCGCAAATTGGCCTTCTTGGAAAAAAATGAGGCTTAATAAACAAAACCGCAACCCAACCCAAACAAGCTAAACTAAACCGAATCCAACCCAAAATTAACCCAAGCCCCTATTCTTAAAATAAAATAAAAAACAAAAAGCTCCCTAGCAAATCAAATTAGAAAATCCTCAAATCAAAATTCGGTTGTCTTGCTTTTCTAGTTCTCCTCTGCTATGGTTTCAATTTTGGAATCAAAATGGCCATTTTCTTCATTAATTCTTGAAAAAAAATTGTTTGTTTCTAGCCCAAATCACAATCTTTCTTTGCTTTTCCTTCTGCTACTAGCGTTTCAAATTTGGATTGCGATCGAACCAACTAGAGTGGTGACTATAGAGCTTTGGCATTCTGTGATGAAGTTATGGCTGTTGATCAAATCGCTCTTCCCTTCCTCTCATCCTGATGCCAACTTCAAAGAATTAAAGGCAAATATGTGATTCTAAGAATATGAGGTAAGTGCCCTTACAATCCTTTACATGTAGTACTTTCCATCTTTTCGCCTCTTTGAGTTAGTATTTTATTTAATTTGATGCCTTTTCTGTGCTTTCGCGTATGGAAATCATGAAATTTCAATTTGGGTATTTTTCTGATAAAGTGCGTATTTATGTGCCTATCTTCGACACTACAAGAACAAGGAGCAACAACGACGACGTTTTTAGCAGTGATAAAAATTCGATTGTCGCTAAAAGTATTTTCGATGACAATGTCGTCGGTAAAAATATTGTGACTTTTTAGACGGAATCAGAAAGTTGGGCGAGAAAGAATTAACCTTTTAGTAACGACAAAAGTCATCGCCAAAAGCTTAAAAATTTTCGGCGAAAAAATTTGGCCTTCAGCGACGACAATTGTCATCGCTGAAAATGCAAGACTTTCAGCGACGACAATGTTGTCGCTAAAAAGCTCGGCCGGGAAACTTGGCCCGCCCTTTAGCGACGACACTGTCGTCGCTAAAAGGCTTACCCTTCAACGACGACAAATGTCGTCGCTAAAAGCCTAGTCCAAATTCTGAGATAAGGCTTTAGTGACGACATTATCATCGGTGAAGGTGGGGACCTTTTATCGTCGTTGAAAGTCGCTCGGTCGTTGCTGAAGCCTTCACTGACGACGGAAATTTTTTAATCGTCGGTGAAAGTTTCGGGTATTTATTCGCAGCGCCTCCTCCCTCCTCATTTGGTGGTGTTTCTCCCCCTCCTTTTTTTTTCCTTTTTTTTTTTTTTTTGCGCTTGAAAATCCTGGACTTGAGGTAAGTTCCTGAACTTTCTCTTTCTTTTAAATTTTTTTATTTTAGTATATTTATTTTTTATATATGTTGATATGTATTAATTTTGTATGTTGTATCTTTTAATTTGTTAATTATTATTAGCACTTATCTTAGTTCGTGGAGAGTATTCAGAGTTGATCAGTAGATTTTTATCATTGAGGTACGTGAATAAAAAGTTATAATATTTTATTGTGTAATAATATATTTAATTTACTCAAATAGTTTGCAATGAATTAATAGAATTGATAGTATGTTTAATTTAATATGAAATTTATATATTTAATTTTGTATGTTGTAAATTTTAAATTTAACTTAGCATAAAATTTGTAAATATAAATTTTATTATTATTATGTATCCCTCAAATTATAATTTTGAAGTATACAATATATGTGTAGATTATTCAGTTATGATAAAATAGTTATGATATTTTATTCACAAAATCTAAAATTTGTGATGCAATTTAGGAAACTTCAAACTTACTAGATTCGTTGAAATAATGTAAGATAGAAAATTAGAATAAATATATAAATTTATCTTAGAAAATAAGAGATTACAATAATATAATCTTTTTTTAATTGAGATTGAAACTTAACAATTCAAATTATATTATTTACACCACATACTAAGAAAAATTCAATTAAACTAGAGACATGAAAATAAAACCCTAACAATCCAAATTATGATATCTACATTACATAAAAAAAAAACTTCAAAAAACTAGGAAGTTCGCATGAAAATCACCCCCTTCTTGGATAAAACTACATTTACTTAAATAAAGAAGCTGAATTGTGCATCTTATAAATAATATACACCTTATAAAACTAAACTTACTTAAATTTACAACTAGGAAGTCGTATTCATAATATACACCTCTCTATAAAGAAGCTGAATTGTGCACCTTATAAATATAGTAGAGTAGGTTATACATTTGAATTCCCACAAGCTTATTGTGAAACATAACAGTTGTTATGAATATTTAAAAAATCAATAATTACGTAATAAGTTACTTAAATAACAGTACTGACACTTAAACAACGATACTCATAAATTGTATTGTTAATTTTAATTATTGTAAATATATTTTTACAATAATTTTAAATAGAACTGCATTTACATTTAAATTATAAGCTTAGACCCGTTCAAGGGTTAGTTGTTCTCTGAACATCAATCAACCTTGAATTGTCCTGAAAAGTTAGACATTTGGGATATTATCATATAGTTATTATTAACAATTTATCGGCTCTTGTTTGATATTGTGGAATATCTTAGCATCCTAACTGTTCTCCGGGTATAAACTATACAGGCATATAGTTTAGGCACTTGGAGAACCATAGGGAGATGCTGCCGAAATTTCTGCACGAATCAAACGATGAGCGTGGATAAATTAGAGAAAATAATAACTATAGAAATATCTCGAATGGGATAGGACCCTACCCTTCAAAGTTGAGTGATACGGTGCATTTAGGGTGACTGTCAAATATTAATCAACACACTTTATTTCACCTAAATAATTTTCTTCTGTTCAGTGATACAATTTGTCGATAAAAGTTGGATACATTACCAAATCGATTGTCGGATGAGTATTGGAATGGTGCAGTAAGATTTGTTCAAAAGCCAAAAACTTTGCCGATGAAAGGGGTTTGGTAAGATGCCCATGCAAAAAGTGTGTAATTTAATATTCCAGACATTACCAACATTGGAGGCATATATTATAGATAATGGATTTCATCCATTATACATAAATTGGGTACACCATGGTGAAGCAATGTTTCGACTTCTAGAGGAACTGAGGGATATCTCCCAACAATAGAGATGAGCTGGATATTATACATGATTTCATTAGCCCTGAGGTACCTGAAGTTGATTTTCACAATGACGAGTACAGGGGTGAGAATACGGCTGACGGAGACATTGGAACAAATTATAGTAACTGTGATAACTGTTCGAGCAAGTAAAATAGAATTGTATCCAGGCTGCACAGCATTTTCAGCCTTGAACTTCTTAGTGAAACTTATGCATTTGAAGGTTCTGCATAAGTGGACAAATAAGTCATTTGATGCTCTTCTTCGATTGTTAAAAGAGGCACTTCCAAATGACAATAAATTGCTTGAATTGTACTATGGTGCAAGGAAATGGCTCAACAAGTTAGGATTGGGGTATGAATCAATCCATGTATGCAAACATGATTGTGCACTTTTTTGGAAAGATCATGCTTCTAAAGATAATTGTCAATTTGTGGGGAGAGCCGATGGGTAAATAAAACTACAAAAGGAAAGAAGGTGCCCAAAAAGTGGTTCGATATTTTCATTAACTCCTCGATTATAGCATCTGTATCGGTCGAGACATACTGCAAAGAACATGATATGGCATCACACTGGAAAATAAAAGAAAAGGGGTAATGCGACATCATGGATGGAAAAGCCTACAGGAGTTCGATAAGAGTATCCTAATTTCTCGCTGACCCAAAACGTTAGGTTGGGTTTAAGTGCAGATGATTTAATCCTTTTGGTGATAGGAACTATCCTACACATGTGGCCAGTGGTTATGACTACTTATAACTTGCCACCATAGGTATGCATGAATCAATCTTTTTTCATGTTGACCCTATTAATCCAGGCCGCAATGCCAGGTAAGGATATCGATGTCTTCTTACAGCCGGTCG
The DNA here is from genome assembly GCA_020226215.1 of Sindora glabra. Classification (NCBI taxonomy): domain Eukaryota; kingdom Viridiplantae; phylum Streptophyta; class Magnoliopsida; order Fabales; family Fabaceae; genus Sindora; species Sindora glabra. The sequence continues at coordinate 32,586,825 of CM035236.1, read as the reverse complement.
TAGAAGAGTTGAGGGATTTAGGAGAGAGGAGTTGAAACTCGAGATGTGAATACAAATATGTGTTCAATATGCAGGCAGCATTGCTTTGGACTATAAATGATTTTCCTGCTGAAGTAGTCTATCCGGGTGGAGCGGCAAGGATACAAAGCATGTCCTACATGTAATTTGGATACTCCGTCAATTCGAGTTATAGAAAAATAGCTTACGTTGGTCATCGCCATTAGCTTCCAAGAAGTCACACATGGAGAAATAGGAAAGAATTCAATAAGAGGTCAGAGAGGAGAGCCCCTCCTTGGCCTCTTACCAATAATGTTATCATGGAACAGTTGGGTAAGGTGTCATAGAGACTTCCAGGAAAACATGCTCAATTTGGTGGTGTAAAGCGAAAGAGGGGTGCCGACGAACTTAATTGGAGCAAGAGAAGTATATTTTTTAATCTCCCTTATTGGCCAACAATGAACTTAAGACATAACATTGATGTGATGCATGTTGAGAAAAATGTATGTGATAGCATCTTGGGTACATTATTGGAGATTGAGCACAAAACAAAAGATACAGACAATGCAAGATGAGATCTGGCAGACATGAAGATAAGGCCTAACTTGCATCTGTATGAGCAGAAGGGTCAACTTTTCAAGCTGCATGCTGGATATACGCTAAACCAAGAAGAGCGGAAATGATTTTGCTAATATATAAAGAATGTGAAATTTCAGATGGGTTTGTTGGGAGTCTTTGTAAGAATGTCACAGATCGTGACCTGAAGTTAAAGGGTTGAAATCACATGATTGTCATGTTATTATGCAAAGACTGTTAGGACCAGGAATTCGGCTTTCTTGCCAAAGGAATTATCATATCCACTTGAGTTATGCAACTTCTTTAGTCAAATATGTGCTAGAACTCTCAACAGGAAGGATATTCTGCAAGCCAAACAAGACATTATCATTATTTTGTGCAAGCTTGAGAGGATATACCCCCAGCATTTTTTGACATAATGGTTCACTTGGTGATGCATTTGCCAGACGAAGCATTGGAAGGAGGACCCATTCATTTTCGTGGATGTACCCATATGAGAGATATATAAAAAAGTTAAAGGATTATATTGAAATCGTGCTGACGGAGGGTTCAATTGTAGAAGGATATATTGTTGATGAGGCATTAACATTTTTCTCTATGTATTTGGAAGGAGTGGAAACTAGATTCAACCGACCTGATAGAAATCAAGATGTAACACCTAGTCAAACAAGAAGGACATTGTCAGTGTTCCGATCCAATGTCGACGATAGGGAAGAAGATTATTTTTATTTCGATAGGAAGGATCGAGATGTTGCAGTATGGTACATCTTGAATAATTGTACTGAGATTGAAAAATATCTCCAGTAAACTTAAATTTCATTGTGTTCTTCTCCTTTATGTGATTATAATAGACTAAGATTGTTATGTTCTATAGTGAGCATCGATTGGAACTCGAACGAAGTGGTGCTGAAAATATTGACAACTTACAGAGAACCAAATTCCCCTTGGTTTTACTCGAAGGTAAGGTTTTTTTCTTCCTAAATTCATTAAATGAATATCCAAATATTGTTCATTTCTCTTGCTGATATTTCAATTTAATTCTTGGAACAATTGCTACTTTTTTAGATGTACTATTTACATAGGAACGGTTCCCAGAGGCCACGAAGAGTTACTATCATTAGCCTCAGTCCAGTTTCACTAACATGATATACTCTGCGTGTATTGTGAATGGAGTTCACTTTGTAGTCAAAACTCGAGATGAGAAGCATAAAACACAAAATAGTGGCATTTCTGTTCCGGGGACTGATGGTAACATGTTCTATGGTGTACTGGAAGAAATAATTGAGTTAACTTATTTAAATAAGTACAGTGTGACTTTATTTAAATGCAAGTGGTATGACACTGATCCTACAAAGAAAAACTTTATATTGATAAGAATATCACAAGCATCTCCATCAATGGACAATGGTACAAGGATGATCCTTATATACTTGCTACTCAAGCAAAACAAGTGTTTTACACTGAGGATCTCCTTAATGGACAAATTGGAGGGTCGTCCATAATATGGTGCATGCGATATATGGGATCTACCCAGTGATGGAGATAATGCACAAGACTGTTATTTCTGCAGATAGTAACTCATCTAACTTCAACCTCACAGTTGATCTGGGAGATTTGATCTAGTACATCTAGGTAATGAAAGAAATAGTCCTTCAATCATTCCAACGTATAAGAATGTTGGATCTGGTGCTCATGGAGAAGATGCCTTCATCGAATGACGAGAGCCTTGAAGACGAAACAATTGATGATTATATGGATGAGGAGCCCACATAATCTGATAATGAAGGAGAAATCGATGACCATGAGTCTGTTAGGTTCACCATACTAATTCTGACTAGGGATAAAATAACATATTCGAACTACAACTCATAATTGTGTAAGCATGATTGTTAAAATAATCAATATGATTGTAAAAAGTTGAACCACTTGATCGTTCAATTTGACATTGAATTCTTTTTAATTACTTGTATAATATGTATTATTTTAGTTATGGCGGATGTCGAGGCACGATACCACGGAGGTGACGCTGGAGGCGACCCACCATATTCCATCACAGTGCGAGGGATCAGTATTTGTTATTAATTGTGCATACCTAAGCTTGATTAAATATTATATTTATTGTATTGATATTTTTTTTATTAATTGAAGTACAGTTGTGAGAAAGAGGGGACCGAATAGGTCCCTAAGACTGCACGAGAAGATAGGCAGGGGTGGAGGCAGATCGGTACCTGTACAGTTTGATACGACTGGTACATGGCATGCGGTTGGTGAGAATGCCACCATCTCCCTCGTGATATTGGCAGCATGATCGTGCCCACGTGCCACCCTATTATAAGTCATGGCGGGCTGTACCTCAGCAGATCGAGATAGAGTTGTGCAGGAGGTTTGCGTAAGTATCCATTTCCTCCAACTGTTGAATTAATGTCTTTGAGATTGAAATTTCTAAATATATGACTCATAAATTTATTAAATGTCTTTTAATGCAGTCCCACTTCGAGTTCCAGGCATCTCTGAGGGTGATGGGATAGAGCGCTCTTGGTTTGATGCAATTGCTACCGACCTGTACAGAGATTGGAAGTACAGGTTGAATAAGCATTTCTTAGAGCATGGAGGCGATCGATACCAGAGTATGACTTGGATCGAGCTCGACGTTGTGTGCCTCGATCTGTCTCACCGCAACATGGCAGAGGTGTGTGAACTTCTTTGATAGTGACGAGTATAGGGTAAGTATGACATTTTATGGTATTATGTCAGTATTTCATATATTTAAATTGTAAACATAAAAATTTAACTTTTTCCTCTTAATTTGCAGGAGTTTTCTAGGAGAAATACAAATAATAGATCACAGAAGGTCGTGAATGACCGACATGGGTCAAAGTCTATTGTACATCACTTTGATAAGGTAATTTAATTTTTTTGTATTTTTTAAATGTATCCACTTGTTAAATAGCATTACTACCTTCATCCTTTTTTTCTGTTACAAAAATTGAACAAAGAAACAGAGATACTGGTGAGCTGCAGTCGATTCCCAATAACTTTAGGGACCGACACACATATAGGTCAGGGGAGTGGGTGCATCCGATCCCTCAAGGGCAACATGTAAGTTATTTGAATTTCATATTTTAAATAAATTTTACGAATATATCTTGTAAGATAGATTTCTTATTGATTTTTTTTAATAATTTAAGGCGAGGATGACTGAGCTCATGACTCAGCATGTACAGTCTAGTGTATCATCCACTAGCTTGCCTACGACTCCTGTATAGTTAGATGAGGCTATCATCGCGATGAGGTGCTTGGCACTCGTCGAGGGTATAGGAAAGCTATTGGGCATGTACTTGCTAGTCAGTTTTATCATTCGATAGGGACTTCTAACACGGGGACAAGCTCACAGACCGTGTCTCAGGTCGTGAGTTGCAGGAACAGTTACAGCAGAGTCAGGAGAAATTCGAGCAGAGCCAGCGGTTGATTCAAAAGCAGCAGCAGCTACTGATGCAGCAGCAGTAACAGATGCAACAGCAGCTTGGGACTTATCTTACTGAGATGAGCTTGATCCTTAAACAACAGGATATCGTCCTACCGCCGCCTCCATTTCCTGTTGCTACACCGCTTGGGCCAAGTAGATTTGTGCCTGCACCTGCCACTCAGCCACCACGTCCATCTCAGCCGCCACCGTCATTTTATCGTCCTTGTTGCCAGGATGATGATGATGACGATGATGGTGTGCCGTGATATTTACACCTCCCTGCTTCCCCATGGTATATTTTGTATATGTATCTTTATATTTTTTATGTGTACACATTTACATGGATGATGTATATATAATTTATTCATATAAATATTATTTTTACCATTGTTGTATGAGTATTAATTTTTTATGTTGGATCAAATTGTTAGATATTATTAATAATACTACTGATATATTATAATTGTATAATTTATATTAAATTAAATTTAAAAAAATTATTGAACAATTCAAGTTAATTAAAATAAAGAATATTTTAGATAATATATTATTTGAAATATACGACAATTTAAATTTAAATTTTTTAAAAAAAATTCAGAAAAACCTTTAGTTGCGACACTTGTTATCACTATAAGGCAAAATGTTATCGCTGAAGATCAAACTTTCAGCAATGACTTTTTACTTTTAGCGAAGATCGGACTTTCAACGATGACTTTGTCGTCACTGAAAGTCAAATCTTCAACAATGACTTTTTTGCTTATAGCGACAACAAATGTTACCGCTAAAAATCAAATTTCAAAATTTTTTAAATTTTAAAATTATTTTCTGCGATAACATTGTCATCGTAAAAGGTTGTACTTTTAGCGACGACAAATTGTCATCGCTAATGACCTTTTCAGGCACGGAGCTATACCGACGACATTTTTAGCGATGACTTTTTCTTTAGCGATGACAAATATCGCCGCTAAAAGTATTTTTTGCTATAATTCGTTTTCTTCAATACTAAACTCATATCAAGCTTATGACTTTATACCCGAGCCTCTACCTTATGTTTATAAGTTTATTATTGTTTTAACATATTTTCATTTGTCATGTGAAATTAGATGCTTGCCTAACATGTAAAACCCTTGCACTTGACATGTTTAGCATTAAAATATTGCATCATTTTTGTAGTTTTCAAAGATTATAGTAAATAGGAAGGTGACTTATAAACTCCACCAAGCTTTAAGACTGGCCGAGTGATTATCAAATTTTGAGCCTTTGCTAACCATGGAAAATGATTAATTTTTGCAAGCTATGTTATCAGTAAAAATGAATTTCAAGTAGTCTTAAGGAAACTTGAGGGAAAGGATGTGACATTTCTCTAAAAGTTGCTGAAATTCTAGTATTTCCCAACTTTCTTTAACTAAAATACAACCTTTGAAAAAACTTCATAGCTAATTTATTTTTAGAACATAACTATATTATTTAATTGACTGATTATCGTTTTGTAACAAGATTTCATTAAAACTCTCAAAAGCCCAAAGCTTGCCTCCTAAAAAATAAGCTCTTGGATTTATTTCCAACTAAATATATGTAATTTATAATTATAGGTAACATTTTTATTTTTTTGTAAAATATGATCTTGATTTTTGTTTAATAACTAAAAAAATAACAATTTATAACACGCATAAATTAGACTTGGGTTAATGGTATGCCAACAAGCTATTAGAACTAATAGAATAGGATTTTATACGACTAAAATTTTTGCATAAAAAAACTGAGGGTCTAATTCTTTTAAATATTTATTTATATTTTGGAATTGAGTCCAGGAAGAAAGTAATCCCAAGAAATGAATTTTGTCTTAAAAGTTAAGTGGAAATGTTAAGTAAACAAAATTTTAACAAAAGAAGTTAGAAACTGGAGATAATGAACTGGTTTGTTAATGTGCATAATTTTAGATAATTTAAACATAGTGAAAACAAAAGGTTGGAAATCTGATAAGTTTACAAAATACATTTTTAAGAGTTTAGTGCTTTTTATCTTTTTAAGTTCTCCAATTCTCCTACATATATTAATGTAGACAAGAAGCTCAAACTTAAAGTTGATGTGTACACATATCCATCAAGCAAGGCTTTTAGCTTTTTAATGCCATTTTCCTTTCCAAGTTTTCCCTATAACTAACAGAGGATAACTCCATTTTAATAATGTAAATTGGAGGAGTTTTTTAACTATATTTTTATAACACACACCCTTCATTTTCATATGACAAAATAGATGTTTTATTCATACTTTCTAACACATTTATGTTTAGGCCTTAATCAACTTTGGTCATAAAAGCTTTATTCATATCCTTAATATGTCTTAGCCTAATGTCTTCATGATACTTTAATTGGCGCACTATTTCCCAACATGGTGGAATTTTTTCATCTTTGGTAGAGCCCTGTGAAAATTCACAAGTTCACAACTTTGATTTCCCACCCTTACAAATACTAAGATGAAGAAGTGTAGTCTATATATTGGAAAAAAAAGATAGCCTCAATCACTGATTAAGTAAGACTAACTAGTAAATAAAAGAAAAGTAACTTCTCAAGAATTAAGTTTTTGGGAGGCTTTGTTAATAATATAAGAAAGTTTAAAAGGTTTACTCTTGATATTCTTTGTCTCTCATTGTTAATAACCTCTTGCTTTTATCATTTTGTTTAGGCTATTGTTGATATTGTATGAGTCTGAGTGGTAATTTGCTATTTATTTGTGCTATTGTTTGTATAGGTTTGAGTGTTAATTTGCTATTGGCTTAATGACCCCTTTAAGATTTTTTAATTTTCTATTTATTTATGCTATTATTTGTTTGTTCTTCTATTTGTATGGCTATAAGTGTTAATTAAATATAAACTTATGTGTCAACATACAATTTATAGTAGTTCTAAATAATGGAATCACAATCCACCTAACAAAATATTAGAAGGGAACATAATAATGAAAGTGATGTGCATATGGAGGGAACAATAATGAAACTAAAAACATTAATATTGTTGATAGAAGTACTCATACTTTTGAAAATCAATTTGAACAACCTGAAGTTAATAAAGGCCATAAAAGAAAGAACACAACATCAAATATATGGATTTTTTTATGAAAATATGGGAGTATATGAAGATGGTAAGGATTAGGATAAATATAAGTGTTATAATACTTTAATTATGGGAGGTAGAACCCAAACTAGTACCTCAAGCCTTATGCTCAAAGATGCAAAAAAACTTGAAAAGTAAAAGCAAACTAAGATGTCAAAAATCTTATTGGATAATCTTAGTGAATCAAAAGGAAAAAAATTAATTAAATAATCTTTAGGCATAAAGTGGTATTGGCAATCATAAAAGACAATCTCCTAATTACCTTCATTGAATATGATGGAATTAAGGATGTCTTGAAATATTTAAACTTTGATGCTAAAATGAATTCTAGAAACACAGCTGCATTTAATGTGTGGAAGCTTTATTTTAATGAAAAAAAGGGTGAAAGATAAATTGGTAAAAAATTTAGGTAAAATATGTCTTATTTTTGACTTGTGGACTTATGGCAATCATGAAGACTATATTTGTTTAACCAATCGCTATGTTGATCTTAATTGGAAGTTAAATAGTAAAATCCTAGCTTTTTGTCACATGTAATCTCCACACACGAGGTATGAATTATTAAGAAAAAATAAAAAACTCTTATATGAATGGGGGATAGATGAGAAAATTCTTACTCTAACTTTTAATGATACTTCTACAAATAACAACATGCAATCTTATTTGAAAGAACAACTTTGTTTAGAAGAAAGCTTGTTGTATGATGGTGAGTCCTTTCATGTAAAATGTTCTACATATATTTTAAATCTTATTGTTCAAGATGGGTTAAAAGTGGTCTCTAGTGACATTGCTATAATTAAAGAAAGTATCAAATATGTTAAAGTTTCAAAGGTAAGAATGAGAAACTTAGAGAATGTTATCCAAAATTTGTTAATTAATGATAGTATAAAATTACGCTTAGATGTGCCTACTAAATGGAATTTTACTTTTCTTATGCTTGATAATGCTTTAAATATAAACAAGCATTTGTCCCTTTTACAAATGTTGATAAGAACTACAAGTATTATCCATCTAATATGAAATAAGCAAAGGGTGAAAAGATGTGTAAATTTTTAGAGCCTTTTTGTGAAATGACAAATTTGATATCTGATTCGAATTATCTAATTGCAAACTTCTATTTCACTTAATTTTAGAAAATTGAATACTTTCTATTAGATAATTTAAAGAATGAAGGTGAAACTATAAGAGAGATGGCTAAATACATGAAGGTTAAAATTGATAAATATTAGAGTGAGTATAATATCTTACATGCTATCCAAGAATTAAGCTTTCTTTATTGGAGTTTTACTACAACACTATTAACCTTACAACTTGTAAAGAAAAAAAACCAAAATTGTGAAACAAAGGCTTTTTTAACTTTATGAGGCATATCCTAAGCATTCATCTCCAAGCTTCCAAAAAACTTAACCTTTTCGTGTTACTTCCATATCATTTTTTAGGAGTTTAAATATAAGTAATAGACTAAAGAAACTTTTCACCATAAGTTTTTCCATTGTTAATTCTAATTTGTTGCCTATAAATATGACCTAATGCTTTTATACAATTTATTGTATTTTGATTATTTTTTATATTTTGATTATGTGAATTTTTTATTAAAATTTCAAAGCCTTTGATTCTTAAATTGTTACAAAAATTAGAAAATCTCAATTAGAGATTTGTTTGAAAGAGCATTTGAAAGAGGTAAAGTTTGAATTTGCTCATTATAAAAATTTGAATATTTTAGATTGGTAAAAGGTGCAAAAGAATAGATTTTCAAATATTGCCATCATGGCTTGTAACTTATTGAGTGTGCTAGTTACCACAATAGCATCCAAATTAACATCTAGTATTGGAAGGCGTGTATTAAATAAGTATAGAAGTTGTCTCCTTTCAAAGCAAGTTTAAGCTTTGATTTGCACTCATAATTAGCTCCATGCTTTCACTTCTACCAATAATTCTTTTTATTTAACTCTTAGTTAATATAGAAAATTCTCTAACCTTTTTTATTTTATTCTTTAAAATTCATTAACAATTAAAGTTTCAATTGTACATTAGGAGATAATAATGAAGGCAATAATGGCTCAATTAAGGATTCAAACATAAATGCAACAATTGATCTAGACAAAGAGTTAGAAGCTAATGATGATGATGATGATAAGGATGGAGAGATAAAGGCCTCCTACTTATTTTTCAGTAAGTGAATAAATTAATCAATGTTATTGCAACTTTGCTTTGTATTTAATTTCTATTATTTTTATGTTGAATATAATCCATAAATTCATTATTTTTAGATTTTGTACATTTTTTTACCTTTTGTTTTTGCTATAAAGTTTTTTAAATTTACCATCAATTTTTGGTTGATTGGTTACTAGTTATACTAACTAACAAAAGAATTTATGTCTATTTTGGTTGGCTATTTTGGACTTTGATTAATCTAAATCTTGATTGCTAGTTGGCTGGTTGGAGTGCTATTTGTGAGTGTTACTCACTTAGTTTCTTTTTCTATTTTATATAATCATATGTATCATATTATCATAACAATTGTATTATTGTTTTAGGTAAAATAATTCTATTATTTTGGTTTTATAGATTATAAAAGTTGGTAAAATGTGTTTAGTATATAGGTTATGGAAGCCTAGAAAAAGAAAAAAATAAATTTGTTCATGAATCATCACTGATGCTTGCACAAGTTAGGAAGACTTAGAAGTGGATTTTGACTATTAAATATTTAATATTGGAAGTAATTTCTTTAAAACTTAGAAGTGGATTTTATTTTATTATAATTATAATGTATTATGCGTAGAACAAGCAATTAATTGTATTAAATATTATGATATTAAGATTTAAATTTACTAATTTAAAGTGTGAGATGTCTCCATTTAGTTAGTTATAATAAAACTAGGATCTATTTTTGGGTGAACTTGGTAGTAAAATTTGAATAACAATCACATGCAAAAACTAAAAATCATGCAAAAATAGCACTACTTGGTTTGCCCCTTTAGCATTTGCAAAAAACGGACTAGTCCGCAAGCTGTGCAACATTTTTATAGATCGAACCCAAATTTATATTGAATTAATAAGAATATATCAACTCTTATTTACATAATTAGAATATAAGTTATTATTTAATTAAAAGAATATAAATAAATTTGAAAATATATTGAAGCTATTAAGTTATAAGTTATCTCATGAAACTTTTCAATAAGAACTTATTTTTTTCAATAAATTAGTATATCAACATATTTAGAAACTAACTTATAATTTATTGATTAAGTCAATAATTATAAATTAATTTATCTATTACGTTGAACACCTATGTGAGGCATCTATAGGCTTGAATAGGTGGCCCATTAATCATTCAATTTGTTTAATTATTTCAAATTCCTTTCAATGAAATTGAGTTCAAATTTTTCATTTTTAGCATTAGAAAGTTTTTAAAAATCATATACTTATTTCAATCTTAGGAACTTGTAAATAGAAAAAAAAAATTAAAAGGCATGCCAAGATCTTTATGTCTAATCCATTATTAATGTAAAATTTTTTATACTGTCAATACATTATTACAAAATTAATAATTTTTATAAATAGTAAAAATATTTTAATATTTTTATTAACATGGACAATAAATAGATATCTAATTGTATAAAATTGATTTACTCTCACAGTAAGTTAAATTTAAATCCTTTAATTATACCGACCTGATTGCATAACGGATCAAATCTAAACATACCTATGAAATAAAGGTTTACATAAGTAAGAGATACCTGTGAAGTTATGATTAAGTGTTACTAAGTAAAATATGTCAATACCAAAAATGAAAAGTAAGGAAATATGTGGACATTTATGTACGGTTTTACAGTCCACGGACGACCGAGCTCAAATAGATTCGAATTTTAATTTTAATGGACTTTAATTCAAGAGCTTTTTTAATAGACTAATTGGCTAAGCTGCAAACTCTGGCCCATTTGAGGGTTAGTTCTTATAAAACACTGTGAAAGAAGTGTCCTCCACATTGAGGGGCGAACGCAAATGGTACATTCTTATGCCTTCAGGATTATGTGGCATAGAAGGAAGGAGTTTGACTCCCTGACCCTAGCCCCCCAATCCCCTTCCTCTTTCCTAATATCCCAACCCCTTGTAAGACTAAATATATAAATAAATAAATAAAACAAAGAAAGAATTGTTCTTCAATCCACCATTAATGCCTATTACAAAGTCTTAAAGGCAAAATAGTTTTGCAACACGTCTTCTTCAGGTTGGATACAACTCGGTTGATGAAAAAAAATTTAGTATGACAAATTGACAGGAGCTTATGGATTCATTTTTTAAGTAATTCCACCCTAATTTTTTTTCTCTTGCCATTGTTTTTCTTTCACATGTAAGTTATGAATTTAAATGTGATTTATTGTTAATATAAAATATTTTATATTATCAACAAATAAAAAAATTATACTACTAAAAAAGTAATAATAGTTGATGCAGAAAGTTATATTCATTCAATATTCAATCCAGATATCAATAAAGTATTTTATTCAATTATCTTATTTATTTTTAGTGCGTTAGAAATTTTATTTTCTCACTTCTACTTTCCATCTTGCATTAAGTGGCATTAAAGATCGATCAAACATCTAAAGTTCAAGTTGACAACTGGTGACAATAACAAAGATGATAACAAACTTTCTATTTACGATGATTATAGGATTAAAGCCTTTTAGGTTGCAATGTAGGCTTAAAAAAGAAAGGATGACTTGCAAAATCTATGAGATCCATAATAAGCTCATCAGCTTGAGAGTAAACACTAATAGGTTTCATGAAAATGATAAAGACAAACGTGTCAAAAATGGTGCCTTCGGCCAACCTATCAATCATCACAAACTTCTTGATTCAGAAAGAGAAACCACCAATGAAGACTCTAAAGATGAAGCTAAAGACATGAAAGATATCCAAAGAGTTCAGAATTGTATTTTTATATGGAAATAGAAGACAGAAGCCACACACCAACTACTATCATCAACAAAAGCCTAAAGTTTTCAATGAAGATTTAGTCTCTAAATATGAAGAATATTAGATGATGTGGCAACACAATCCAAGAAATAAAAACTATCACATAAAAATTGATCTTTCTAACTTAAGTGGCAACCCTTAACATTGAAAGCTTCCTACACTAGACATATGAGGTAGAGAATTTTTTCAACATGACGAACATCTAAACAATAAAAAAAGCGAAAGACATTGCATACAAGCTCAACAAAGGAGTAGCTATTTGGTAGGAAAATTTACAAAACAATTGTCGAAGGTAAAGGAAAAAAGCTAGCAAGAACATCATAGAGGCTGAAGAACCTTCTCCAAAGAAGATTTCTCCTTCCAAATTATCAATAACATTCCTTTCAGTAGTATTAGAATTGTCCTCAAAGTAATTAAATTGTGACTCAATACATTAAAGAATTTTTCAGGCTTTCGAGATGATGTAATTTACTTAAGATGGATAAACCATAAACGACTTCTTATATTAATGACTTAGAAGTCAAGATAAAAAATTAGATGTTTTAAACTTTGATATTGACAGTTGATAAAGCACACAACATAGAATTAAAAATACAAATGTAGCTATTATAACTATTTACAAATTCTTTAACCATGCATTCATCTTCTTTAACATATGTCTAAATGGACCAAAATAAAGAGAAACCAAATGCAAATTAAGGATGTCAATCCTTAAATTTTAATTAGTAGGCCAACATAAGTGTAAGTGGAATAATGAAATTCATCAAATCTACATAATTAAATGTAATGGCCAAGAATCCAGATGCCAAACCCATACCAAGCAAATGTTTCAAATATGGTGAACCTAGACACTGGTCCAACAAATAATCTATCAATATGGTAGATTGTAATAAAAGACATGAATGGAAAGATAATACTTTTAAAGGTGAAGAGTTAGAGGACATTGAAATTGCTAACGAAAGAGAACATATATCTTATTAGTTTGAAAGTTATTACACATTCTAAGGCAAGAAGATTCATCTCAACAAACAAGTTTTTTCACTCATAATGTTCAATCAATCAAAAAGTATGTGATCTAATTATAGACAATGAAAGATGTGAGAACATTGTATCCAATGCATTAGTCAAATATTTAAAGTTGCTAACAGAAGTTCATCTTACGCCTACCAAATCGTATGGATCAAGAAAGGACCAATTATGAATGTGACAAAAATTTACAAAGTTTTAATCTCAATTGGAAAAACTTACAAGAATGAAATTATTTATAATATGATTGACATGGATGCTTGCCACATGTTACTTGGAAAACTACTGCAATATAATATGGATGTAACTTATCATGATAAGGAACATATTTATACGTTTTAATGAAAAAATAAGAAGATAATTGTTCCTGTTATTAATATAAAGTAAAACATAACTAAAGCTTCTAAAGGAAAAGGGAAATCATTTCTCATTACTTCCAACTTTAAAGAAAAATTTGTTAAAGATATTAAAAATACTCAAGATCTTTGCACTTATTATCAAAAAGGGAAAAAAACTCTTGATGTTAGCATTCCACAACTATTATAAACTTGTTAGAAGAATTCAAAGATGTCATTTTGAATAATTTACTAAATGGACTTCTAGCAATAAGGTATATTCAACACTCCATTGATTTGATTTTAGAATGAAGTTTACCAAATTTGCTACATTATCACATAAGAATGTTTTTCAAAATTAATTTAAGAAATGGTTACCATCAAGTTTACATAAGGTAAGGTGATGAGTGGAACATAGCTTTTAAAATGAAAGATGACTTATATGAATAGCTAATTATGCCATTTGGACTATTTAATACACCCAATACTTTTATGTACCTCATAAATCAAGTACTCATGCCATTCATTTGAAAATTTGTTGTTGTCTTCTTTGATAACATTTTAATATATAGTAAAAGTATAAATGAGCATAAGAGTCACCTAAGAAAATTTAAGAATTTTTTTCATGACAATGAGTTATATACCAACTTGAAGAAATGTAGCTCTATGACTAACAACTCGATCTTCTTAGGATTTATTATAAGCATTTAAAGGATACATGTTAATAAAGAAAAGGTGTGTGCAATTAAAGTGTTGTTAACACCAAAGAACATTAATGAAATCAGAATTTTCAAGGTTTAGGAACACTTTATCAAAGGTATATTTAAAACATCAATATTATTATCGCACTAATCAATGATTTTTTTTAAAAAAAAATAAGATTTCAATGTACTAAAAAAGTTGAGAAGAGTTTAGTCAAGATAAAAGAGAAGTTAACCATAACTTTAGTATTAGCATTTTAAGGCTAAATGCAATAACAACTGAAGTTAGAATCAAGGGAGTTCTTTCACAAGGAGAAGGACCAATTACTTTTTATAGTAAGAAACTTAATGAAATATGAAGAAAATGGTTAACTTATGAGTAATAGCTATATGCAATAGTACAAACACTATGCCATTAGGAGTATTACTTGATTCGTAAAGAGTTTGTCATTTACTCAGACATTAAGCATTGAAACATTTCAAGAGTTAAAAACACCTAAATAAGATGCATGCTAGGTGAGCTTCGTGTTTAGAGAAATTTGCATGTGTGATGCAAAAGTCAAAATTTTCTAATTGTGTTGTAGATGCTTTAAGTAGAACAATAACTCTATTTATCACTCTTAAAGGAAAAGTTATTGGATTTTATTGCCTAAAAAAATTGTACTAAATAGATAAAGAGTTCAAGAATATATGAGGGAATTATTTATTGAAGTAGTCAATAAGTGACTTTCATGTGCTAGAATGTTATTTATCAAGGAAAATAAGCTCTGTATCCCAAACGTATTGCTTAAAGAGAAGATCTTTCATGATCTTTATAGAAGAGGCCTTAATGGACATTTTGGAAGAGATAAGATAATAACTAATGTAGAAGATAATACTCTTAGCCTCAACTAAAGAAAAATGCGGGAAACCTTGTGCAAAAATGTCCTATTTGTCAAGTTCCTAAAAGACATTCTTAAAATATAAGACACATGCCACTACTTACACCAAATAACATTTAGGAAGACTTGTTAATGAATTTTGTTCTAGGCTTACCTAAAACACAATGTGTGGCTTAGATTTTATTTTTGTGATGATATATAGATTTTCGAAAATGGTGTATTTCATCCAATGTCGTAAGACTTCTAATGCTATGCATATTGCAAGATTATTCTTTCAAGATATTGTTAGACTCCATGTTATTCCCAAAATCATCACATTTTATACAAATTGTAAATTTCTATCATATTTTTTACTTACTATATGGAAACATTTTGATATAAGTTTAAACTTTAGTAGTACAATTCATCCACAAATTGTTGAACAAATTAAGTTAATAAATAAAATTTTGAAAAATCTTATTCATAACATTTATTAAGAAAAGTCAAAATAATGAGACTTTACCATAACTCAAGCTAAGTTTGCTTATAATAGTGCAAAACATAATTCAACAAGATTCTTTTTTTTTCATTATTTATAGGAAAGTTTCAAAATAGCCATTAAATCTGGCTTAGTTATCCAAAGTTCCTAGTTCAAGTGTAGCTATCAACCACATGGCAAAACAAATCCAATCTATTCAAGAAGATGTCAAAAAGAAGATTGGAGCCTCAAATGCAAAATACAAAGCAATAAAAGATAAATATAAAACATGCAAAATATTTGAAGGAGATATGATCATGATTTTTTTAAGAAAAGAGAGATCCTCAATTAGAAAATACAAGAAGTTGTAGCTAAAAAAGTATAGGGCATATAGGATTCTAAAGAAAATCAATGATAATGATAATATTATTGATTTGCTTAATAATTGGGAAATTTCAAAGACTTTCAATGTTATTTATTTGTACAAGCACTTTCTTTTTGAAGTGTTAACATATCAAAAAATCAATTCAAGGTTAAGTTTTTCTTAAATGGGAGGGACTAATGTAAATTTTGAATTTTTTAAGTTTATGGAGAAGATTAATCAAATTAATACCAATAAGAAGTCCTAAAAATAGTTGCTTATTTATTGTTATTTTCTTTATTTTTTATGAAATTTCATATCAAGTAGAATAAAAGCTTTAATTTTAGGATATTAGTATAAATTTGTTAAGTCCTACATCACTTAAATCTTATAAATGATTTCCCTAGGATTAATATATATATATCTATATATATGTACTTTATTAAGAAGTTTTATTCATCTAATATTCAATTTAGATATCAATAAAGTATTTGATTCCATTTATCTTATTTATTTCTAGTATGGTGGAAATTTTATTTTTCCACATTGGCTTTCTATCTTGCATTAGTAATAAATATTTTTGACAATAATAAAGAATTTTTTAATAATTTTTTTATTAATATGGTAATACTTAAATGAATGATAATATAAAATTGATTTACACTAAAATTTAAATGCATAACTTATTGTATTCTCTCTCATTTGTTAGTCCATCAATTCATTTTTAAGTATCATTTAAGGTTAATGCATAATAATTAAGAAAGGTAATGAATAACTTTAATTTTAGGAGAGATGAATTGTAATTTATTAATATCTATATCTTCCTCTAAAACTCTTTTATCTGCAAAGTTTTCCCCCAAAATAAAAAAAATTTCCTCCCAAAACAACCTCAAAAAATTCATATTAAAATATTTAATGCAATGTCTGCTATTTTTATATTTTATTATATCAATTTACATTTTTCTATGTTTAATGTATTACAATTATTTAATTTTTTATCCTCTTTTAAATAAGTGAAAAAAATTGTAACCTACTAGTAAACTACATTTAATATTTATCATAAAAATCTGAAAAAAAAAGTAATTTTATATCTTCTTCTAAAAGTCTTCTGCTTGTAAATTTTCTTCCTAAAAGAAAAAAATTTTCCCTTCCAAAACAACTTGCAAACTTCCTTCCTAAAACAAAAGAAAAAAATCTTTTGAAAACAACCTTCAAAAAATTCATGTTAAAGAGTATTTAATGTAATATTTGTTATTTTCATATTTTATTAGAATAATTTATTTTCTTTCTAAATTTAATATATTACGGGCATTTAATTTTCTATTTTCTTTTAGATAAGTGAAAAAATTTTATGATTTACTAATAAACCATATTTAATATTTATCTTAAAATTTTTACAAAAAGATATGGATAAAAAATGAAATGGGAAGGGAATCAATAATATATCGCTTTATATTTTTTCTAAAGAAACTATATTATACACATACATATATACATTATCTATATCTATATCTTCCTCTAACTATATTTATTTATCTTATTCTAAAACTCTTCTATTTGTAAATTTTCCTCCAAAAATTAAAAAAAAAAATCCCTCACTAATCAACCTTACAAATATCTATGTCAATAAGTATTTAATAGAATTTTAATCATTTTCATATTTTATTAAATTATTTACTTTCTTTCTAAATTTAGTATATTATAATTATTTAATTTCCTATCTTCTTTTAAATAAATAAAAAAATTTCATAATTTACAAATAAATTATATTTAATATTTATCTTGAAAATTTTATAATTATTTATTTTTATTCAAACATATTTTACATTTTAAATCATTATAGTGCTCTTACATATTTACCTAATATTATTATAATTACAATGCTCATATGAGCATATCTTTTATAGTTTTTACCACTTTGTTTTACAAAAGCTAATTTAATTTTTATATTATAAATATATTTTAAAAATATTTTATTTATAATACTTTTGTCTTATTCTGTTAGTTAAATTTAATAATCTTTACAATAGATTTCTCACTATATTTTAAATTATATTAAATTTTAAATTGTTAATTTTATGGTTTCATTAATATTTTTCAAACACATCAAATTTCTAGATAAAATATTTTTGCAATGTAAAATAATTATTTTTTATTTAATTATATTTTATATTCTTAATGAATTATTTATACACATATATATTATAAATTGTTATAATGCTCATGCATTATAAGTGACTATTATACTTTTAAGCTAATTTTAAAGTATATAGTTTTAACGAGATTGAACATCTGATCTCTAAAAATTTAGTTTTTTATTTAATTATTGATTTTAGTATCTTACATAATTTTTTCATAAAATAAAAAATTTTTATTAAAAATTTAGAGAATGAGAGTAATGTGTGCATTTACATTTATATATATCTTTATTTTTCTAATTGTGATTTTTAACTTTATAAATTATAATAAGCTTATAATAATTTTTTGATAAATATATATATATATATATATATATATATATATATATATATATATATATATATATATATATAAAAGAATCATATCCATCGCTATGGAGTTGAGTTGATATCTTTTATTCAAAGCAAACTGATAAGTAGAGTTGTTAAGCATTTATTTAGATATTAGAAATAATATTTGAAAAAAATAACAAATGTAATATTGACTTTCTAAAATAATTGATAAATAAAAATACAATTTTGTAAAACGATTCTTAAAAAAGAATAGAGAGAGAGGATTTATTTTGTTTAAAGTGCACCCTCGAATCCCTCTCATTTATTATTTGTTTTGTTAATAGTAATTTATATATATATCAAAAATAAAATTTAAAATTAAATTTTAAATATAAATAATTAAATTATGAGTTTGTAAATACAAGTGAATTTTTTTTGGGGAAAGAAAAACAATAAGAATATGTACTTAAAAAAACCATAATCAAATTAATTTTTTGAATTTATTAATCTATTTGATATATAAATTCATAATTATGTTCCATAGGCATCATCTAATTTTCTCAAGCCATACAAGGAGAAAACTTCTTATGCATTTTTAGGGGGTGTATTGTTCATCATTAAATATAAAAAAATATAATAAATTTATAAAAATTAATATTAAATTCTATGTTCTATTCATATAACATTTTTGTTTCGCTAAACATGCACAGCTAAATTTCGATGTGACATTGTATTCGTTACATCCATGGCTGTTGGCTCGATCAATACTTTTATTTTTCCTTCTTTTTCCTTTTCTGTAAAATTGGCAAGTACACCGGTGTCTGGGAATACCTTTATCCTTGTTTTTCCACTTTTCAGACACTCCACGCAATCCTTTGGCCTTCCAAACAGAAGAACTACTAAAAATTATAAAAATTCTCCCTCTGCTGCTCTTCTTCGAAAATACCTTTGTTCCCGTCCTTTCTCCTTGTTAACGTTAGAATTTACTCTCTCCTGCTCTCTTCAGAAGCATTTCTTTGTTCACGTTATTTCTCCTCGTCAACGTTACAATCTACGCTATCCTGCTCTTTTCCGAATAATTTTATTATACTTCGATAAAGGGTAATCATTAATATTATTTTAAAGTATTATAAGTAATAAAAATGGACACTTATCTTTAATTAAGGAAACGTGATATAATTCTTCTCTGTTCAGGCCTCTCTTTGTCAACATACTTCTATGTAGCAATCCAAACTGCTTCTCTCTCTCTCTCTCTCCCCCCCCCCCCCCGCCCCTCCCCCTATTTTCTCTTTGTTTTTCTTGAAACAAATATCATGCTAGAGTGATATATAATAAAAATTAAATAATTCGTTCGAATTATTTTTATATATATATATATAATTAAATAAATTATTAAAAATAATAAAAATATAAATTAGAGGATTAATAATTTTTAATTTTAAAATTTTTTTAATATAAAAGTAAAAATTATGAAATTTAGTTCAGTAAAAATTTATTTATAAAATTATAGATATAATATTTTTTAAAAAAATTTAAAAAATAATCAATATTAAATTTTTTTATTAAAATAAGTAAAATTTTTAGTAAAATTAATATAATAACTATCATTAATTATTTTATAATACCAACCAGAAAAAGAAAAAAAATCAGTAAAAAATACGTACCACACGGCTCAAATTACCAGCAATAACACAAATATGAATAATGAATCTTCTGTTTTAATTTAACAAAAATACTGTGCAAACTCTATTTTCTCTGGATGCCGTCTCGCGCACCAAGAACCTATTCACGCTTCCTTGCCTTTCTTTTGACTCTACGTACGCTGAGGCACAAAAACGTAGGCTTACAAAGTTCTTGACACTCTGATTCCGCATACAGCGTACACTTGGCGCGCAAACCTAGACTTAACAAGTAAGTTCTTGACACTCTGCCTCTGCAATGTCTGAAAACGGCAGACATTATGGCACAAAAACCTGGGCCTACAAAAATGCTCTTGGCATTTTGATTCTGCACACCCTACAGCACAAAAAAACCTAAACTCAAACCTAATCTCAGTCCTACGAGTAAGCTCTTTCAACGCCAACCCTTTTAAAACTTTCATCAGATTGTATAGCCAGATTTAGCTTTTCCTTCCAAAACGCTTAACAGGCGTCTTCTTTTTTTTAAAAAAAAAATTCTTTTTATTAAATAATAAATAAAAAATTATAAAATCATTTAAGAGAACCCACCACCAACGTTTCTCTTGCCAGATTAATATACCTCTCTCTACATCAACATTGAAAGTCTCTCCCGTCTATTCCTTCTCTTCGTACACTTCTCTCTCTACCTGTCTCTCACTCTGCGTCAACATTGCGATCCTCTCTTTGCTGTTCTCTCCCCGCGTTGTCAGGCTGCGTTCTCTCTCTCTCACTCCCCTCTTCCCGGTTCTCTTTCTGCACGTCAAGCAGAAATTTTGATGTATCAATTATATTAATATATTATGCTAATTTAAATTATTAAATTTTTTGTTTTATATAACATTATATAAATAAATAAAATTTAATAATTCAAATTAATATTACACCAATACATTTGAACGCACTATATTATGCTAATTTAAATTATTAAATTTTTTGTTTTATATAACATTATATAAATAAATAAAATTTAATAATTCAAATTAATATTACACCAATACATTTGAACGCACTATAATCATTAGCTGTCGTTAACTCACTGCCCCTGTCCTCACTGTCTATTCATCAACATGGCAATCCTCTTTCTGCTACTCTCTCTCTCTCTCCTCCTTGTCACGCTTCTATCTTTTTTCAGTCTCCTCATTTACACTTCTCTCGCCCGGTAAATTTATGTAAGTTTCAATTATATTTTTCCTCTTTGATTATAATTAATAAATGAATGAAATTCATTAATATTGCAACAATACAATTGGGTGCACTGTAACCATTAGCTGTCGTTAACTCACTTCCTCTATCCCGACTCTCTATTCATCAACATAACAATCCTCTTTCTGCTACCCCTTGTTAGTCCTTGACGCGCTTCTACCTCTCCCCATTGACACTAATCTTTCCCCGTAAATAATCATCAATTTTTATAATTTTAATTTTATAAAATTAATAATTATCTTCTGTTTATTAATTATAAATAACTAACGATATACATTAATAAAACATTCAAGAATTTATCCTCTCTCTCTCTCTCTCTCCCCGTCATCGTTAGCACGCTTCTTCCTCTACAAAAGCCAGACCTTGGGATTGTCGGGGTGAATCTGAAGCCGCCTTGCGAGAAAAAAGCTATCATGCAATGCATTAACTGGTTTTTTTATCTTCCATTTCCCATCGTTATTCGGAACAACAAATCATACCAAGAAAATAAACCTAAATTAAAAACAGAATACTTTCTCCCTTTCCTCATTCACATTACTCTCTCTCTCTCTCTCTCTTCCTCTTTCTATATCCTCGCTCTCTCTCTCTCCATCTCTACTTGTCTTCTTCTCTCTCCTCGTCAACACGCTTCTTCCTCTACAAAAGCCAGACCTTGGGATTGGCGGGGTGAATCTGAAGCCGCCTTGCGAGAAAGGATACTCCCAGATGCAGAAAAGCTATCATGCAATGCAGCAACTGGTTTTTTATCTTCTATTTCCCATCGTTATTCAGAACAACAAATCACACCAAGAAAATAAACCTAAATTAAAAACAGAATACTTTGAATAAAAATTGCATTTTTAGGGATGCGAGGGAGAAAAGGGCAGGAGAAAGATATGATCGAGAGCCGGGATAGGATCACTGCCGGTAGGGACCTAGTGGTGCCTGAGATTTAATAGCCAGTAAAAGGAAAAACGATGAAGAGAACAGAACAGCTGTAATTGCACTGACAAAGAGAAAGCAACACATTTTAAAGTTGCAAAAATTTCACCATAATAGTAACTATCAAATACCGGTAACTAACAAAGCAACAGAACAAAGACACATCCCATTCCATCTTTTTCGCTTGGATATTTGCTGTCTTGACATCTTGCAGTCTGCTTAGTTTATCCCTGCAACACAGAAAGAAAGGACATGTAAATTTCCAATAAAAAGGTTTTACCAAACACAATTATAGGTACGCAGAAACAGAGTGCTAAATTCAAGGATACGTAAATCGATAGAAATACCTTCATATATTATTAGCTGGTAGGATTAAATATCATTTCTTCCTTGAAAAGATCCTCTGAATGGTTGGAGGTTGAGAGGCAGAGGTGGGTGAGGTAGAAGATGCAGTTGGGCTGGTTTGAGGAGGAGGCTGAGTAGTGTGGCACAGAATCTTCTTAATGGTTGGACGTTGAGAGGCAGGGCTGGATGAGGTAGAAGACATGTTTGGGCTGGTTTGAGGAGGAGGCTGAGTAGTGTGGCGCAGAATCTTCTTAATGTTGATGTCTTCGGAACTCATTCTGCTGATCTAGCCTCCCAGAGAATTAGCTGAAAGAAAGATATGGGGGGGGGGGGGGGGGTTATATATTGCAGTTGTAATTATTAGTGCAAATGTTGATGGAAGCTTTTAACCTTTGCCACACTAAAAAAAAAGAATTTATTTCATTTCATATTAAAAAAATTATTAATTTTACTTTTAAATAAATTCTTTTATTTAAAATAAATTATGTAAAATATGAATTCATTTCACTTTAAAATAAATTTTTTATTTGAAATTGTATTAAAATTTGTGAAATTTATTTCAAATAATTATATCTATAATATTATTTTTAAGAGAGAGAATTTAAAGAAAGGGAAATAAGTATTAATAACTTGAAAAATTAAAGATAAAATTATTTAATAAAAATATTACATTTAAAATGAAATAAATTTCTATCCAATTCTATCTAATTTTATAAGATTTTAAAATGATAATAATGTAAATAAAATAAAATAAAATCTAAAAAACTTAAATTCAAATATAATTTTTTAATAATAAAATAAATTTTAATTTTAAAATGTGCCAAAAAAAATGAGAAAATTCGAGATTTTGTGGAATAAAATTTTTCGGCACAATTATATAATACTAATAAATAATTAAAAAATGAGAGAAGAAGCTTCGCGGGGGATTCACGTGTAGAGGGAAGAGAGACCGATTGTATGAGAGAGAGAACGATTGTGTGAGAGACAGACAGAGAAAGAGTGAAAAGGTCGAGATTCCAGAGAAATGATAATGAGAGGAAGAGAGAGAACGATTGTGTGTGTGTAACAGAAAGAGAGAGCCTTTATTTATGTGCCTGCAAGAAAAGTGTCTGGGTCTGCGAGAGAAAGAGAGGGCTCATTTATCGTTCTATGTGCCTGCAAGAAAAGTGTCTAGGTCTGCAAGAGAAAGAGAGAGTTTAGAAAAGTGTCTGGGTCTGCCAGAGTAAGAGAGAGTTTATTTTTCGTTCTGTGTGCCTGCAAGAGAAAGAGACCCTTTATTTATCATTTATAGAATAAGGAAAATTCAACTTGTTACATTGCTTGCATGAATCCATACACACTAAAAATTTCCTAAAGAGGCCAATTGTGTGTGAGAGAGAGACAGAGAAAGAGTGAAAAGGTTCGAGATTCCAGAGAAACGATTATGAGAGGAAGAGAGAGAACGATTGTGTGTGTGTGTGTGTGTGAAAAAGAGAGAGAGAGCCTTTATTTGTCATTTACAGAATAAGGAAAATGTCTGTGTCTTCAAGAGAAAGAGAGAGTTTGTTTATCGTTCTATGTGCCTGTAAGAGAAAGAGACCCTTTATTTATCATTTATAGAGTAAGGAAAATTCAACTTGTTACATTGCTTGCATGAATCCATACACACTAAAAATTTCCTAAAGAAGATTTCCGTTTGAAATAGGAAATTGACTCGGGACTTTGCTCCCTTCGGATGTTAACATCAGGTAATGACACGGGAGTTTCATCTTAAAAAGAGGTCGAATGTTTTATTATTTAATTTTTTTAATTTTAAAATAAATAAATTAAAATTAAAAACATAAATTTTGATATATTAAATATAATTTAAAAATAAAAATATTAAACTTTTTAAAAGGTGAAATTTTTTATACCATTATCTATCTCATATTTACACTTAAAATTTTGCAAATACATATTGAATGAATTCTTATTTCTAGAAAAAGATAAAATAAATTCATAATTTGATTAAAAAAAGTTAACGCAGATAATGCAAATATTTCATATTTATAAGATTTGCATATCTTTCATATTTAAATTTGTATATATATTCTTTCTTTCTAAAATAAAAAAATAGACTCTTACTCTGAGTTAACCAGAGGAAGAAAGAAAGGAGGGGGCTGAAATTTACGGGACCTGATTGAAGATTGCAAATGTATGCCTTTTTTATTCTATTGTCTACCATAAACAACTTTTATATGCGTATTTCTCCTTTAGTGTTAAATTATAAATTCTTCTACTACCATATAATATAATTTGAAAATAATTCAATAAAATATAGCATTAATTTTTTTAAAAAAAATTATTTTGCAAAAAATCATTATACTCAATTAAAAGCTCGTATAACACATAAATTCAGTGAATGATATTCAACTAATTAAAATTAAACTAAATTAGAGTAATTTTTTTTAGCATGTGAATACAAATACCTTCTGAATATATATATTTTTCTTGTAAACAAACGTATCATTTGTGTCAATTTTATTATTATTTAATAAAAATTACAATTTTTTATAAACTTCTTATATAATAAGTAAATAAGTAAAGATATCTAATGTTTATTAAGGTTCCGTTTGTTTTATTAGAAAGTATTTTTCGTAAAAAATATTATTTGTATATAAATTAATAAAGGTATGATATGTCATTTATATTAATGACTAAAAAAATGATACTTAAAAATTTATAAATTGAAGAAAATAATTTTTTTTTAAATTAAGAAAAGTTACTTTTTTCAAATTTTTTATATTTAATATTAAATAAATAGAACGTTTAGCTTTATATTATTATTTTTATAACTATATTTTGTAAAAAAATAAATTCCAATAAAAAAATAGAGCTTAGGAGTTATTGCATTACAAAAATTTTTAAACTTGACGGGTTTTATTCAAAATTATTATTTTTTATGTCAAAAAATTGAAAAAAAATGTTCATTAAAATTATAACAAATTATATTGATATCGGCACATCGCGCACTTAATTCTTAGAACTCATAAATGAATATGAATGTGATAATATGATAATATTTTATATATGTATTTTGTCTCAAACCATGGTTTTTGAAGTCACTGGATGAAGACAAAAAAGGCGGTTAACGAAAAGGGCAAAAATATACTGAAGAGAGAAAGTTGGTTGACAATGATATAAGGGTGATAACAGGGAGAGAGAGAAGTGTTCCATGGAACTGTCAAAATGGTTAATCTAATTCAATCACAATAATTTAACAAATAAAAATTATTTGTCAAGATTGTGCTATTTTTTTATTAAATTGGGTTCAAGTTATATTGTTATTATATCGGTCCCAATTCTAATCCTAATCTCAAATTAATATTTATTAATTAAATTTTATAATTTATTATATTTTATTATTATTATTATTATTATTATCATCGTATTAATTTTTTATTTATTATTAATTTTATATCATTAATTAATTAAAATTTATTATTATTTTTATTAAATATAATTATATTTTATTATTATCATTCAAAATTTTATTAGTTATGTTAGTAAATCATATATATTATATATAAAAATAAATAAATATTATTAAATATATATATAAAAATAAATAAATATATATTATTAAGATTTGAATAAATGCATGAATTTGTATTTAATAATATATATATTTAATAAAACAATTTAAATTTCATGTTGATCAAGAATTTTATATTATATATCTATTTTATATTATATGTTTATTTTATTTAATAAAATAAATATATATTATTAAATATGTATATAAATAATTATATAAATAATATATTAATAAAAATAATTATAATAATTTATATATAAAAATAAAAATAATAAATAATAATATATTATATTATATATATGTATATAATATATTTAAAATTAATATCAAAATTATTTATTTAATTTTTTAAATAATTTAAAATTTGAATATAAATATACTAATTTAAATTTTAATATAATTATTTATTTAATATTTCTCATATATATATAATTTTAATATACCAAAATTATTACTTTAATATATAAATTAAATATATAATAAATTAATTATTTATTATTTATTATTATTAAATTAATGAACTAATTTAATAATTCGATGAATTAATATTTATCAATGCTAATTTTTTATCAAGTTGAGTTAACTAATTTTAGTCTCTTAGCCACTATTATTATTTTTTGTATTAATTTTGCTCTCAAATCAAATAAAATTATATTAATTTCAAATCAATTTATTAAATTCATCTCATACTTATACTTTTAAATATTTATGAAAACATAGAGAAGTCGTCTGGAGAGAGAGTCTGGAGAGACAGATTAGTATTCTCGTTCATAGCTTCATGAGAGAAAAAGAGTGAGAGGGAGAGGCATGCTGGAGAGAGAGAAAGGGGGGAAGTGAAGTTGTGCTGATGGAGGTATGTGGATTCGCCACTCCCACGAAAGAGGGATTAAATTTTTTTATTCTAATTACTATACAAATATTGTGATTTCATAACTGAAAATGATTTCTTTTTAAAATAACAGATATTGCTTTTCATTATATTTCTTTCATATGTAATATTATATTTATAAAATATTTTATTTGATTTAAGA
The DNA here is from genome assembly GCA_020226215.1 of Sindora glabra. Lineage (NCBI taxonomy): Eukaryota > Viridiplantae > Streptophyta > Magnoliopsida > Fabales > Fabaceae > Sindora > Sindora glabra. Next base: position 32,559,723 of record CM035236.1, on the reverse strand, counting down.
TTTTTTATTATTAATAATAATTAGTTCGCCATATTTTTATTTGAATATTAATTCCTTCACGCATAAATTTATTTATATAATTTATATTAAATTTTATATTTTTAAAGTTAAAAAATATTCAATATAAAGTCTCATAATTTATTAATAAAATTAATTTATATATAGTAAATTTTATTTAATACATAATAAAATTTATCTTATTATTTGAGTGAAAATTTTCATAATAAATATATAAAAGAATTTACCAGACAACGCGGCAGAGTAACGTCTGCATCCGCATGCGGGGCCTAACCAAAGAAGCTTAACCGTGGTTAAGCTAATTAAACAGATTTGTAAACCACGTTTAACCAACTTACCACCTCTCTAGCTGCCATTAACCGCTTCTCTCACCGTTGCGGCTTTGTCTCAAAACTAACTTCTGTCTCTTCCTGCGAATCATTTGCGTCGGTCATCACGTGCCCTACCCTTTCCTTCACTGACACGCTGCCTGCATCCCCCTTGATTTCCCTTTTTGGAAGGCCCCATCCTTGTAAAACGGACGGACTGGATTGATTCATATGAGTTGATTATTAAATGAGTTGGGTTGAATTTATTTATCATTTTACGGATTTTTAATATGAAGATTTTAATTCAGTTTTAACATAGGTGGATTAGTTTGTAGTCCTTTTTTTAATTTTTAATTTTTAAAATTTTTTGACTTTTAATCAATAAAAATTGAAATTATTTAAAAATACTATATATTTATTTCTAAATTAATTATAATATGTTTTAAACTTATATATAATCTTAAAAAGTATTATATATAAAAAGTTAAATCATAAAATATTTATAAAATAAAAATATTATTTATATATTATCTATAATATAATTTTATATAATTAAAAATAAAAAATAAAAAAATAATTTTATACAAATTGAAAAATATTAATTTATATGAAATTTAAAAATATAAAGAAAAATCACAAGCGCGTCTAGCCCATCCGCGCCCTTTTTATAAGCGGGGCTATTTGTAGCCTGCGACTCCTAAAACCTCTAAACCAGCGGTCTACATCTTTTGAAGTTGGGAAGCTAATGAGCCAATCCGCGGGCTAATTACCCAAAACCTACACCTGAAAAAAAAAATTACCTAAAACCTATACAGTGAAAAATATTTACCGGAATACTTAAATTTTTTTTTAAAAGAGATGACTGATCACGGGCTGAAAGACACCGTGATCAGTCTTTCCCCTTCCTCAGTTTCCGTTTGCCATTTCTTTTCCTTTTACCTTTTATTCATCATTTGTTTTATTTTGATTTTTGTTTTCCTTGATTTCCGTTTCTATTTTTGCCTGCTTTGCTGTTACGTTTTGTTCTTGTTTTATTTTAATTTTTGTTTTCCTTGATTTCCGTTTCTATTTTTGTTTTGTTTTATTTTATTACTTTTGAAATTTTGAAAATGTGTTTCTGTTTCTGTTTACGAGAACGAAAATTTTTCCGTTTATATTAATTTTATTTTTTCCTTTTAATTAATTTCTGCCTTGCTTTGATTTTTTTTATTTTCTCTTTCTCCGTTTTTTTTTATTTTTTTTGAAATTCTAATTTTAATTTTCTGTCTCTTTTAATTTTGTCTTTTCCCATTATTTTACTTTTACTTTATTTTTTTATCTATTTTTTTATTTTTTGTGATCAATTTTTTTACCTATTTTTCTGCCAAATTTTTTTATTTTGTTGAGTTTTATTTTTTTTACTAATACATTTTTTCTCCAATTAGAATAATTTTAGCTTTTTTTCACCCTATATGTATTAATTTTGTTTTATTTCAAATGAGATTTAATATTTTTTAAAAACTTTGTAATAATTTATAATTTGTGTGCTTTTTTATTTTTCATTTATAATTTTAACCTTTAATTTGATTTAGTTTATTAAAATTTAAATATTTATTTTATATTAATTAATCAATATTCTAAATAATAATCAATTATTTTTTAACTCTCATAAAATTGTACAATATATATAATGTAATAAAATAGTATGTGTAATAAGACTGATGAGATAATTATTATATCAATAAATATAAATAATTACATTTTCTATTGTAAACTTATTACTTGATAGTTGTGTTTTCTCAAATCCTATGTTCAATTCAACTTATTCTGATTGTTATAATATAGTTAATTTATTGACTATTCGTTAATAGTACTAAAATTATTTTTTAACAAAGGACTATCGTTTTTTTAATATACTGATAAGCTGACATATATATTTTATTACAAAAAAGTCTGATAAGTATAATTTTTTTCTTATGAAATAGATTTTTTTAAAATTAGTATTTCTTTAAAAAAAGGGGTTGATACCCTAAATTTAAATTCCATCGCAAATGTATTTTTTTTTAAATATAATAGTAAGTTAAAATTAAATATTTCCATAAAATTGCAATGAGTTGAAAAAAAATTTTGTTAGGGGTTCGGGTAAATAAAATTTTACGTATAGTATCCTAGTATTCAATTATAAGATATATTTTCTAATTTTATAAAAATATAATTATAAAAAATTAAAATAATAAAAATTAATATATATGTTTAATATTAAATATAAAATAGTTAATAAAATATATTAATGAAATATAATTTTTTTCAAAAATCATCTTCTATTATATCATAAATTTAAAATTTAAATGTTATATTTTTTTAATTTTCTAATCATATATTACAGATATATTTAATACTTGATTATACATTTTTTAAAGAAATAGGTTTGATTATACCATGAGAAATTTTTAGTATCAAAAAACCTAATTTAAATAAAAAACATATAAGAAAATTTTGACATTAAATTTTTTATTAAAATTTAAAAAAATTTAATCATATATTTAAAAACTTAAAAAAATAAAATTTGATGATCATAGAGAAAAAGGAAAAATATTAAAAAAATTAAATCTGATCACGGGAAAGAGCCACACGTGATCAACTCTAATCACGTTAAGCCTCTCCTCGAGATTGCACTTATTTAAAAAAAATTATTTTAAGTATTTTGGTAAAGAAAATTTGCAATGCAATAGTTCGGTAAAATATTTTTCAGAAGTCAGGATTGAAAAGTAGACAATTTATAAATTATAGTGTTGCAATTCACATATTTAAAAGTAAAACATAGCACTTGATTAAATAATTAATTATTTAGAGTAGTAGAATGTTAAGTCTTAGTTTAGGGATCGAGAAACGTGTGATCTCGGATGTCTAAAACTACACAGTACTAAATTTAATAGCGTGATTTACCATAGTGACCTCTAGATGAGTAATTAACACCAATTTTCGTAATTACATATAAGTCTACATTTAAAATTACATCTTGAAGATCGGTATTTTAGAATGATCCATTGAATTTCAAATAACAATATTATGAATGGAGTGGGATCAATAGTGTGATGAAGATAAATGATTAGAAAGTGAAATATATAATCATGGAATTGTACAAATGAACTCTAAAAGTGGGTAATGTGATTAATGTAACATAATAAATTACTAAATCTAAGGCAAAAAAGTTACGAAGCAATTTAAAAAAATAAGGCTAAACACTATATTAGAATAATAAAGGCCTCAATCACCAAAATAATGGCTCCCAGTCCCACACCGAGGGCGTCGCCTTACACGCTGCGGTCGTTGAGCTAGGGGCTGTTCATCTCCATCGTTATCTGCATCGTTATCTGCAGAAGTCACATGGGTCTGACCCCTAGAAGGTGGAGAGTTCAAGTCCCAAGAGGATGATTGAAATGCTGGGATAGGGTTACTTGGTGTGAAAAACCCTTGGTGCTGCTGCTCCATAGATCCGCCGGTATACTCAGCAATGAATGCAAATGGATCATCAAACAATCCCATAAGAGAGCCAGGAATTCGCTGAGCTGATTGTGATGGCGGTGGTGTGGAAAAAGATGATCGTGGAGCATCATAGGGGTGTTGCGGGGGCAATGCCATGCTATGCGACGGGCCAGCTCCTGCACTTGGGAAGAATTGCGGCGGTGGGATATAAGTTGATGGTCCCGCTGCACCGAAATCAGCATGCATCGATCCAGGGATGAAAGGGCTAGGGACACCTGATTGCATCGGTGCTGGATGAGAATACGACACACTTTCATCATCGCCCTCTTCATCAGGCAAAATAGGATCCCTGAGGGACATGAAGCCGTGTGCTCTCTTACCACGCCTAGGCTCGGGAATGGGTGGTCTAGGTAATTCATCAGCTGGGTAGGCAGGCTGGTCAGCAGTCACGTCTCGATGCTCTCCTAGTGCGCGTAGAATGAGGCGAGATTCCCGACCCACGGTCTCCCTAAACTGACTATACGGTTGTGAAGGGGAGTCCTCGACACTAAGTCTGTGTAGTCTCTCAGCTACGTCAGCCTACAAAAAAATACATTTTAAACAGTTAATACATATTACATGTTGAAGAAATCACAAAGCATAGTATGCAAATCGTTAGTTACCACAAATCCTGGACCGCTGCTCGATGGATGGATCCATCGTCTGGTATGTCTCCAATACCATGACATATAGCCCGAGTCTCGATGAAGAGCATCTACCTCGAACTCTGTCAACGAGAGTGTATTGCGCCATGCATTCCAAGCGCTGATGAATATCATATGCTCCTGACGCCAGTCTTTTGATGTTTTGCCCCGGAGCTGCAGTGTATGACAAGAACCGAGGTTAAATGGGGCTTGTGGAATGGGCTGCCTCCTCCCAAATTGCCGGAGCACACGGTCTGCGTGGTGCCACTCTACAATGTGGAAGCAAATGATGGGAACTGATGCCAGCCATATATCAGGTGACATCAAGCAATACCCTGGTATCAGCTGTCGTACACTCGGATCGTCATAGGGGCGCCAAATAATCTAAAATCATAGAGAAATGCAGCATAAATTAGCATATTGGTATATCTAGCAATAGATTGGCAGAAATGATAATCAACAGTGTTTCGAACCTCATCGTCCCTCATCTGATCGAGTAATACTCTGTAATGACGCAGAGCCGTCGGCGGCGGTCGGGGAGGTAGGCCAGTGTTCTTCCATCTGCGAGAAATACATATTATATATTAACTGTTTGAATTATTTAAGCAGATGTATGAGATGTTATATGGAATACGTATTCAATCCATACCTGAAACCTAATGGTGGAAGCGAAGGATAAATGTCTAGCTGGGGATCTGGATACGGAGGCCTTGCCGGTGCTAGAGTGGGGAAACGATCCCACGCCCATAAATGCAGTAAATGCAGACATCCCCCAATATTTAGCTCATCGTATTTTGTGGCAGAGCACAACTCTCTATATAGGCATGCCAGGCATGCCGATCCCCAACTGTATTGGCCTGCATCTGCGAAGTTCTCTAGTAATGGCAGATACATCAGTAGTACCCTGTGACCGGAAGTGTCTGGCATAAGGTAACCGCCAATGAGTCGCAGGATGTAAGCACGTGCAAAGCGCTGTATCAGCTCATCATCGGCATCATCTGGTAAGTGTCCGAAGTTAGCTGCTAACCAGGTGATGCTCAGGCGCTGGCCTTGCAAACATTCATCAGGCAATCTGATCCCAAGTAGAAATTCACAAATCCCTGGCCAATCAAGTCCGGTTCTTCCAGATACGGGGACACCCTCACAAGGCAAACCCAACTGGACAGATACATCCTGTAACATAATGGTGCATTCCCCGGCCGTGGTATGAAAAGTATGCGTCTCAGGATGTCATCGTTCAACTAAGGCGGATACCATAGCTGCATTGAAATCAAAATGTCCAAGTCGGTTGACGCCGTAGAAGCCAGCCTGCTGCAGATATGGCACAATTGCAGCTGGGGGATCAAATAGTCGGTCTGCGTGGGCAACGCGTCGTAGCCTCAGGATCGGTCTTCCCTGTTGTCATTCACCCAAATAATGGTTAGGACATTTACAATTGGTGAATGGACATTAAGAGAATTAAATTACCTGATTTTGCCATACTGCTTGTGAAATATGTCGTGACTGTAGGTATAAAAGAGAGTCATCCTCAGGTCCTGGTGTGATGACACATCGCTGGGCGGCCATAACTGACGATACAGTGTATACTATATCAAATTACAAGCATTCAATCAAATGCACATACTTAAATTTATGTAAATGTTGTACCCAAAAATATTGCAGGAGAGTAAAATGACTTAGTAAATAATAACATATCAACACAGTAATACATAATTGCAACGTACATATATATTTGGCATTGTTCGAACATAATTGCATAATGGTAGAAACAATTGATCAAATGTCACACTGAAGGTCTTAATCTGGAATAAAAGTTCAAATATGCATAACTGTTGGTCCTCTGAAGGGTGCTAAGTGTCATGGCACATTTCGTTGCCTGGAAGGACAAGTTGCGCGATTGTGGCCAGATTGGCGGCACAACCCACACCTTGAAGGTTCTGACGGACCCTCTATCCAGTCCATTTCGTTCCTTATACGTGACGAACGGGGGCGACCTCCAAGACGCATTTGCGCAGGATCTGGCACAACTGTTGGTCCATTGGAGGTTGGCCAATGCTCTATACCGCCTATGGGATGAAACCCACAGTTATAAGCCTGCGCCATTGTCTCCAGTCGGAACACAGGATCGACAAATTGCAAAGGATCCAATGCAACCTTTGCGCATGCTGCGAACACATGTTGGTAAGGCCTATGCTCCACCTGGAATTCACCACAATCACATGTCCTCTGCGCCAGGTTAACCTTGCATGTTTGACCAAACTGCTTCCACGTGGGATCGTACGGCTCCTCGACCTCGAAGATCGTTCCGGCCCGGTCGAAACGGCGGACATGACAGGCAGATGCCTTCTGGGTGCAATCTTGAATCTTTTTCCGTACATCTTCACTGAAAACCTCTCCTGCATGTAACTGTGCTGCAATAGTTTCTGCTCTGTTCACGAAGTATGCATTGATTCGATACAGTGTAGCTTTGACTAGCCCAGTGATCGGTAAATGTCTGACCCCTTTCAAAACACTGTTGATACACTCCGCCAGATTTGTGGTCATGTGCCCCCACCGTCGGCCTCCATCATCGTAGGCACGACTCCATTGACACCTCGGGATATTACCAATCCACTTCGCAGCTCTAGGTTGCAATTGGGTTAGTTCTCCAAGCTTGCTATCTACAACATGGCGTTCATACATATAACTTGTACTCGAAAATACTATTAATCAATCATCAATAGTCGTAACATAAAGTGTCAGATAAGTATACTATTGTTAGAAATACGCACCGATGCTCGTAAACATCTGCTTTAGCCACGCTGTCTTAAAAGTTGAGTTCAGGTTGCTGGCGATATGTCGGAGACAGAATACATGATAACCATTAGGGGCTTGCCATCCAACGCGTGGGTTTGCAACAGCACGTAATATTCCAGGATGTCTGTCTGATATCAGGCAGATATGTTGTCTGTCTTTAACAACACGCCGTCGAACATGGGATAGGAACCAAGCCCAGGTATCGTAACTTTCTCCCTCCACCACAGCAAATGCAAGTGGGACGACCTTTCTGTCACCATCCTGTGATGTCGCCGTTAATAGGACTCCTTTGTACCTTCCATACAAAAAAGTACCATCCACTTGGATTATAGGCTTCAAGTGGGAAAACGACTTGATGCATGGTCTAAAAGTCCAAAACACTCGACGAAATAATACAACCGGCGCATCCGTAGAACTCGACGGCGGACATTCCTGGGTGACAAGCTCAAAGTAACTCCCAGGATTGAAGAGACGCACTGCTGCCAGCCATCTAGGTAACATTGAGTATGACTTCTCCCAATTCCCAAATGCAAGAGCAATAGCTCTCTGTTTTCCCTTCCACGCCTTCCTATATGATACCCAATATCCAAATATACCATGTATTCGCTCTATGACCTCTCGGATGGATACACTTGGATTTTCGGTCACCATAGCCACAATGTAAGATGAAATAACATCCGTGTCTAGTTTTGGATGATCCTGGGAAAGAGATGCAGACACACACGTGTGGGCACCATTATATTTTGTTATCTGCCAGTGATCTTCCCTTGGCTTATGGCATGCCCTCACCCTCCAATTACAATGATCATCGTAATGAGGGCACCGATATTCTTCGTACTTAGATGATGAGTAATGCACGCAAAATGTATGGTGAGTTCGCACTGAGTATATTTTCATTGCACGACGGAACGCCTTCTGGTTCATAAATCGTAAACCTATATATGGCTCTTGGTTATCATTTATATTCCCAAATTGCTGGAACTCGGGGTAATCACGGCTGACACCAACACCTACATTTAGTTGTGAGAAAAAGGCAGTGGTCGATTCTATGGGTTGGCCTTCATGCATTGTTGGCAGTGCACTAGCAATGCCTTCTCCATCTTTTTCATCACCGCAATCGTTGCCATCACCCTCACCATCAAATCCTTCAGGAATGGGGTCACATGCATCTTCCTCTTCGACGTCGTCCATTATGTCCTCTGTTTCCTCTGGGGATGAGAGGGGGTGAGAAGGTCTAATTTGTTGCTGGGAGAAGCATGGCTGTGGAGTGTAATCATCAACAGGGCTGTGAAATTGCTGACCATAGTCAATCTGTACATTCATTGGTTCCACGCTGCTCATGCACGGGTTGTAACACGAGGGTCCCCCAGTAGCGTCGTTACGTTGACTTGTGGAATGTAGTAAATATGGGGCACTTGATCCAGCTGGCTGACTTGCAACGTTCAAATCAAATCCCACTGCTCCAATAAGTGCACACACCTCTGGACATGACAATTGAGTAGGGAACATCACATTCACTTCCCACATCCGCTGAATGTCCTCATCATCTGCCAACTCGCATGCCTTATACCGTGTCGGATTTAGTGAGAGCGGATGTCTGTATATCAACTCGGTTACAACTTGATTTTCAGTGAGACGCAACTTCCGCCCAACTATACTCTTCAGAGCATCAAGAGTTATGTCCGAACTGATTGATATTACTTTGACCCTGGAGCACCTAAAGGTATCGCCTTCATCCGATTCGTAAATTTCTCCATTCCCGTAAATACATATATTTTGACGCCTGGAACTCATTCTGATTTGAACCATAGTCCGGATCAAGGGTCACCCCCGAAAGAAAATTTTCAGTAATTGTTGTAATATGTATTATAATTATGGAGATAATTTTATAGCACTATTACTACATAATTACCCGTAACTTTATAATCATTGTCAATCACGATTAACATCCTGCAATGCTACATTCAAACACATATGTCCATTTTTTTTAACCACAGGACCTTTGACTTTTGTAAGTTTTTTATGCAGTAGAAAAAGTACCCCTTTAATTGTTTTGGGAAGAGATGAAATAAGCCTAAACGCTATATATAGAGTTATGTTTGTTTAGTTCGTGGGGTTGTTGATCTGTCCAATCAAATTATTAAATGTTTGTGTTTTCTCAAACCCTATGATCACTTCATATTTTATGCTTGTCATAATATGATTTTTTGGGGTTGTGATTGTCATAACATGAGTTGATTCTCACATAATAGTACTACTAACACTTACCCAACAATACATCTCAGCAAGAAAAATTGTTCGAAAAATTAACACATTTAAAACCTAAATATTTCTATTTTTTAAATATAAAAGAAAAGACTGCAAATTATGATATATAGTTATGTTATATTTTTATTCTAAATTGCAATTTTTTTGATTTGAAGATATGATAAGTAAATATTATTCTTTTCTAAACTAAAGTCTGTTACATACAAGCTTGCTACCTAAATGTTTTTTTTTAAAAAATCTAATCACAAATTAATCTTCAAAATAAAAAATTTATTTTTCTATAAATACATTGATAACATAAAAATTAGTCTTTTTTTTAAAGAAACTCCAATGAGTTAAAAAAATTTCCTAAAAAAATTTGATAAGTTGAAATATATATTTGTTCAAAAAATCCCACACTCCTCATAATTATTTTTCTTATGAAGAAAACTTTTTTAAATAAATATTTCTTTTAAAAAAGGGTCTAATAAGCTAAATAGATATCTTTTAAAAAAAATGTTACTTTTAAATATATTGATAAGCTAAAATAACCTTTTTCCACAAAGGTCTGATATGTTAAAATCATTTTTCTACGTTTTTAAATTTCTTTAAAAATAAATTTTCTTCTAATCAAAAGGTTGAAGGGATGTAATTAAACTTCTACCATAAAGAAATATATATTTTTAGACATGCTTATACCCTAGCGTTCATTTTTTTCAAAACCATTTGATTAGTTAAAATTACCCTTGCAAAATAAATAAACTTTTTAAAAAATAATATTTCTATAACAAAAAGGGTTGCTAAGTTAAAATTAAACTTCAAAAAAAAATTTATTATTCAAAGACATATTGATAACCTAAAATCATTTTTTCCTTAAAAAAGTGTGATGAGTTAAAATTATTTTCTACAAGAATAGATTTCAGGGGTCCGAGGTCAAGATTTTATAGTTTATGGTTTGAGACTTTGGGGGTTTCAAGGCTTATGATTTAGTGTTCATGGATTTACGGTTTATCCTATTAGGTTTTAGGGTTGACAAGTTGACATTTTTTGTTCCTCAAAAGATCTACCTCTTCAAACATACTGATAAATTAAAATATATTTGTCTCATTAAAATCTAATGAGTTAAAATTATTTTTCTACAAAATTTTAATATTTTAAACAAAATTATGAACAAAAAGGTTGATTAGCAAAAAATTAATTTCTATCAAAATATATTATTTGCAAACATAATTATAATTCAAAATATATCTCTTCCAAGTAAGTCTCATAACTTAAAACTACTTTTCTTAAGAAATAGTTTTTTCCTTATAAAAACTTTAAATAAATTTCATTATCTTTAACATATTGATAAGTTAATATATATTTATTCCAAAGTAATCTAATGAGTTAAAATTATTTTTTTACAAATTTATATTTTTTTACAAAAAAAATGACAAAGTTATGCTCAAATTAAAATGTTTAAGAAAATTTACTACTTTTACAAATACTGATAACATAAAAAAAATTTATAAATTTTTTTCATTAAATTTAAATTTTCTAGAAAAAAACATTAGAGGGTTTGGAATTCGGGCTTCAAAGATTTTTTGAAGTAAATTATGATTTAAGGTCTAAAACAAAAATTATAAATGGCAGAGTATAACACTTTACACTTGATGAACCTTATTATATTTTTCTCACATTTCTGAAGTTTTTAATTTTTATTCCCCTATTTCAATACTGCCCACCCAACAAGCATAGAAATTAAAATTCTAATAATTTGTGTAAAATCTAATCAGGTTATAGAAATATTACTACACTCGGATAAAAAAATTAAAAAAAATAACTAACAAAACCACATTAAAATAATATACACAAGTCAAGAGGAATATTAAAACAATCTAAATTATTTTAACATACAATATACATGATTAAATGTATAAATAATTTATTTACAATGCTCAATATTAATATCAATTATAATAAGTAAATTGTTCTAAACAATATAATACGAAATATTTACTACAAAATTATAAGATTTAAAAGTTCTAAATACTACTTAAAATAATAACTTTAAAAAAAAAACTTATCTGAAAATTAAATTCTTCAGACCGGTGCTTGCTGATGGAGAGAAACCAATTTTGAGAGTGAATTTTTAGAAATGAAGTTGAAGTTCGCGGCCGGATATCAACTTATAGGCAGTATTCACGAGCATACAGTATTGCCACGTGGCAGCATTTTGACGCGCCACGTGGCAGCATGTAAACGTCCAAGGAGCCGGAGCGTGACACGTGGCAGCATGCAAACGTCCAAGGGCCGGAGCGTGACACGTGGCGTCTGGGGGGTGCGTCTTGGGTCACGGATTCAGGCGCACCGTGATCAGAACTGATCACGGACTGCGGCCCACCGTGATCAGACTGATCACGGGGCCTGGCCTGACGTGATCGGTTCTAATCACGGATGGTCAGACTCTGTGATTCACGTCCGCACGCCACGTGGTCATGTCCTGCCACTCGGCGCCCACCTGCGAACAGAATCCCGCCACGTGTCATTCGCGGGACTCATCCTCGCTCGTCCGCTTCGCTGACACGGCAGACTCGCCCACGTGGTCCGCAGCTTTTAAGCATTTCGGTCATTATTTTTGACCGTGTAGGTTTTGGGTAAATATTTTTTTCTGATGCAGTGTTTGGGTAAATGTGCCGCCATCCGCAGTATCTTCGAGCATTTCAACAGTTTCATTATGTAAGCATTTTTATTCCGGTCAACATTTTTTTCCGTTTATTTTTAAAGAAAATTTAAGTATGATTTTTTATATGTTCATTATGAAAATTTTCATTCAAATAACGATATAGAATGGGTTGTCCTACTGATTAATAAATAATAATAAACCTTAAATCATAAAAAATATTTTATAAATTTAATATTATATGAAAGAAATATAATGAAAAATAATATCTATTATTTTAAAAAAGAAATTATTATATTTCATTTTTAATATATATAATATTTTTTATTTTAATTATAATATATTTTTATTTTTAATCAATAAAATATATTTTATACAATTAAAATATGTAATTTATAATAAATATAAATTCTATTTAATTTATTTTTTAATTAAGAACATGGAGACACTTATAACCTTGTCATAACCGCACTGTACTATGAGAAGAAAAGCGGAGGAAAAGAAGGGAGAAAATTTAAATTTAAATTAAAATAATAAAAAAAATTTTAAATATGAATTATTAAAAAAATTTAATGATAAATTTAATATTTAATATTTTTTATTTAAACACAAAAAAATTTGATAATTTCATTTTTTTTAAATTTCTTTTCTTCCATCCAAATAAAGGTGAAGGGAAGCTAACTGCCTCGCTAGAGTACAAGTCCCTCGGCTCCTCGGTAGATTAGAGAACACGTCACACCACCCGTCTGACAACCGTTTTCAATTTAGAATCCGTTTGATGGGGAAGTACTTTGTGGAAGAAGTAATATATTATTTATATTAATAATAAAAAATAATTATTAAATATATAATAAAAAATTGTATTTTAAATTTTTTTATATTTAATATTAAATTTTTTTAATATTTTATAATTATATTTTATAAAAAAATACTTTTCCATTCCATCAAAGGCGCCTTAATACTGATTCGTTGTTTTCACGGTCAGCAACAATTTTAAGAGCTTTCCAGAACTCTTATTGCTTCAGTTTGGTTGCCTTCAAAGTACAAATGGTTAACATGTTGCTGTTTATATGCGTTGATTATTGATAATTTTTTTAGAAAAATCAGAAGTATTCAATTAAAAATAATAATAAGTATAATAATATAATTTTGAAATTTTATATAAATCTAGTAAAAAATTATGTGAAGTATTAAAAAAATAACTTAGTAATTCAACAAAAAGAAAAGATAAAAATATTAGCTAATAAAGACAACATGACGCCGAAACTCGTACATATAAAAATAATTAATGAGTCAGCGTACAGAATTAAGATGCACATGCGAAAGAAAGCCAAATTGATAAAACGAATAAAAAATAAGCGCAAAGAAAATCCCAAACTTGTATCAATTTGTCCTGCCAAAGGAATAAATCTAACGTCAACGTTTTTTTGGTTAGAGACAAGGCGCAGTGTTGACCCAAATTGAGAGAGAAAGGTGCTAACAAGAGAGGAAGGCAAAAGAGTAGGAGGGACAAACGGAGAGAGCGCGATGATGTGTAGGAGAAAGAAAGCCAGGAAGGTAGGGATATAAACAAATCAAATCAAGTCTAATATCTGTATTTTTGAATTTAAATTCAATGATATTAAACGATTTGAATTTGATCTCGTTGAATTTAAAAACATCGAATTTCAGCTTAAATTCAATTCGAACACGAATTGAATACGATTCGAACACGAGTCAAATCAAATTTATTTTAACTTAAATAAACATTAAATTTTTTATTTCAAAATTTTAATCAAGCATAAATATTTGAATTCGAGTTCGAACTTAGATTATATTCGATCTTAAATGAATTTATAATAATTTAATAAATTTTGTATATTTATATTATATAAAATATAAAAGATAAAAATATATTTTATACTAAATTTGTTTAGAATCATAAATAATTCAAGTTAAGTAATAAAAAGTTTAAATTCAACTCATTTAATAAACAAATTTAACTCATTTAAGTTTAACTCATTAAAATTCAAACTCGAACCATATTTTTTTACAAATTGATCTGTAATTACTTATGAATAATTTAACTCATTTGCACCTCTTCTAAAAGATACAAACAAGGGAGAAAAAGGAAGAGTAGGAGAGAGAAAGTCTAGAGAGACAAACATGTTAACAAGATAGAAAGGCAAAGAGTAGGAGCGAGAACATCTAGAGAGAGATTGGTGCTAACAAGAAAAAAAGACAAAGATTAGGAAAGAGAAGGATTCACAAAATTTTATATTCTCAGGAAAGTATACATTCCTAAAAATATAATTTTTAGGTATGTGATTCTTGAAAATATAAGATTCTTATTTTTGATTCAATATATATATTTCTGAAAATATTTTTTCACATTTTCAAATATATTATATTCTCATGTTTAGTTTACACTTTATATTCCTAGGAATCTTATTACTTTTTCAAAAAATGCCCTTATCAATTTTTTGTTATAAATTGTAATAAGTTATAAATTTAATTAAAAATATATAAATAAATACTTTTGAAGACTTAATAAATTAAAAATTTAAATTTTATTTGATTAAAATATAATAAATAATTTAATATATAAAATATTAAATTTTTTAAGAATTCAAATTTGAATTTTTAATATAATAAATTATATAAAATAAATAAGTAATTTTTCCATTGTTAATAAGAAGTTTTTGTTTTCTTTGACAAGAAAATAAGAGAGAAAAAATAGAAATAATATCTTTTAAATTTAAATTGAAAATAAAATAAATAATTTTAAATTTTCAAATAATTAAAATATAATAATCACACATTTTGTCTTTAAAAATTCTTTTTTCATCCTTTTTCTTCATTTAAATAAGAGAAGAAATTAAGTGTTTATTTATTTTATTAATAAATATTTTTATAAAAAAATATTATTTATATATATATTTATAAATAGATTATATATTATTTATATTTATGATTAAAAAATAATATCTAAAAATTTAAAAATAAAAAAATAAATTTTAATTTAAATCATTCTTATTCCGAGAGTTTATCACAATCAGTAAATCAAATTAACTAAAATATGTAACATTAACAATAAGAATATATATATATATATATATATATATATATATATATATATATATATATATATTCTTATTTATTCATTTAAGAAAATAAAAAATATTGACAATTAACATTAATAATATGTTAATTAACAATATATCCTAATTAACAATCACCATCAATAATATATATAAAGATAAAGATAAAGATTTTATACCATAATATGTATGAATAATAAATTATAAATTATAAATTAAAAATAAATTAAATTAACAATACATATATAAATATAAAGATAAAGATATTATATCATAATATGTACAAATAATAAATTATAAATAAAAAGTAAATTAAATTAACAATACATATATAAATATAAAGATAAAAATATTATATTATAATATGCATGAATAATAAATTATAAATTATAAATTACAAATATCATAAATTAGGCAGAGAAGAAAAAGTGAAAATCATTGAATATTGAATGAAAAGAAGAAGAAGAAGAAGAAGAAGAAGAAGAAGAAGAAGAAGAAGAAGAAGAATTTGAAAGTATTAGAAATATATCATTTTTAAAGATTTATACATTTTTATTTAATTTATTCTCACTTTACAAAATTGAAAGAATAAATTAAATGAAAATATATAAAATTTTAAATAATTAATATTTGCAACCTCAATAAAATTTTTGAAGTAGTGCTCTTAAGACATTGATTAATAAATCCTTAATTTAAATTGCATTCACTCGTATTTATAAAAATAAAACTTTTAATATTTATAATATATTTATACTTGTATTTATAAAATATAAATTAATGAATGACACTTATATCTTTAAAATAATCTCAAAATATTTTAAAATAATCTTACATTGGTAGATATACGTTCATACATAAATTTTTTTTATAAATTTATAAACGTATTTACATGAAAAGAAAGGCATTGTTACTTTAACATTTTCTTAGATTGTAAGTGACGAAAGCACTTAGTTAGAATTAAAAAATAAAAATAAAAAATATAAGTTAAAAATAAAAATAAAAAAATTTCAAGCAAATTAGAATCGAAATATAGAAATTACTTTTTTTTACTTACTTAGTGTAATTATACTTATTATAATAAGAAAATTAAAAATGAGAAATATAAATTAAAATTAAAAAATAAAAATAATTTTTTTTTGGAATAAATAAGAGTATAGAAGAATAAGGATAAAATTGTTCTTTTATATTAATATTAACATTCCCATGAGATGAAAATCTAAGATATCCACCTTCTCCTATGGGAATATTTAGAGGGAAAGTTAGGTTCTAAAATATTCCTGAAAATGTTACATTCTCGAGTAAATTTTTTGAAATTTTAAACTAAATATGATAATATAACATTCTCATAAAATATTCCTAAGAATGTGAAAAATATTTTGCAAATCAAACGCCCCCAAAAAGAGAAGCTTCCCACAAAGAAAGGAATGCATTTTTTTCTTTTTAATCAATTTCAGAGATGAAATATAATTTTTATAATTTTTTTATTAAACCTTACGATTTCAATTAAAAAATTTTATATTTATCCCTTTTTAGAATTTATTTTCTAAAAAATAAAGAGGATGTTTGAATCTTTAATTAGGTCCTCATATTTTTTTATAAATTTTGTTATTAATATCAATATTTATTCAAGACCTAGATAAGTTGCTATTAAATTTATGAATATAACATGGTACATAAGTCCAATATGATATAATTTGGTTTGAATTTTTATGAGAAGTAGGATCCATAATCAAGTTTGATTAATTATATTAAAGATTTCTACTTCTTTAATTTTACATAAATCTACATTCATTCCATTAAAATTTAGAGAAATAATATAAGTGAAAGTTTTGTAGAGGGAGTCATCCTTTCCATTATTCTTTTGTCTATGTTTATTTTTAGGCATCTATTTTATGATTCTAATTGATTGTGGATTATAGAAGAATTAATTAATTATCAAAGGTGTAGAGACTACGAATTTTATTAAGAGAAATCATAAATGTTTTGAGTGATTCAAGTAAAATCCTTTAAAATTAATCTCTCTCTCTCTCTCTCTCTCTCTCTCTCTCTCTTTCTCTCTTATTCACAAATTGGATTTTCTATGTTTTGATTTTTTATGGCATAATTCATGATTAATGATTCTGGTCATTGAGCAAATAATTTTCCTTGAATTAGTACTAGGCATTATTGGAAATTTTTTATTTTTATCTTACATTATTTATAAATTTAATTACTAATGTTAACACTTATTTAAAATTTAAATAAATGACAATTAAAGTTACGAGTATAAAGTAGTATTTAGTCTAATGTAAGTTAATTGGGTATGAATTTTATGATAAATAAGATCCATAATCCAACTTAATGAATTATATTAAGCGTTCTTACATCTAAAAATCCTCAAAAGATTGCATTCTCCTATTTGAGCACAATAACTCTTTTTTCTATTAAAGAGAGAAAGAAATAGAGTGAGGTTTTCATCAAAATGATTGGCACTTTAAATTCTATAACTATGTTTTGTGATTTTAGGAATAATAAGGGAGACCAAATCAAGTTGCAATCAATAGGTGATGAAGAATGTGAATAGTATTGGACATGCTTAACTCATGTGTATAGATGATGTGTGGGGTTCATATGCCACCTTTATGGCATTTTTTATGGTAATGGACATACTGTTGTATCCCATTTTTTGAGCATATAATTATGATTATTTTGTAATTTTTTTAAAATTAAAAATAATTTTATTAACTTTTTCTCATTTTATTTAAGCATTTATTCAAAATTATTTTGAGTTAAAAACATCATGTAATTCTTATACTATAAGTTACCTTCTATAATTTTTGTATGTTATTAGGTATTAACATAAGAATCATAAAATGCTCATATAATGCTATTAAATTTTGTGAAATTGTGTGCCATCTTTCATGGGACCAATTGTATAAAATTTTGCTAACAAATAAAAAAAATTGGAAGAATTATTTTAAAGTGTATCAATACTCTTTGATATTATATTATTAATATAACTTATTGACAATAATATAAGGGTAGCATTAAGTATTATATTTCTAGAATTTTGAAACACCCTTTCGAAATTAGGTTTTAAGAATGTAATATTTAATTCTTGAATTATGTTGTAAGATTTTAAATATACTTCGATATTAGGTCTTATAATATAATATTATACTAATTACATAATTTTTATAAGGAGAATGTAAGCATAATTAAAATAATTACATGCTTTAATAAAATAATACATTTTTCTCAATTTCATTACCTATGCAATTGACCTCAATGAAGACATTAAATGAGACTAATTATAATGAATAGGCTAAATCCTTGAAACTTTACCTAGCAATTGTGAATATGGATATGGTGATCATAAAAGAGGAACTTACTATTAATGCAGACTCGAGTAGAGAGCAAAAGAAAAAGCATGAAAAATGGATACAATTGAATTGAGTTTTGTATGTTTATGTGCAAGAAATCAATTTAATCTCAAAGAATCACACTTAGTGACTATGAAAAGAATCTTTAGATATTTATTTAGTATTATAGGCCTTAATTTGTGATATCTCAAAAATAATTACTTTATTTTTATTGGATATTCTAATATTGACTTTGTTGGATATAAGTTAGATAGGAAAAGTATTAGTAGAGCATGTCATTTCCTAGGCTAATGCCTAGTTTTATAGCAAAGTAAGAAGTAAGTTTTAGTTACTTTTTCAATAGTCAAGACAAAATATACAACAGTTAAAAATTATTGTGCTCAAGTATTGTGGATAAAGCAACAATTTAGAGATTGCGTTTGAATCTTAATCACATCCCAATACTTTGTAATAATACTAGTACTAACAATTTGACCAAATCCTATTTAACATTCTAAAATTGAACATATCAAGATTAAGTATCATTTTATAAGATATTATGTTCATAAAGAAGATATTGAATTTAATCTTATAAATACTAAAAATTAGTTTACTAATATTTTTACAAAAACCCCTTTATAAAAATATATTTTATTTTTATAAGAAATGAGCTTAGAATGATTAATCTCAATTAATTTGGTTCGAAATGCTTAAATTCAATTTTTGGAAAAATTGAAAAATTATGTGATACATTTCCATAACATTTTTAATAATTAGATGTGCATAAATCATTTAGGCATTTTATAAAAAAAACTATGAATTAATTAGGAATGCATTGCATTAATTCCACATGCATGGAAATTGGCAAATGACAAAGTATATTTCCTCTAAAAAGGAAGCTTACTGAGTCCACCAAGAAAAGTAAAAATTTGGATACATTCTCTTGGATCCCAAAATGCAAATATCAAATTTTCACCAAGTCAACTTGTCATATTTCCCTTTTCTTTTTCCTTGCTTATTAACTTTTAGCTTATTCCTTTTGACTTTTTCTTTTCTTTTGAAAAACTTCTTTTTCGTTTTATAATCTGCCAATTAGTTTTTAAATAAATCTACCTTTTCCCATTTACATTTTTATTTTTTACAAAATGCTTTTGAGATATCCTTAAAACTAACATGTAGTTTTTTTAGAAGCCCAAAAAAACTACCTTTTACTTCCTTTTGTCATTTACATGTTTTTAGTAGAAAAAAAATTCAAAAGGCCAAATGTAAAACTTTTCAGTTTTCTTTAAAAAAATATGCTCTCTTAACAAAAATCCAATTTTCCTCCTTCTTTTTCATGTTAACAACGCTATTGAACTATCTGAACCTCTACATTTGATTTGCAAACACCATTGCTAAACACCTCCAAGTCTAGGGATGGCAATAGGTTGAGTTAGGATAGACCCAATCTAAACCAATTAAATCCAAACCCATTAAGGACCCGTTATTTTAGATCCATTAAATATTCATATCTATTAAAGATCTAATTAAAAGATCTAAAACAGATTCATTTGGATC
Source organism: Sindora glabra (assembly GCA_020226215.1). Taxonomy (NCBI): domain Eukaryota; kingdom Viridiplantae; phylum Streptophyta; class Magnoliopsida; order Fabales; family Fabaceae; genus Sindora; species Sindora glabra. The sequence goes on along the minus strand of CM035236.1, from coordinate 32,539,566 downwards.
CTCTAATATAAATATAATTTAAAATTTTTTTAATAAAAAAATTATTCTTTTTTTTATAGTAATTGCACTTGATAATTATAAATTATATTTATTTTTTCATTTATATCTATTTTTATTTTAATCCATTCATACTATCCATATTAATTTTAGGGTAAATATAAGTTGTATTATTTTCATTAATAATAATTATACTTAAAAGTTATGAATTATATTTATTTTTTTATTTATATCTATTCTTATTTTGACTCATTTATATTTTCCATAATAGCTTTAGAAGTAAATGTGAATTGTATTAGGTCAACTCATAAATAATTATTTATTCATTTATATTATAATTAGATATTTCTACATTATATAAAATAATATTATAAAATAAAATAATATTATTTTAAAATATCTTTATAATGTAATGTAAATTTAAATATTTTTAATATTATTTTTCTTAAATAAACTATCACAATATTAATTTTCATATAATAATAGATTGTAATAAAAAATATTATTTAAGTAGTTTTAATATAATACTTAAAAGAAATTCAAGACTCATTAAATATTTATAAGAGATAAACTTGTGTATTATATAAATTAATATTAATAAGTACCCAAAAAAATTCAAGATCTGTTGAATATTTAATCGGTAAACCCAAATGTAAACCATTAAATAGTAGGCCTAATTTGGATAAAATCCATTGGGTAAATATCTATCGATTTGGCTAAGACCCATTAGGTACGAGTATTTTTGCTATCCTTATGCAAGTCCTAACTTTAGTTTTTCATCAATTTTTGCTAAAGGTTCTTCTCTAACTTTTTTGCGATACTTAGTCATGTCCATTTTTAAGTTAGTTTTTCAATTTTTCATCTTTATATGAAAATTATTTTCTAATTTGATAAACCCATTTCTTTTTCATGACTTGATTCTTTCTTTTTTAGTAACTTTTACTTCTACACACACATTCTCAAACAATTTCCATTCTTTTTACCCTAACTCTCTTTAGAATCCTTTTTCTTTATAAAAATCAAGCCTCCCTATTTTCTCTACTCATACCAAAATCTTCATTTCTTTTTTTTATTTTTGGTATTTTCTCACCAAAGTGGCCTCTTAATAATCTCTTATCAAATTTCTAAACCTCTACTTCAAACAACCCAAAAACAAAACTAAATACACAAATTATTTCAAAGAAATGTGTAACGCTTTAGAAAAGTTGATTTGTATTCTTTAGCTTTTGAGAATCTAAGATACATTGACCATTTGAAAATTTTGCAATGGCAGAACTTAGTGGAGATGAATGAGTTAGTATATAAAAGTTACATAAAATTATTTCATGCTAAATTAGATACTTCCAAGTCTGACAATACTTTGAAGATATTTATAAGAAAAATGTTTATTGCATCACAATTGAATGGATGAATCATATTATTCAAGTGCTTGATGAGGGAGAAATTATGATACCAAAAAGAAAAGAAATTGTCCTTGAAAGTTATAGTGTTGGCCAATAGATTATAGAGCTTTTTAGAGGATTAGATTATGTAAGAGAAGATGTGTTAAGCAAAGATAGAAAGATACTACTTTACATCATTGTTGAAATTAATTTTTCTAAAAAATATGGTTTAAGTGATGCTAATAGTTTTGAAGCATTTCTTATGTGAGCTATTAAAGGAAAAGTTAAGATAAACTTAGGATATTTAATTATTTAACAGATAATTGAAAAGCTTGACAAGGAGTGAGCTCATCTACCATATGGGATGATAATCACTAAGATTTATCAAGAACTTGGAATGAATATGTCTTTTGAAATAGGAAGAAGTGTAACTAAATGGAATATTAAGAATGCAAATTAGTCTAGGTCTCTTTCTTATCAAGGTAGTAAGAATAGTAAAAAGACCAAAAGCCCCTTGAAACTCATTGGTATTAAAAGAAAGCTTGAGCTTGCTTTATTAGAAAAAAAGCAATAGAATTAAATAAAGAGTTAAAAGAAACCAAGATTGATTCTAAAAGGCTAAGTAATTCATATTCATTAACCTTTGACCCTCATGATAATCTAACTCTAAAAAGTAAAAAGGCAATGACCTTTAACATATCAGTTTATAAGAAAATTAAACAAGCTTAACCTTTTTATTGAATTAAAAGGAAAAAAGATAGCAAGGCATACTCCTGAAGAAATCTAGTAGAAGTGACTTAAAAAATATGCTAAAAGCTTAAATAATGGTGGTTTTAATTCTAGTTTGGAAAACCTCCTTCATTTCCCCTTTTAAAAATCTTTTTTATGTCTAAGAATATCAAATAGGCTTAGATTTTAGATTAGGTGTTAATACTTTAACTACAATAAAAAAGAAAAAAGTACATAAAAATAAGATGCCTATTATACTTAATAACTTATTTGATGGGGAAGAAGCTATTTATGCTTATTTGTTAAACTTAAACCAAAAAAATAAACAAATTTTAAAATAGAGGAATATAAGGATGCTAAAAATGAATATTTAGTTGGATATGTTTCCTTACTTGTTAAAGGAATCTTTATAAGCTTTAAAGATGAAGAAACTGATAAAAATCAGTAAGCAGATGATGCCATATCAACTTTTATTACTTAAACCATAAATGAGTAACTAACTATCTAATAATGCAACTAATAATCTCTTACTCAAGTTATATGTTAAGAAGAAGCTGAACATGGATTGAATCAATTAGCAAATACTACCCTTATATTTGCTTGTCCTTAAAAAAAGCAAGCAACATTATCTTTCACAACCTCATTGCCAACTCTTTTGAGCAATCACCTATTTTTTCTAGCTAAGTCCGATTCTAATAACTACCTCCTAGCCTACCATTAACATCTCTGTAAAGATATTGAATAGATAACTTCATCCATTCCTTTGAACATTCATGAACCTATTCCATTCACACCATTTATTGTTATCAACTTAAGTGACCAAATTTTTTAATAGAATATTAACCTTCCCTTAATTCCTATAAATCCAAGTGGGTTTACTACCACTATTCCCATCAATATTGCACTCACTGCCATTAACTATTCCACTATTAATAAGCAACCTCTGAACCAAACCAATCAACAAACATAAAATGCTCTTACCTATGACTAGCCCTTTAACTTAAACCCAAGGTATATTGATCTAGGCATTCAAGTGGAATTTGAAGTTGTTACTACAAATAAGATAGCAACTCAATAAGCTAGATAGCAAAATAATATGAATGATGTGTATGAAAAACTAGTAAAATGTAATGCAAGAATTAGAATTCTTGAGCTTCAAAATGAGATTACTATTACTTGCAAAAGCTAAGAAGATTAGTTGAAGAAATGTCAAGAGAAGTTTGTGTTGATATTCAAGCAATAATGAGTACTCTTAAAAAAAATATTTACCATGATTTATGCCATTTCATGATATTTCATGTAGCCTTAGGATGATACATGCATACAATTGCTATTTAAATTGTTTCAAATGATTAAGGCGTTGTTGTTGTCACTATCTCAGAAATTTCCATATTTAAAGATTGACTATGTTTAAAAAAGATGATTTTATGCACTGCATAATCATGTTTAGGATGTATTTATTGCATGGGAATTTAATTTTTTACAGTATGCACCTTTTTAAAACTAGTTGTTGAATTGAATAAATGATCATTAGGTATTAATTATATTGATAAGTTTCTTTACTTTTATTGTCATATACTTGTTATTTTTGTGCTACACATTAGCTAATTTTGCAAGTTTGTTGAAATACTTTAACTAAAGAGGATTATATCTATAGTGATTGATCTCTAACATCCTTGTTTTTAATGTTTTCCTTTTTCTCTTATGAACTTACTATCTATTTTAATAGCATAATAACTTTTCCCTTATTTTCCCTTACTCTAATATTTCTTTCAATTTCTCTGATACTTTATAGGATATTAGGTACTTCATACTTTGAATGCTATATTACAAAGTGTTTTTGGATAATGAAAAGGAGAGAAAAATTAAGGAAAACTAACAAAGAGCAAGTAAATGCACTATTTGTAGAAAACAAAAAGGATTAGACAAAAGAGTAAGATGTATTGTTAAAGGTTAGAAATATATTAGGCTTTTAGTTAGTATTTGGCTTTAATACTAGGTAGTTTTTAAAAAATAAATAAAATTTTCTCTTATATATGCTTTAATACTTGAATGCATATTACTTGGTTATTTTTCCCCTTATTTTTAGAATTATATCTTTGCTTGTGTATTATCATAAAAAAAAGGGAAATTGTAACTATAGGAGCCCTATATATGTTTAAATTGCTAAATTAATTTGTTTTAATGATGAGTGGAGTTAATGACTTAATTATTTTTAAATGCAGAGATTTGAGAATATAATTTAAAAGTTATTAGGCTAAAAAAAGCATTATACTAGTTTACTTTAACATTATATGCCCAAAGTACTCTTTGGATTGTTATGAGATTGTTAAATACAGTTCTAACCATATTTTACATGTTTTGTTACTTAAAATGGAAATGATTTAATGTATAATATGTTGCTCCTTTCCATATATAAGGAACTTGTGTTCTAGATTGTTATATATGAAGAAAACAATGAAATTCTCTAGGTTACTCTTTTGGTTCTATGAATTGTCATATTGGATTCTATAGAATCACATTTTAACTATAGGTTACTTTTGGTGATCCATATTATGCTAACTCAAATGAAAAGCCTCTAATAGGCTAAAAATTTGATACAATAAGCAATAATACTATTCAAAAAATGACTTTTCATTGTTAAAATTCAAACTTTTTTGAAAGAGCTAGTTGATGATGCTTTTATAGTCTAAGGAGAAAATTTAATGCCATTTATAATAAACCTTACAAACTTATAGGTAAAGATACCTCAAGGAAAAAGAAGTCCATATTTTTAAATCTTTCATATTGGAAAAAGTTGTTATAAGACATAACATTGATATCATACATGTGGAAAGAAATCTTTATGATGGTCTTGTTGGAACACTTTTGAACATAACAAGGAAGAGTAAGGTTAGAGTCAAAGCTAGTTGAATTTGGTTGAAATACCTATTCAAAGAGAATTGGTATTAGAAAGAAGATGTTGATATATTTATCTTCTACTAGCTTGCTATACTCTATTTAGAAAAGAGAAAGCAAGTTTCTACGAGTGTCTACTTAATGTTAAGATTCCATAGAAATATTCTTTAAACATTAAAAATATTATCTTAATGAAAGAATTAAAGTTAGTTAATTTGAAATTTCATGATTATCATGCTTTAATATGTTAGTTATTACTGTAGTTATTTGATTAACCTTACTAAGACATGCTAACATGTTGTCACTAAACTTTGTTTCTTCTTTAGTGCAATATATGACAAGACCATTGACCTTGAGAAGTTAGACAATTTGTAAAAAAACAAGTTATAGTTACACCATGTTAGCTTAATATGTACTTTTCACATCATTTTTTAACATCATGGTGTATTTATTGTCCATTTAATGAGAGAAATAAAATTATAAGAGCTAATTTACTTGAGGTGGACATAACACTTTTAATGATATATGAAAATCCTAAAAGGGTAAGTGAGAAATCAATATAAGCTAAAAGGATATATTGTCAAAGGATACATTACTGAGAATATGGTCGAGTTCTGTAGTGACTACTTGTCAAATGTAAAGCCCATCAGATTTCTAAAGTCTTGTAATGAAGGAATAATTATTGATGTATGTTCTAAGAGCCAATTATAAAATGATTGTAATAACACATAATATATCATATTTTATCTTAGACAATGTAATTATTATATTTTATTTTATTTTAGTATTTACATAATTTATAGTTTAATATAATAATTATTCTTAGAATAATTTTACTATTCCTAAAATATCCTTAGTCGAGTATTATTGTGAAAGGGATAACAATAGTACATCAAAACTAGCATATATAGTGATTAATGATTCTGAGTTATGGATATATGAGATTAAGTCAACACATGAATACATTATTAATGAACAAATAGGCTAGACTGACCTACTGTGAGAATACTACATGAATTGTCATATATTATTAACTATTCTCATATGACCATATCACATGTAGTCTTTTGACTTGAAGTCACTACAGTTCCCTACATGAGGAGTCACGTACTTTAATATCATCCTGTGTTACCTTTAATTGAGATGTCACGTAAGGCATTGATTAGGTATGTCATAAATTATGTATAAAAATATAAGTAATATAGATGAGATTTTATTTCTCCTTTATAAAAGGAATGATATCCTTAAGCTTTTTGATTAAGTGAGACTAAGAAATGCGTAGCTATACTTAAATAGATCAATATGTGATATATTGTGTAGGGTATTGATTGAGTGTGTCATGAATCATGTAAAATGATATAAATGATGTAGATGAGATTTTATTCCTCATTTATAGAAAGAATGATATCCTCGGGCCTTTTGATTAAGTGAGATTAAGAAATGTATGACTGTGCTCTAATGGATTAATATGTAACATTGATCATTTGTTTAAATTAATATATTCAGTATTAAGAAATATGGATTAAACATTGATGAGGATGACATATTCCATGTTTCTAATTTAATTTAAATATTATTGCAAAAGAGACTGTATTACAAAGTGTTATTTACACATTAGGTAAATATTGAATCATAGATATTTTTACTACTTGGGTGCTAATAATGTATTACAAGATACTGCTTATTATTTACGATCCGCTAACAAGTCATTATCAATATAGCAAGAACCTATAAGGTAGTACAAAAAGAGTAGAAATGAGATAGTAATTAATTAAGATTTAATTAGGCTAAAATCCTATTAATTTAGCCTATTATTTAATGCATATATATATATATATATATTAAGGTAATAATATATTTTTCACATAATATATAGTATATTATGTCATATTATTTGATATTAAAGTAATATTAGATAATTATATCATTTGATATTAGATAATTATATTATAGGATAATATTATTATTTAATAATATTTAGTTAATAATATTAAGGTAATATTAGATAATTAATGGATAAGACTATCTCTTCTCACTCTTATTATGATAGGAATAAGGTTTTATTAAGTGAGTGAAATTAAAAAAAGAAGGCAGTTAGGTAATGCTTGCAGTCATTAGAATAACAAAATGCATTAAAACCTTAGTCCCATATGAAAGAAACATCTCCTATCAAATTCATAAAGGTAGAGAAGTTGTTATTAACTCCATATGAATACCGTAGAGGCATTATTGCTTGATTGTGCTTGGGACTCATGATTTGCACTTCAAGAGTCTTGCAGAAATAATTCTTAATTTATATCCTTGTGCATTAATTTTAGGAAGGTTTAATAAATTAAAAAAATATCTATTATGCTCAAGTGTATATGAAACCCAACAATAATTGCATGTTAAGGCACATTAAATGCTAAATAGTGAGTATAAGTTGTGAAATTTGTATAAGAACCCATTTTTACATCTTGCATAATAATAATAATAAAGTTTAACCTTTACATAGACAAGCATATGGCCTCTGTAAAGGGACAAAACCATGAAAAAAATAATCAATGGATACAAGTTGAACATAATTAATTATTCTTAAATTGGTTATAAAACTAATTCATTTTCAAATAACACAAGGACCAAATATTGTTGCCAAGACCAATAGATAGCTAGCACAAGGACAATGTATGAAGGTTATCTTTTATTGTGGGTATGACATCAATTGATATTCTTTTTATATAAAAGCCCAAGATAACAAGAGCATTGTATAAAATAATAGGGTTATTTTGGTGGCTTAGGTGATACATGTGAGTAATCTCAAAGATAGGAACCTTGTTTAGGCTAGTATGTCATACTATAAGATAATTAAAGATATTTAAGAGCTTGATTACATTATATTCATAGTGCTTTTATTTCCATATAAATGAATTAAGAATAAAAATGACATATGGATTAATGAGTTAGGATTCATATTAGTAGATTTTAATAAGGTTACAAGAAGGACTCATTCATAATAACATTCTCAAAAAATAAGGTTTTTTATATCATAAACTTATCTAATCACAAGTTATGTGTAGCTCTACTAGGGAAGAAATAGATTATCGATGATAAAGACAAATAAGACATGAGGATGATATTGACAAGACTTCTACTTTCTTTATAAGAATGCTTTTACTGCATGACAAAGGTGATATAGAGAAGTTCTACATGTGAGATAATCATGCTAGAGCATTGTAGAAAATAGTGAGATTACTTTAGTGGCTCAAGCAATACATGTGAATAGTTTCAAAGATAAAAACTTTATCTATGCTAATATATCATATTATTGTAGATATGATGTTAGTGGGTATTTTTTTTATACAAAAGCCTAAGATGACAAGAGCATTGTACAAAATAATAAGGTTAATTTAGTGGCTTAGGCAATACATATGAGTAGTTCCAAAGATATAAACCTTATCTAAGCTAAGATGTTATATTATAGGGTCATTGAAGACATTTAAGAGCCTGACTACATTATATTTAAAGTGCTTATATTTTGATATAAATAGATTAAGAATAAGAATGATATCTAAGTCAATGAGTTAGGATTTATGCTAGTGGATTTCAATAAGGAAGGTTACAAGAATGAGTCATTCATAATGACATTCCAGGAAAATAAGTTTTTGTCACAACTTTAACCTAATTGTGACCAGCGTAGAACCTATTTGTTTATTTCCACCAGCCTATTCCTAATTATTTAGCATAATCCTAATTAACAAGTGTGATGCATATATAAAAGAAAATGATATTTTAGAAAGAAAATGATAGATGAGAAAGTTAGGTATGTTTATAGTCTTTCTAAAATAAGGATAAGCAAGTCTAACAACACTTGAGGGATCAATTTAAATATCTTTTTTACCTAAACCTATAACAAAATAAGGCCTAAAATATACTATGTGTAATATTCTACGCTACTATACTATCATTAGCATGCTCTTATGGAACTTAACTCTAAAGAGGTGGATGTAGAGGCTTAACTTAAGAATTTATAAAATAAATTATGAAGAAGTGAGTTTGGGGTTCAATGAATGAATTATATATAATAACATCAATAAATCATAATAGTTTACCCATTTAACTATCCTTATTTGATAGATTATATCATATTTAAGCATATTAATAACTAAGGGCCAATGACAATGATATTAACATATAATTATTTCATTTTCAAAGAATTATATAATAATATTCATGAATAACTACACTCAAAGTCATATCTTATTTGGAATAATGAGTAATAAATAAAATATATTCATCTACCTTTTGACTTTTGAACTAACCTTATACCCTACTCATTTATTTCTATCCTTATCTTCTCGAGCTAACCTTCTACCCTACTTATTTTATTATTAGAAATTTCCCATCTAGTATTTACATTATCACCTTCGTCACATTTCTTATCTTTAATGCCACTTGTGGCATGATTTATAATGCAATTTAAATACTAGAGCTTAGGTTTGTCTAATGCAATCACAATTCAATTTCAATATACATTATAATATATGTTAGCACTATTATGCCCTCTTATATAACTATAAATATTCACACATATCATAGTATCAATCTATAAATCATTTCTCAACATATTTTACTTTGTGAGTAATACAATAAATTCATTACAACACATATTATATCATATAACTTTTACTTTCCCATTTTATGATTGCCTAAGTCTTACACTCATCTCATAATTATCATAAACCACTTTATTTTTAATTCTTAAAGATTAAATACTCATGTTAGGCAATTATAAATCATGAAAGCATAAAATAAGTTGGGTTTGATTTACTATATGGTCACCATGATTATGATCTTTGAGTAATATTTTATGAATAACTCAAAAATTATAAATATATTATCATGAAACTTATTTTATATGAAAATTGATCAAATTAACTTTTCATAAACATGTCATTTGCTTAAATCGGCTAAGTTTTAAAAAGGTTATGCCTTTTTGGAGATAGATATAAAAAGTTCATTTTTTAAAATCTTGAGTTTTTAACCTTTACCTACTATTTTGATGATATCTCAATATATATATATATATATATATATATATATATATATATATATATATATATATATATATAAGATATTGATTTGAAATAATTCCATTTGAAATTAGACGTAATTTTCTTTACAATAATAGGTAATTCGTTTAAAATAAATATAAGATGAAGGAGTTATACCCTTTTAAAGTTGGTATAAAATTTTGGGCCCAATGAATCGATTGACTAATTGATTCACCATCCTAAAATTACCTCTAGACATGTAGAATTGATTGGTCATTGAATTTTGAAGCCTAAATTTTCCTTTAAACTTTCAAAATCAATTGATCACTTAATTCACACATAAAAAATCATAATTTTTTACAAAAATTTTACTATTCATTTAATCGAAAATGCCCTTTAAATACATATATTATACATTAAATCTTGATATAATCATTAATATACTTACCTAACATATCATTTCACCTATTTTTATTATTTATTACTACCACCACATAAAAAAAAACAAGATTTAAATATAATCACAAAATAACCAATATTTATTCAATATTATCATATAGCCATAAAATTTATAAATTAGCTAAATTATCCACTCAACCTGTATAGAAAAAGATGTTAGGAAGGTAGTTTGAAGATCTTTTAATTTTAATCACATTAAAATTCATATGTTCTAAAGTTAGGATTTATAATACACAACAAAATTAAATAAATCTCAAATTTCTTCATCATTTAAGAAGAAATAAGAATGATTCTTGATGAAAGTAATATTCTTACATTAGTTAGATAAATAAAATAATAAGAAATGAGAATTTCTTTACTTAATTGATAGGGTGATGAAGAGATTTGTAAGGAGAGAGTTACGAGAAATGAAAGAGATTGGGGGTTTAGGGGGTTGATAAGAAAGAAAAATAGTGCTCCAAAGGCATTTTTGAAAAATTAGTTATAAACCTCTTTTATACTCACATACTCATTTATATAAATATATAACATTATACTACATAATTCCAATAGATTTTCTTTATCAAAATTTTACCAAATTCATATTCTCATATTTTTAATTTTATTAACTTAATTTTATTTTATATTTTATGCATAAGATTCCTAACTTAACTGAATTTATTAATTATCTTAGCTATTCTTTCTTACCAAATAATTTTTAATTTACTAATAATTAAAAGGGATGTAACAGTGTTTTATGTCATAAACTCATCTAATCACAAGTAGTGTGTAGCTCTATTAGGAAAAGAAACAAATTATCAATGATAGGGACAAAAAAAACATAGGGATGATATTGATAAGACTTCTCCTTTCTCTATCAGAATGCTTCCAATGGATGATAAAGGTGTTATGGAAGAGTTCTGCATGTAAGATGATCATGCTAGAGAGATATGGGTTGAAGATCCTCCTAGACATATTAAGAGAGATTGAAAATAATTTGGTTAATATTTTTAATGCCTATATTGTATGTATAATAAGTGGCATTTCTAAATTATTAGTTTCTAATAATTGGTTATATATTCTAATATGATACAAGTTTTATGTATAACCACAATCATCTTGGCATTAGGTGATGAAAATAGCACTCATCAACTCAATAAACAACATATGATGCCACCAAAATTTCACAGCATCAGTCAGTAATAAATTTTTCTTTAATTGAATTATATAGTATTAATGTTGCACCTACAATATTAATTCTAACTTGCTTATGCCTTTCTTTTGCTATAATGGGTTTCACAGATATTTCCATCAATGGCCATACTTTTGGAAGATAATGTAACTTTCTTTTTTAGTATTTAGCGATATTATTTCTAATTTTTGTAATATGTATATATTATATATCTTCAGTTATTTAGATCCAATTAAATATATGAAATTATTACCATTGGATATTTATTATATTTAGGATATTATTTTTTTACCATAAAAATATTAAAATAAGGTTTAAATATTATTATTTGTAATAATACTCTTTGTATAATAATATATAGTACGGTTTAGGTGAACTCTAGTAAATTAAAAAAATTAGTAAATTACATTAGTTAATTCTAAAAAACTATCTCCCTATATTGTTATATAATGTTAGTTACTTAGTACGAACGAACGTATTATATAAACTTTAAAATATGAAAGAATGTTGATTTTCAATAATAATTTATAAATTAACGTCTTATATACAATTACATCTATTATTTAAACTAAAAACTAAGGTCCTAATTTGCTATTTCTATCAATTATTCTTATATTTAACATTGGTTATAAAACCAACAACTGATGTCAATGATTTAATAAATCTAAAAAACAATACACATCAATTTTCATGTAAAAAATTGATGTTGTAATTTATATTCCATGTTGGTTTGAGAATCGACATTGAATATAATAAATATATAATAACTCTTGTATATACGTTAAATAGTAACTAATATCAAATAGATTAAACAATTGATGTTAAAAGATAATTCTATAATAGTGCATGTCTAAAATGAAAATTTAGAATCTATTCTTTCTTTTTGATAATAAAAGTAGTTAAATTATTAAATTTACTTATACAACATCCTATGATCAAATCCAAGAAATGGAAGGAGAAAGAAGATTTTAAGAAATATTATATCTCAAGCGTCATTTGATCAAAACGTTACTCTAATTTATTAGCTGTCTGCATGCTGATAATTTATTTACAAGCTCGCAAATCCACCGCAATTTACATTACCCACAGATTTCAATCTTCGGGGGATTTTCGGTTTCATGTAATTGTTTTATTCTTACTCTCTATTTATTCAAATTCTTTTGTCAATTTTCTAAGAAATTATTATGTGCCCAAAATGTTTAATTTCAATTTTTTATCGTTCTAATGCTTATTATTTTTGTAACTAAATGTTAATTTTGGTTACATTGATAAGAAAATTCATTATAATTATAAATTTTATTAATTGCATAATTTTGAAACTTACAATTAAAATAAACCTCATCACAAAATAGAAATCGTATTTTCGCATATTGTCTATGGTGATAATCCTTAGTGGCAACATGCAAAGTATTCGAACAGGATATTCCGTATTATCTTTTCCGCCCAACCGACAACTTCATCGTTGCAACTATTCGTGATTGAATGATTTAGACTTTAGCGGTTTGACCGGCCGCAGCGCGCCTGTGGTCTGTTGGTTGATCATGATCAGCGACCAAGGTTTTGTCAGGCGGGCCGAACACCTGATTAGTAACTGGGCCAAGTCCGATGAGTTTGTTTTTTTGGATTTTTATGGATAGGTCTATCAGTGTCATTCTTGTAGAATTAATTTTTTTAATCCCGCATCATATTTAAACAAACCCGTTGATATAATAAGCTTTACTTGTACGGGTTTAATTTTTTTCTTATGGTACACATGTGAGTTTAGTTTTAAGAGATAATTATACTTTGCTCAAATATAATTTTACTAATTTTTAGTTAAATAATTTATATTTTTTAATATTAACATTTTATATGCTTAAACTTTTTTTTATTAAATTTTTAGTAAAACTTTCCATAACAAGTTAAGTGAATTCAGAAAAAATCTTAAAAGAGTAAATTATAATTTTTTTTCATATTTATTTGAACTGATGTTTGAAATTTTCAATTATTAAAAAAATAATATTTACCCTATTTCCTCAATTTCAATTTATATAAATATAAAAAATTACAATTTATTTATACGTAATTTTTCTTAATTTCACTTAACTTACCTATTATGAAATTTTCTGTTGAAAATTAAATGAAAAAAGTTTTAATAGGCAAAGTATTGATGACAAAAAGCACATATAAATAAATTGTAAAGCTTAAAAATATAAGTAGGTTAAATGAAAATCAATGAAATTATATATAAGTGTAATTTCTCTAATTTCAATTTATATTATGTGATGTGTTTATATTAAATAATTCTGCGTATAAATTGCATCGCACACAATTAAGGTTAACATTTATTACAAGGGATATAGGTAAGAAGGAATGCTTTCAGAACATGACAGATAGATGACTCTAAAACATAATTTTCATACGAAAACATGGCGTGTTTAAGGCTAGTAACGAGTCGAGTGGTCTTTAGGCTAGACTCGCATCGAATTTATCCGGTACATAACTCCATTCAGATCAATTATTTCAGTTTGAGCTCAGTTTGAACTGAATTTATGAATAATTCAGCTCAGCTCATTGTACAAATTAATTGTAATAATAAAATATATTATTGACCATTTAATATTTTAAAATACTTTCAAAAATTAATATCTTTAATAACTTGATAATATAAATAAAAAATATAAATAACATATTATAAGTATATTTAATATAATATAAAAATAATTTATCATAAAATATAAAATTATATTATAACCACAACTAAATTCTAAAGAATGAATTGATTTGAATTTTTATTTTTTATTGATACTTATAACTTTATTAATTTTTATTATTTAAAAAATATAAAATTTATTTAAAAATTAGAAGGTAAAAAATAAACTTTATTTAATTATTAAACTTATAAATATAAAATTATTAAATTTTTTCAAAGGATAAAATTTAAAGTAAAAGTTATTTACTTAATTATTTGACTTATAAAAGTAAAATTAATAAATTATCAATTAAAGTTTTGCCCTTTGATTTTCATTCTTATGATAAATTTATAAATAAAAAAATTATCACCCATTATTAATCCAATTATTTTATATTTTTTTACTCAAAATAATATTTGATATTCTTATAAAAATATAGAAGTAATATATTAGTAATAAAAATATATCATCTTAAATTTTACAACTCAATGTTATTAAATATTTTTTTAAATATAATGCACATTATAATATATATATATATATATATATATATATATATATATATATATATATATATATATATTTATTTATTTTGTACATGGGTATATTGAGCTAGCTCTTAATATAAATGAGCTGAACTTTTATCAGCTCAAACTTAATTCATTTCAAACATAAATAAGATAATTTAATTTATGTATTATTCATTTATCTTGTAAGCTTAATTTGTTAAGTCAAAATGGTATAATAAATCACTCGTGAGCTGACTTGATTTATTGCCGATACTAGACGTGCTTCTACTTAACCTCAGATAATATAAATTAAACTTATGTCGATCAAATTGATAAAGCTAACTTTTTAGCAAGAGAAGTGCATGATTTTTATAGTCCTCCTATCGTTATCAACATCATTAAGTACAATATTAAAAGACGATCATTAGTGATTATGGTTCAGATATTACTAAAATTACTATTGATTGGGTGGATATAGTTTATAAAACTTACACCAATGACAACATTTACGTTTAGATCTAAAGCCATTTTAATTCTGGAAAATTATCAGTGGTTACATTTTACATTACATGAAGTGCATGTTCCTTCCCCCTTTCCCTTGTATGTCATCTAAAACAAAGAATATAAAGAGGAAAAAGCACTTTACTAGGAAGGCCGAAAATGAATCGAGCAAACTCGTAAACTATTCATGATTTGACTCAAAAAATGGCATAATGAATTGAATTAATGAACTAAATAAATTGAACTTGAACTTTAAAAATTGGCTTAATTGTTAAATGAATCAATTTTAATTTATAACTAGTTTGACTCGTTTGGTTCAATAACTAACTCAATAAATTATATATATATTTTAATAATTTTTATAAAATAAATTGTCATATTAAATATAATATTATATATTATGTAATATATTCAAATGAATTTAAACATCAATTTCTAAATAATTTTTGGTTAAATGAACCAAATAATCCAAGCTAGCAAACCACTAATACGAGCTAGCCAATTCATTTTTATTCAAGATTTTTTATTGAAGATTTTAGTTTATTTGATTAGATCAAACAAGTTATTAAATTGAGTCAAATGATTATGGGCTTAGTTTGAATTGAATTTGAGCAAAAATTTGAATTAGAGTCAAATTTTAAGTTAAGCTAAATTTACTTGAATCGAGCTAATTTATAATTTGGCTTCATTTGACTCATATCAACACTTATTTGTTGGTAACCTTTAATTTAACTGACATACGATATTTTTTTAAAAATTTTATTATTTTTTTATATCTTAAATTCAATCACAAATTCTTGCACGGGTGTGGATTTAATTTCAAATGGCTTTGACCATTTAAAAAAGAAAAGAATAAAAAAGCTCTTTGGCATAGTGGGTTAGCTAGTGTTGATTACCGATTAATCTCTTTTGTCACTAATCCCTTCTTTTATTAAAAGGAAAATAGGAAAGAAAAAAATGAGAGAGATGAAAATAAGGTAAAAATTATAAAATTCTCTTATTCGAATATTTAGAGAAAATCAAAGAGAAAAAGATTTGAATAGAAAAAAAATAAGTAGGGCCAACCTTCATTTATTTCTCTCCCTAAACGAGAGGAGAACATAAGAAAGAAATTTTCATTTACTTGCAAAAATTAATTTATCCAACTTACCCAAATTATTTATTTTTCCAATCTTAGCCAAACTCATTATCATGACTGATTAGGTATATTTTCTCCCTTTTAATATAAATCCTATTGAAGTTTTTTTTTTTTTCATTTTATTGCATGTTACCATGGATTCTTCTTTAACAAATTTATGGGAGGAGGTTCAGTTTGTTTTTGTTTAGACGAGGAGGTTTAGAATGTTTTTTATTACTTGTTTTCCCCAATTTTCTGCCTTTCAGACATCCCTGGATAATGTTAAAATATGGGAACATTTTTCTCAATTTTCTTTTACTACTATTTTAGTTTTATCAATAATATTTTTATTAATTTAAATTTTATTATTATTATTATACCAGAGTTGCCATTGAATTTGCAATAGGGTATTATTGTTATTTTAATTCATAAATTTTTTTTCTCATTTTTTTATTCAACAAAAAAAGGAAAATAAGTTCTCTTTTTTTTTTTCATTTCAACTAAACACCAAAAAAATATATATATGTTTTCTTTCTCCATTTTTTATTCCTTTTTTAGCATTTTTTTCCTCTCATTTCTCTCACACCCAAACAAAATCTAAATATTAACCTTAATCGTAGTGACAAGAAGATTTGCCAATAATATAATCTTTAGAACGTGATTCAATTGTCATGTTTTCCTCTGTAAGATCCAAACATGCTACCAGTCTCTCGTTTTCACTCTTTAAGCTCCAAATACGCTACCGCCCAATCCAGAATTATTCCCTCCGCCCACGTTATACTCGTGGTCTCTCCCTCTCTGCTACTCTTACGTTTTCGCTAGTTCCAATGGCACATCTATCTATCTTAATTTTAGCAAATTCACTCCAAAAGCAACAGCAAACACTTGTTGGAGCAGATGAGTTCCACAGATACGCATTAAGGTTCCGTTTCGTAAAAAAATAAGTTAACTTATAATTTATAAGCTATAAGTTAACCTTTAACTCATACTAGTTAATTGAAGAAAATAAGTTCTAATTTAATAAATTATTTAAAGTAATTTATAACTTATGAATTATTATTTTTTCAAATTTATTCTTATTCCTATTATTAATTTATAATTCATACCATTTGTAATATAAATTTAAATATTTTTATAAAATATAATTAATTTAATTTTAATATAATTATATTTTAATTTTAAAATATAAATATATAAAAATATATATATAAATAAATAATATCATAAAATATAATTAATGATAATTTAAATAATTATAACTTTATTATAAATAATAATAAAATAAAAATTATGTAAGCAATTAAATATATAAGTTTATAAAATATAATTAATTAAATATTAAATATTATATTTTTATTTTAAACTTTTTAATTATGTTAATATAATTTAATTTTTAGATAAATATAAATTATTTTAATTATATATTTATTTCTATTAATATATATTTTTTATATTATTTTATAATTTTAACTAATTAATAATTAATTTTGTGAGATACTTGAATTAACTTATCAATTATCAACTATCAACTATTAATTAATTTATTAAATATCAATTAACTTATTAATTATTTACATGATACAGAACTCAAGAAGATTTTATGCCATACTACTCAACCTCCTCGTCAAACCACCCTAGCCACTTTTACAACTTCCAACCATTTAGAAGATCCTTTTGATAACAACTTAATTTGGAATAAAATGCGCCTGATTAGAACCATACCATTTTTGTGATAATTAAATTGGCCAATTCATTAGTTCACATGGAAACAAACTGACTAATCGATCAATTTTGGGAGTTTTAAGCTCATAGCTAGTATGATCTAATAATCTGTAACAATACATATTGATAAACCAATCATATCATGTATCAATCAATTATAATCAAAATAATTATAACCAATCTATATGAGTTGATATACTCCCTCCGTTTTTATTTGTCTGTTACCATTAACTGATTTCATACATATTAAAAAAGTAATTGAATTTGTTTATTTTTAATAAGTTTTATAAGATTATCCATTATGCACAAAATTCAAGATAGTTAAAAATAAAAAGAAAAATATAAAAAAATAAATGTAAGTTGACTAATAGTGTAGAATAATAAAATATTTATTAATGAAAGAAAAGGATAGATTTGAAAAAAAAATATTTAATACCTCATTGACATTTTAAAACGATAGATAAAAAGGAATAATTTTTTTTTAAAAAATACGATAAATAAAAAGAAACGGAAGGAGTATAACAGATTTTAGAATAATTTTCTCATATCTAATGATTGCTTTAATATCATATAAAGTGATTAATCTACCATCTTGACGTCTGCTATATAAAATTTCAGGTATGTTTTCTAAACTTTGATTACACCTTTATACTACTTCACTGTACTATTATACTCCTCTCTATTTATTACAGGTCAGCCTTCTCAATGATTGGTACACCAACGTGTTGTGTTCTGCCACTTGCTACCAACCTCTACAGCACACAGTAAAATGTATGACATCATTTTTCAAGGAAGAAATGACATACTGAGGTATTTCTGTTCAATTTAGGTGTTGCTTTATTCGTCCTTGTAGCTAGTTTCATGTGAAAATTTAAATGCTGTGGTGTGAGTGTACATATATATATATATATATACGCGCGCGCGCAAGATAGTCACATTTACGAGGTGCTTGTTATAGTATTTCGGGAGTTTCAAATTCGAGATGACATGGCACAATATAAATCATTAGATGAAATTACTAATAATTTTGGTAATCTCATCCAATGATCCAGAATGCATCATATCACCCCGGGTTTATACCGTAGAATTGCCCCATTTACGAATGACCCCTCCTTTTTTTTTTATTGAAGTTTACGTATCATTTCTTTCTGTCTTGCAGAGACAAATTAAGCAGACTACAGGTGTTGGTTTCTTGTATTTGATTTGATGAGTATTGCTCCCAGTGACTATGTCGCCTTGATGTTTCCTTTAATATACTAGATCTAATTATTTCAAAACAAAATTTTCGAAAATGTTACTTACCAACATAATTCAATTATATCGTATCTCACATATAACCACATAGCATAGCCTTAGGTCTTGTTAGATAAAATAATTGTTTATGGTGTGTAAAAGTAATTTTGAAGAGAGAAAAAAAAAAGAAAAAGAAAGACGTGATAGTTTTAATACAAGATTTTTTTTTTTTACTCTTTTACATTCAAAAGTAACATTTTTTTACGTGTAATTTTCGATCTTCATTACAAATGTAAGACTCGTGATCATTTTATTTATAGAATGATATTTTTTTTAATTGAAAAAAGGGTGAAACAAATAAAAATGAGAAGCACTCGGACCAAGAATCTTAAACTAACATATTCCGACGTGCAATGATCGCGTTGCAATTCCTATGTCAAATAAGATTTAAAATATTAAAAAAATAATATCCTTTATTTGCACTTTTGAAATTAATATTTTTTAAGAATTAAAACATATTGTTAAATTCATAAAAATGATTTAAAATTTAATCCAAATCTTGTTATTCATCTTTAAAAAGAGAAAAATTATTTATTTTAATTAAAATAATTAAAAATATATTTATTTAAAATATTAAATTATTTTATTTAAAAATTAATTAAATTTAAAACAATGAAAAATGTATATTTAATTCCTGATGCCCAATGAAATGAATAGAGCCTGCACCTTTACAGTGGTCCTGATAGTCTTGTAAGGCTAAAATAAAACTCTAAAAAGAAGAAAATAGAATAAAATTATTAAGATTGTTTATTTTATTGAAAAATAATTTTTATATAAAATTTTATTTTCTATAAAAGTGAAGGGTATAAAATTATATGAAAAAAGTACGCGTTCCTTTTTTATTATTTAAGTAATAATTAATCTATTAAAGAGACGTACAAAATTTTAAACTTGAGCACAATATTAAAAAAAAAAAAAATCTTCGAGGCGGTTGATCGATACTGCAGTTAATTTCTATAATGGAAAAATAAATTCATGGCACGAACTCTCCATGCTGCAGTTAGTTGTTAATTGGAGTATATCTTCGTCCAGCAGAGGAAATGCGAGGCTATATACAAATTAAGCATACTATCAAATTATATCATTGCAAGATTCTTTAGATTAGGTGGTATTTGATGTCTTTAAAAAAATTTGTATTTTTTTCTCATTTAAGATTCAATTTAATCCTTACATATAAATTTAGTGATCATATATCTGGTAAAAAAGGCTCCCTCATAGTAAGAATGTTAAAATTATAATCAAAAGTACATATCTTTAACTCACAACCCTGGTTTTAAATTGCGGTTGTGATATTGTGTGATGTGAAAAAATGAGAAAAAATGTGGCCGTTGTGGAGCGCAATTACGGAGAAATGCAGACACGGTGTGGTCCGCAACTGCAATATATATTATAGGCGATATTGCGGTTACGGACCGTTTTTTAAAACCCTGCTCACAGCTTTGCATGGGAAGTTGTTTTGATGAGTGTCAATTATACGTTTCATAAAGGAAAAAGGTTAACACGACTCTTACTCTCATATGATTACTCTCTTATCACAAACTATAGGTTTCATAACTATGTGGATCCTATTATTTATTAGAATGGAATAATAATTTATTCTCTTTTTAGAAAATGTAAGTAGTATTCACTACAACAATTTGGGAATATACAAACAACATCTATGTAAATGACAAACAGATGACAAAATCTCAATCATCTGTATAGACTTCTGGAAATTTAATTTTAAAAAAATAAAAAAATTTATACAAACAATATTTATCGTCCTTATAGATATATGGTTTGTATAGACAACAGGATCATCTGTATAGTTTATATAGGAGAGGACCTATATAGATGAAGGTGTCCACAAATTTTTTTTAAAAACAATATTTGTGGCAACTTATACAGACCACAAGGTTGTTTGTATAACCTAACTATAGATACATCACTCATATGATCTGTATAGAGTTAACCTATATAAATTACAATATCTGTCTCCACCTATATAGATGACCAAGTGATCTATATAGACTAGGATTACATAAATGTATAGCCCAACTCTATACAGACCACTCATGTGGTTTATATATATAGAGTTGAGCTATACAAACCATAATGTTGTTTGTATAAGTCTCCTAAATTTTCTTATTTAGAAAATTTTGAAGAGATCTATATAGATAACATTGTGATCTGTATAGCCCTGTTCTATACAAACTACATGTGTGGTTTGTATAGGTCACTCATATATATATAAAATATTTTAAACTCTATTTAAATATTAATATCATACTCTTTGTGTAAAAAATTTTTCCCATTAAATCTTATTTCACATCCTCAATGAAGAAAAAACTTTTTCTGTATTTTTTTAACTTATTTGATTATATAAAAATTAATCATTTAAAAGTAATTTTGTAATCAAAATTATTGTTAAGATAAAAATTATGAGTAAAATTGTCCATTAAAAAATAACAATTAATTAGTATTATCAATTATAAAATATCAAATAATAATTATTTGTAAATTAATTATTTATAATTAGCTATTTTTAAAACTATTACTTATAAAAAATCATTTTGAAAAATATCTTATCATTTCAATCATCTTAAAATTCAGAGGAACGAATAAAAATTAAAAAATATTTTTTAAAATTATTTTATATAAGAAATAATTTCAAATATAATTGATGATCATTATTATTTTGTATTAGTGTACTAAAAAATTATTATAAATTAATATTTAATAATCAGATTTAGAAATAAAAATATTTTTATTTTTTAATTTGGCATTAATTTTGGTTGTAAAGTTAGGTTTCAAAGGTTAAATTTGTATAGGTGCACTAAAAAAATTAATAGCACAAACTTTTTTTTTACCATTAATGATTTGAATGAAAAAATGATAAATAAAAAAGTAATTTAACTCAAAAATATTCATTGAATATCAATATAATTATTTGGTATCTCTAAAGTACATGGTGATATGAATGATAATGAAGTAGAGTTAGAACATATCAACTTTTTTAAACCCATATTCAATTATCGAAAATAATATATCAACTTGTGCCATACCACTTTATTAAGAATAATATTTAAGTCATCATGATATTTTACAATATTCATAGCAGTTAAAACTACTTAACATCTTCCACAAGAAAAAAAATTACTTAACATAATTTGAAAGACACATCTTTACATTATACTCTTCATTCTTTTGATTTTAATAATGTAACCAAATATTTTTACTTATAATAAGATGGAAGTTAGCAAGTATCCTTTTATGTTTATATTATGAATAAATTTATTTAATAACATTTATTGATATATTTTTCATATACTTTCCAACATTGTATTTTATATCTTTGAATTTAAGGAAGAGCTAATAGAGGTCTTTCTTTCCTTTGAAAGGTGTAAGAGCAAAATAATTAACACATTGATATTGAAAGATAAAAAATTATTCTAATATATCATTTTTAAATTCAATGGAATTCTTAAGTATAAGAAAAAGTTTAGTCAAATAAATTTTTTTATTTAATCATTTTTTATTATTAATATAATATATAAAAATTCCTACTACAAATATACAGTAATTGAGGTTTTTTAGAATAATTTCTTTATTAAGTTGAAGATCTAATTTAACTAAATTATTTTACTATATATCATAAATTTCAATTCTTATATCACATTTTAAAAAACATTAATTTTAAATCTAATTATAATTATAAAAAAGATATTATGTATTGAATTTTAATACTTTTATAATTTTTATTAAATATTAAAACTAATTTTAAAGTAATTTAGATTTGTTTAGGTTTATGTATGGTTTCACTTATATATATATATATATATATCTTTATATTCACCTAACTATTTAATGTTTATATGTCAATATCATTGACATACATGTATATATATGTAAAATAATTTCTATTATAAAATAAACTTAATATAATTTAAAATTTTAATTTAATCAATTAAAATATATTTATTTTTCACATTGCTTTACTATACAATTTACTAATTATTTCTCTTTATCTTAATTGATCTGTTGCACAATTATCTTCTTTTTTTCTGCATTCACTCTCATTCTATATAATTCAGATACTAAGTTTAGAAATAATTAAATTTGTACAAAACTATTTAGATAAGTTATAAATTTAATTTAATTTAATTCTATTTTTAATTCCTATGTTACCCTACAACACACATGGGTCCTTCTCCATTTTTTTCTTTGTTTTACTCCTTTTTTTTACATATTAGTAGCTAATATCATTAAATAATATATATATATATATGATGTCATATATTTACATTTGCTATGAAAGGCTATTTTTAATATGTTAAAAAATAAATTTATTAAGTATTAATTAAAATAATTAATTATATAATCTATTCGATGAAAGTGTTTAAAAATTAAAATTAAATCTTTTTAATTGCTTTTTTCAATAGATTTGTGATATCAATTTTTTTAGTATAACATTTCCACATAAATATACATTAATTGAAAACTTGTCAAGCATTCATTGTAGCATTCCTTTTTATTAAACAACTTTTTATTTATGTCATTACATAATTTTTCTTTTTTCTCTTATTTGCTTTCTATTAAACAACGTTTTATTAAACAACTTATTTTTTAATTTTTAAATAACTAAAAAATTCAATTGTTTAATTTTTTATTTTTCTCTATTGCATGTTTTATTTTTCAATAAGTTTAAAATTTAATTTAATTGGATTATTTTGATATATGTCATATTATTTAATTATTGTAACACATATTCAAAGTTAATTCATTTTAAATCAAAATATATAACTATGAATAAATACAATAAATTAAATTCTAATACTTTCTATTTTTTTTTGCCCATTTAACATAAAAGCAATGGATCAAAAACCCAATCCAGCCATTAACTTGACAAGATGAGTGGGTGAAGATTGGATTGATTTAACTAGTTGAATTAGATAGTTGAACCAATCAACACGCGTGCGCGCGCGCACGTGTGCGCGTGCGCACACACACACACATATATATATTTGAAAAGATCAAATCTACTTAATTTATACAAGTATATTTTTGAAATACAATAAATAAACATTAATTTTATCATAATTATAAAATAAAGTTTAAGCATTATTATCATATAAACTAGAAAGCTACTCTTATAATTTTAAAATCTATTCAATCATAATTTTAAGAGTTATTCAATTGTAATATTAAAACTATTAATTTATTAAAATATAATAGGAAGTAGTATTAAGATTCTAGTATTACAACAAAATGAGAAAATTTTCCATATTTATAAACATTCAACGCAATTTAAAATAATTTTATAATATTAAAA
Source organism: Sindora glabra (assembly GCA_020226215.1). Lineage (NCBI taxonomy): Eukaryota > Viridiplantae > Streptophyta > Magnoliopsida > Fabales > Fabaceae > Sindora > Sindora glabra. The sequence continues at coordinate 32,514,775 of CM035236.1, read as the reverse complement.
TTATACTTCATTTCAATTTATTTAAAATTTTAAATTTTTTATTATGAGTAGAGATAATATTTATTAAATAAGAATGATTTAACTATTACATAAAGTATAATTTAATATAAATTATCTAAAAAATTTTAAATAAAAGTAATGGGGAAAAAAGGCTTTGTATAAATGAAATGCAATTCTTTATGCAAGTTTGTATCAATTCAAGTGGTTAGTAGCAAGTGCAGCAGCTCTGGGGGCATGGGTTCAATCCTCTTACACATTATTATAACTTACATTTTGTAGATTTAAGTGACAGGAAAAGCAAATAAAGTGGTGGGAAAGGTGGCCAGCCTTCAGTTGCTATTCTCTCTTCCTCCCTTCTTTCTTGCGACATTCTTTGCCTTTCTAGGTGAGTTTTTCTTCTTTTATTTAATTCTTCATTGTGTTTTTTTAATTTATTTAATAATTTCTATGCATAATTTGCTATAAAATTGTAGATTATATATTTAGGTTTAGGTTAAGTGGCTTGAAATTATTATATTTGACTTAAAATGCATATTATATGATGAATTTATGTAGAAGTTCTTATTATTGCATTTAGTTAAATACCATAAACATGCACTATTTAACTAAATTTCATGTATTTTTAATAAATTTTAAATTATAAAATATATTTTTAGATAAATGAAATTGTTGCCTTTTATAATATCTTGGAATAATAAAATATATTATTATATGTTATTTATCTTAGTTATTTTTTATTTATAATTTTTATGTTATATAATTGATAAAAATTAAATTATATATGAAAATTTTAATAAACTACTTATATATAAGTTGCAAAATTATTATTTAAAAAATAAAATAAATCAATATCTTATTATATTTTAATTTTTATTTAAAAACTTTTTAAAAAATCATATAATTTGATTAAAATAATTAATTAAATTAAAAATGAGTACTCTTTTCAAACTGTGTAAAATTTAAGTGAATAATTTTCAACTTTTTGAAATTAAAGAAGATAAAATACAATCACTCTAAAATTGAATGTGACAAATTATAATTTCTTTCTCTTTCTTTCGTATCAAACGTACATGGAACGAATGCCTCTTTCTTCTCTAGTATAATAATTAAGGCTCTTAGGATTAGGGGACGATGCTTTGGCGATGTGCAGTCAACATATCACTTTATCCGTAGAAAAATTAAGAATTAAATTTTATTTTATTTTGAGATGAATTTATTTGTGAAATTATTTTATTTATAATTTTTATTTTAATCATATTTGTATCATTATAAAATCTATTATATTTAATAAAAATTAACTAAAATTTATTTCATTTGATTTAAAATATATATTATATGGAGAAATTTATCCTTCTTTGTAATATTAATTTATCATATTTTTTATTAAAACTTATTTTTAATTAAATTTTATACATTTTTATTACATTTTAGAAAAGAATTAATTTATTAATAAATTAGAGTTATTATTTTTTATAAAATTTAAAATAATATTATTTATCTGAAATAAATTATTATTTCTCTTATAATAAAATAAAATTAATCTTAATAAACTTTAATGCCAAACCACATTGAAGGTAAGTGCTATCTATTCATGTTTTTTTATAGTTCTATGCTTTTCTATTTTACCTTTTTGTCCTATATATGGTCTTCATCATTATGATTTCTCTATTCCAATGACTTGCTAGATACGTGGCCCATTTTGAAACATAGTTAATGCAGTCTCCGAGTTTAGAAAATTTAAATATATTGAAAAAAATTAAGAATTAAACTATATCAATGTAGTTTAGAAATTTTAGCATATTATGAGGCTATTAATATATTAGAAAATTTAAGAATGAAATTAAGAATTAAACTACATCAATGTAGTTTAGAAATTTTAACATATTAAAAGGCTATTAATATATTAAAAAATTTAAGAATGAAATTAAGAATTAAACTACATTGATATAGTTTGGAAATTTTAGCATATTGAGAGGCTATTAATACATTGAAAATTTTAAAAATAAAATTAACAATTAAACTACATCTTCTAGTTTAGAAATTTTAGCATGTTGAGAGGCTATTAATATATTAGAAAAATTAAGAATTAGACTACATCTTCTAGTTTAGAAATTTTAGCATATTGAAAGGCTATTAATATATTAGAAAAATTAAGAATAAAATTAAGCACTAAACTATATCAATGTACTTTAGAAATTTTAACATATTAAAATGCTATTAATCCTTCAAAAAATTTAAGCGTACACCTTTTAGTTTAGAGATTTTAGCATATTGAGAAGCTATTAATATATTAGAAAATTGAAGAATGTAATTAGTAACTAAACCATTGATGTAGTTTAGAAATTTTAGCATATTGAAAGGCTATTAATATATTATCTTTAAATATGTTTGTTAAGTGTTGTCATTTAATAGTGTGATGTATATGTTTCAGTCATTGTCAAAACCACTAGGTTGAAAAATCACAACATGTTTAATTTGAAATATATTTGCACTATTAACTTAGACCCTTTCAAGGGTTGGATGATTTTTTTAGATAAACTAACCCTTGAATTATCCAGAAAATAAGGATAGTTTGGAACATGTCCTTCAATTGTTATGCTAATCTTATCTACTTATCATTTCACTTTATCCAAATTTCTTTCTTTCTTTCTTTCTTTCTCACTATTCTCCCGATATGTACTATATCGGTGTATAGTATACACACTTAAAAAACAAGGGAGAGATGCTGCTAAAATTTTTTCATTTATAAAACACATCATGGATAAGTAGAGACAATAATTGAGAAAATATCCAGAATGAGATATGGCCCTACCTATTAGAATTGGAGTGATAAGGTGGATTTAGGACATAAAATAAACATGCATGCATAATTGAATTGTATGATGACTTGTAACCTTGTAGACTAGTTACACCATGTCTATTGACAAAAACTAGATAAACTTATAAGATTGATTATCCAATATGTACTAGAATGGTGTTACTGCATTTGTGGATTGAGTTAGAAACTTTGTCAATGACAAGGGGATGGTAAGATGTCTATGTAAGAAGTGTTTGAATGTGTTGTACCAGACATTAGAGACTATGGAGGCATACCTAATAAACAATGAATTTAATCTATCATATACGAACTAGGTCCATCGTGGTGAATGGTATGTATCTAAGGCTGAGGTTATGCCCAGAGCACCTACTAATGATACTAATGAGATGATTAGTATCATACATGATTTTATTTGAGTTGATGTCATTGATGAAGTAGATAACAATGATAGAGTTTAAAATGAGGACACTTTGGAGGGGGCCATATGTCATGGACAAGCCTTTAATGACTTGTTTATAGAAGTTGAAATAGAATTGTACCTCGATTGCACAAATTTTTCATTGCTAAACTTCTTAGTTAAGCTCTTGCACTTGAAGGTATTTCATAAGTGGACAAATAAGTCATTTGATTCCCTACTAAAATTATTAAAGGAGGCACTACCAAAGGATAACAAATTGCTTAGGTCATATTATAATGCAAGGAAATGGTTTAATAAGTTAAGATTGAGGTACGAATCAATTTATTCTTGTAAGTACGATTGTATGCTCTTTTGGAGAGAGCATGCCAAAGATAAGATCTATCCAATTTGTGAAAAGAGTCAATGGATTGACAAAAATGCAAAAGGGAAAAAGGTTCCCTAAAAGGTGTTGTGATATTTTCTATTAACTCCTAGGTTAAAGTAGTTATATGGATTGAGGCACATGGCAAAAGACATGACATGGCATCAAATGAGATGATCCATCGAAGATAGGAATTTACGACATTTGTTGATGGGGAAGCTTGGCAAGGTATTGAAAAAAGGTATCCTGATTTCTTAGTGGAGCCAAGGAATTTATGATTAGGTTTAAGTGCAGATGGAATCAAATTTTTTCGTGACATGAGCTTGTGATATAGCATGTGGCTAATTATTATAACCACTTACAATTTGCCACTCTAACTTTGTATGAGAGAGTCATTTTTCATGTTAACACTATTGATCCTTAGGTCACAATTTCTAAGAAAATACATAGATGTCTTCTTAAGAGCACTTGTCAAAGAATTGAAACAATTGTGAGAGATTAGAGTTAAAACTCGAGATGCTACTATGAATAGCATGTTTAAGATGTGAGCAACATTAATGTGAAGTGTGAACAACTTTCCTACTTGAAGCAGTCTATTGGGTTAGAGTGAACAAGGGTATAAAACATGTCCCATTTGCAATGAAGATGCACCATTAATGTAAATTAGAGGGAAAATTGCTTATATAAGTTATTGTCGATTCCTTCCGAGAAGCCACAGTTAGTGAAACAATAAAGACTTTGATAGAAAGACTAAAAGGAAAGCCCCCTGAGATAGTTTATTTGATGACATGATCATGGACCAATTAAGTAGAGTACATCAAATAGTGCTTGGAAAACACGTGCAATAAGGTGGAGTTAAGTAGAAGAAAGGTGTAGATGAACTTAATTGGAGTAAGAAAAGTATCTTTTTCAAACTTCCATATTGGCCCATAATGATCTTGAGACATAACATTGATGTGATGCATGTTGAAAAAATATATATGATAGTATTGTGGGTACGCTTGGGTATTGAACATAAATTAAAAGACATAAATAATGTCAAGCATGACTTAGCTGTCATAAATATAAGGCTAGAATTGCATTTATATGAGGAGAGGGGGAGGTGGATGAAACCATATCCTAGATATATGCTTAATTAAGATAATAGACATCAATTTTGTTGATTCATTAAAAATATGAATAATATTTTGGCCCACAATAATCTTGAGGCATAACATTGACATGATGCATGTTGAAAAAAATGTATATGATAGTATTTTGGGTACACCTAGGTATTGAACATAAATTAAAAGACACAAATAATGTTAAGCATGACCTAGCTGATATGAATATAAAGCTAGAATTGCATTTATATAAGGAGAGGAGGAGGTGGATGAAACCACATCCTAAATACACGCTCAATCAAGATAATCAATATCTATTTTGCTAATTCATTAAAAATGTGAAGTTTCTTAATTAGTTTGCTGGAAATCTGAGAAAGAATATGGTCAATAATGATACCAAGATCCAGGAGTTAAAGTCTCATGACTGTTATATAATTATACAATGATTGTTAGCATTTGCAGTGCAAGTATTTTTGCTAAAAGAGTTGGCACTACCGATTGTTAAGTTCTGCAATTACTTCAACCAAATTTATGTAAGAACACTAAACAAGTAGGATGTGAAATAAGCTAAGGAAGATATTGTATTGATCTTGTACAAACTTGAAAGGATAAACCCTTTAGCATTCTTTAACATAATAGTTTACTTAGCAATGCATTTGCCTAAGAAAGCACTACTAGAAGTCTCATTCATTTTTGGTAGATGTATCTATATAAGAGATATATAAAGAAGCTAAAAGACTACGTTAGGAACTGTGTTCGACCTAAAGGTTCTATTGCTGAAGGGTATGTTATAGATAAGATATTGACATTTTGTTTTATACATCTACAAGGGGTGGAAATAAAATTCAATTGACCTCATCATAACTAGGATATAGCCAATGTGAGTACAGAAAGACAACTATTAATTTTTAAATCTCAATGTTGACCCATCAGTCGAAGGCATATTATTCATTTAGATAGGAAGGATTGGAATACAACAATATGGTACATCCTCAACAATTATCTTAAAATTCAAAAGTATTTAGAGTAAGTTTCTTAAATTATTTTGCATTTCATCCAGTTCATTCTATTTCCTAATAAGCCTCTTCTATAATGTGGTGAACATAAATGACAATTATAGGCAAGTGGTTACTAGAACATTGAACACTTGTAAAGAACTTAGTTTCCTTCATAATTTTACTCAAAGGTAATTTTTTATCATCTTTATTACAACCTGGTGTTGTACATTTTTATTTTATACTTGTATTGTTATTATTCACTTTGAAAACTATTGTATAGATTTACCACCTTTATAAGAGTGGATCCCTCAAGACAACTAACGAGCTCTTGTCTTCAGCTTATGGACTAGGCTTCACAGTTATGTTATATTCAATGTGTGTGGTAAATGGAGTTTGTATTGTAGATGCTTCTCAAGATGCACAGTATAAGATATAGAATAGTGGGGTTTTTATGTTTGGAATTGAAAATAACATATTTTATGGTATGTTAAAGGAAGTCATAGAGTTGAGTTATTTACATAACTACTCTGTGACTTTATTCAAATGTAAATGGTATGACATCAACTGTAGAAAAATGAAAATTATCATAGACAAAAATATAACAAGCATTTCTATTAGTGCTCAGTGGTATATAGATAATCTATATATACTTGCGTCTCAAGCATGATAAGTTTTTTTAAATTGATGATCCTCTAAATGGATCGAATTGGTGAGTTATAGTGAATATGGTGCATCGTGATGTATAGGATGTTCCTGATAATGATAATATTAATGCCAATGGCGTATCCTATTTATAGGGTGATAACTTCGCAAACTTTGCCCTTACAATAGATCTTAAAGATTTTCCCTTGATTACCTCACGGGATCAGAACTAGGACCTTATTCTATTTTATCTTCTAGAAATGTTCATCTTGCTCCATAAATGTTTGACAACTTTATAAATGACAATGATGATATAGGAAATCAAACCATTGGGGATTACATAGAATAGGAGATTTTAGAGTGCAATGATGATGACTCAACTGATGAAGAGGATAATGACCTTATAACATTCACTGACGATGAATTTGATTAGGATCAGAACATCTTGGATACTCAAGTAGTTATTAGGTATTATATTTTGACAACTTTGAATTTTGTACTAAGTATCATTTGTAACCACATGCACTAATTATTTATGAATAACTCATTCTGTATATGCAAATGTAATTTATCATAGAAGAATAAATTATTTTGTTTATCATGAATATTACTTACTTACTATTGTAATTACTATTATATGTGTTTAATTATGTATAAGAATGCTCAATAGCTATCGTTGATGTAATGTCACATTGTCATGTAGGAAACGATGGACATAACCCACCACCAAACCCCACTCATATCCCCTTCTAATGTGAGACAAGTGAAATTAGTTATACTCAAGTATTTTATCTACATCTTTTTTTGGCAAGTGTATGTTCTTAATGGTGTTTTGTATTTGAAAGCTACATCGAGTTAATGGTATTACAGCAAATCAAGGTCTTTAACCTTCCACCAAAAAATACAAAAGAACAATAGGAGGTTATTTCCTGTATTCTTTGATAAAACGAGCACATGACAAGTAATTAATCCAAATTCAAAGCATTTTACATGTAATATAAGAGTGCTGGTCAGGCAGCACTGTGAGCTCTTTTATAAAAATTAGAAGTAAGTGCCCGATGAGTAATGAGAATGCATTATGCAAGAAGTATGTGTAAGTATTGTGACATATTTTTTGTTTAATATTGAGATTTATGGAAATAATAAATGAAACATTCTTTCATATATTCCAATGTAGTCCTATTTTGAATTTAGGAATATTGAGCTTGAGGAGCAAGGATATGTGATTATTAGTATCCAACAGACAATAACTGATCGATACAAAAATTGGAAGTCCATGCTTCACGAGCATTTCTTGCAACATGGTGGTGGTGATGATATTCGTGATCTTAGCAATGTCAGGCAAACTTGTTCCGCTAATATTTCAACAAATTATTAGGATAGGTTCTGTACATACTTTGATAGTGATGAGCATAGGGTAAAGTTGAAGTATAATTAGTTACTTGCCATTTTTTACATTCAATTTGTTTGTCTTCTAATTACACATATTTTGGTTTAAATGTGCAGGAACTATCCAGAAGAAATTTAGAGAATAGGTTAAAAAAATTATACAATAATCGCCATGGGTCAAAGTTTATTATAGGAGCACGACATGACAAGGTATTTTAACTTAAATTTTTTGCTTGGTGCTATTGTCCAAAGTTTAAGTAGCTTGGTGCTATTGTCCAAAGTTTAACTAATTGTTACTAATTTGTTAATATCATATTTTGAAAATTGGTATAGAGAAATAAAGACATAGATGAATTGCAATAGGTGAGGGAGAATTTTCGTGAGCATCATATGTATCACATAGGGGAGTAAATGCATCCGAATGCTCAGGTTGCTTACATAAATAACTACTTTTTTATTAAATAATTTGATTACTATAAGAAAATTTTTTCATTAAAACTACATGTTTATGTTCAAAAAATCAAGGAAAAAATACTAGGAATTGGTCACTACCCAATCTTCACAATCTAGTGCTTTCTCTAATAACTCCCTAGTAGGTTTACCGGATGTTGATGAGCTTGCTATTACCACTCGTCAAGGACATAAAAAGGCAATTAGTCTTATACTTTCTACAACAGCATATGGCACCAATAGCACCAATTCATCCATTGCAACATTTCCTCTAGGTTGCAGTAAGATGCATAATTTGTGGAGGAGGTGCAGTCTTATATCACTAAGACTTACTAGGCTTTAGCTAGTGAGGATAAGCATATCCATTATCATGAGGAGCTGCAGCAAAAAAATCATACTCTCCTTGAAGGCGTGCATACAGCTTTACAGTAGATGGGATTTTCTTTCCCTCTGCCCAAGGTGCCATCTCCTCTTACTCTGATGAGAATCCTTCAACCAAAAGTACCATCTATATTTGCTTTTGAATTGTCACAACATCCTCTATCTTTTCAACAACAGTGACCCTCGCCTTTATCGCAACCACCTCCACTTCCACCTCTACCTTAGCCTACCATCCATCTTCAAACGATCGAGAGGACGATGATGATGATGGTAGTGGGGATTGTTATTTTAGATAGTTTGTATCATATAAATTTGTTTTAGTACTTTATAATATGTATGTATTTGAATTACTTGTTTTATTATATATTCTTTAGAGTTAGTTTATATTTCATTTATTTTTACAATTAATTACGTTAAATAATTATTAACATTGCTAAATTTAAAAAATTACTATCATTTTATTTTAGTTAAATGTAAGTAACTAAGTATGAACACAAATGTAAAAAAATAATTAAACCTTAAATGTTAAAAAAACTAAATATAATTTGTAAGAAAAATTATGAACCCACATAAAATTTTATTATATATATATTTTTCAAATGACCTATACAGATAACAAATGTTATACAAACTACAGTGTCGTTTGTGAAAGTTAGACCTATATAGGCCACATACCCTATATAGGCCACAATTGTTGTCTATGTAGCTTAAACCTATATAGACCACGTGGCTATACAGATCATAGTGTCATTTATATAGGTTGGACCTATACAGACGATAAGGGTTATATAGACCATAGTTGTTGTCTATGGAGCTTGGACCTATACAGACCATATGGCCATACAGACAACATTTGTCGTTTATATAGGTTTAACCTACATAGACGACACTATAGTCTGTATAGCCTTTTTCGTCTATATAGGTCCCACCTACATAGACGATACTATGCTCTATATAGCTCTTATCATTTGTATAAGTATGTTTATACAGATAACATATTTTATCTGTATACGGGTGACCTACATAGGCGATCGAAAAAAATGTTATCTATATAAGATGCAACAGACATGATTCTATACAGACGATTTAATATAAATGACATTATCATTTGTAATAGCAACACAGACAATATGTCGAGTCCATACAGATGACTTTATGGTTTGTATAGCCTTTTTTTCTAGTGATTTTCCAAAGCAAAAGATGCCATATTTGCAAAATTCTCATGAAGTGGTCCATTCATCATATTTTAACCTTTCTTTGAAATCGTTTGCCATGCCCATAAGCCATAACTAATGAAGTAATTTTTCAAAAAATAAAAGAAAAGGCATTTGTTGAGATACCTGATAGATAAGAAAAACTACAGCTTTAGTGATTTTGAGGGCTAGAATTTGGGACAATTCTACCATGCATGGATCCAAAGTCCATGTATGAATGAATTGAGTGGTGTGGAGTAAAAATAGTTATTAAAATGAATATTATTTATTAAAAAATAAAATTTAATGTGAGTTCTTAGATATTTAATATATGTATATATAAATTAAAGGTATAAAAGAACTCACCATTGAAAAATTAGAGGGAGACCTATCAGAACCAAAACCATGGCCTTCCTCTTCTCCTTGAATCCTGTTCTACACATTTGCGAAAAAGCGACGAGGATAATAGTTTCATTGCTTTGTGGAGTTCTAATATTTAGTGACAATGTAATTAATCAACATATCAAATACCAATTTATGTTGGTAACAAATTTTATCACAAAATAAAATTTTTTGACAAATATTATTTATTATCACATAAATTGTCAAGGACTAAATTTTTAGATATGTTAATTCTTACTAATGAAAGATCATTTGTGATGAAATATATCAACATTTTTCTGATGAATTTTATCATACTACAAATAATATATTTTTTTTCTATAGTAGTGTCATTCATGTAGAATTAACATTTTTTAATCGTTCATGGTATTTAAAATTTTAAACAAGGCCGCTGTTATAATATGCTGTAAACATGCAAGTTTAATTTTAATTTATATTATGTTATGTGTTTATATTTGAATAAAGTAATTCTGTGTATAATCCGTTTACACAAATCTAAGAAACACTTATCCTAAAATGTGTTATTGACCTCTACAAATCAATCATTTAAGAAATAATCGCAATTAAGGAGTAGTATTTGTCGTCTGGATGTGGTTTTTTGCCAAGTGATATGAAGTATTCAAGAGTAAGCATGTGTCAATTTTCTATATTCTCCATTTCCGTCTCTCTTGAAGGTCGAGACACAGTGCCAGATACCCTTGCAAACACTGCCATTCTCACTCTCCTACGTACTGCATGTGTTTCTCCTTTTGGGTCAGGTAGATAGTGTAGAAAAAATATCATGCTAGAAAATTTTATTATTTGAATCTTCACTATGATTATAATTATGAATAATAAAATGCGAAAGTAAGAAAATTAGATGAAATACCTTGAGTCATAATAAATTTGAAAGTTACAATAAATAAAATAAGATATAAATAAAATTAGATAACACTTTAGTCTTCTCCCTTCTTATTCAAATAGTACTATAATATTTGTGATGGGAGTCACACAAACTTGTATTCATGAGTGAAGAGAGAGATCAAGAGCCCTATTTGTAACTTTCATGACTCAACCCATCAAAGAGTTTTAACTCTTTACTTTCCTCTAATATTTATGAATTCAATTAACTCGAGTAATGAAGTGGAAAACTTTTTATATGCAAAATCATCAAATACATTTAAGGGTATATTAATTTTGCATAATGCATATTTAATTTAAATAAATGACATTAATCTTTCATAATGGATATTTAAGATATTAATCATGCATAATGAATATTTAATATATATTTAATTTAAATAATTGATATAACTAACATTAATCATGCATAATAAATATTTAATCCATAACATTAATTATACATAATAAATATTTAATGTATATTTAATTTAGATAAATAACTTTGACTAAATATTTAAATCTAATTTATAATGATATCAAGATTATTCTATAATACAAATTATATCTTTTCATATGATTATAAAGATCACATTAAATTTATTATAAAATTCATCTAAATACTGCATCCTTCCTTTTGAGAACTGGAATATCTTTGGCAATACCCTCTATCCCTAATTTTTCTGTAGTTAGAAATTCTGAGCATAGTCCATGGCTTCTTTACCTAAGCTCCAACTATGTATGCCGCCTACCAGACCGGCCCCTGCATTACTCTGTATCCACATTAATACTTGTCTCGATTCTCGATACTTGTCCCTTTCTCTATCCACTTTAATATCTGTCTCTTTCATTTTCTCCTGCTTCATCACTTAGTCATTCTATCTTTAATACTTGCTTCATCACTTAATCTTTGATTTTCTCTTCTGCCTCATCGCTTAGGTTTTGTTTGATAGGAAAGAAATAAATAAAGAAAGAAAATTAGTAAAAAGAAATAAAGAGAGAAAGAAAAGAGAAAAATATAATTTTTTTAATTGTGCTTGATCAAGGAAAAATTAAAAGAGAAAGAAAATAGGATAAATTATTTTCTGTTGTTTATTTGTTATGCAATTAATTAGTCAAATTAGTTAATATAATTAGTTATCAATTAACAGTTAATAAAATTAATTAACCATTAATATAATCAATTAATTACCAAATAAGAACTATATATTTAAGATTGGTTATTAATTGTTTGTAAGTTTTTTTTTTCTAATTAAAGGTGGTGTAATTTGCTTATTCCTTTTACCTTCTTTTCTTCTCTATCTTCCCTCTAAAAGCAAAGGGAACAAATTTTGTGCGAACCCACTTTTTTTTTTTTTGGCCATTTTCTATCTGTCTTCATTTCCTTCATGATCCAAAGAAATTATTAGTCTTTCTTTTTCTCTTCCGCTTCATCACTTAATCATTCAGTCTTCAATACTTGTCTCTTTCCTTTTGTCTTCTGCTTCATCACGTAGGCTTTGTTTAGATAGCCAAAAAAAGGGGAGAAAAATAAAAGAAGGGAGAATATAATTTTTTTATTGTGTTTGGATAAAGGGAAAATAAAAGAGAAATAAAATAGGATAAATTATTTTCCATTGTTTAGTTGAAGAAAAAAATGAGGAGAAAGAAAAGTTGATAGAATAACATGATAATAACACCCTTGATTCATTATTAAACTATAATAGGCTGAAATTTTTTTCTCTAAAGTATTTTAAATAATATTTAATGTATAAATTATATAATAATTGTTTTTAAATAAAAATTGGGTGATAAAGTTTTATTTCATATTTAAATAGTTAAAAATATTGAAAAAGGAATTTATAGTATTAAAACTTACCAAATGCGTATTTTAAAAAAGTTTGTAGCAATAATATTTTAAATTTTCTTTTATAATTTTGAAATAAAATAAATTAAATATCAATATTAATGTGTAAAATCTAATAAAAATTAATAAATACTAAAATATTATATAATATTTTTATCCATGCAAACTTATCTAATTTTGAACAATATAACATATAGAGCCAAACCAACAAATTTAACAATGCTTGCACCATACCTTAATTGACTCATTATTTTTTATGATTTATTAGGTAAAACAATAAAAATAAGTGATTATTAATTAATTATAATATATAATTGATCTTATATTTTTAATACTTTTAGTGATAATTAATTTATTTTAAAAGATAGTATCTATAAAGGCTTCTAAAGAAAAAAATTATGATTAAAAATAAATTATAAGTGATAATTTATTATTTAATTATAATATTTTATTCATTGTGTGCATTTAACATGAATTCTCTTACGAATAAAATCAATTATCACTTATAGCTGTACTAAATATAAACATCAAATAGAAGAATCAAAATTATATTAATTAAATATTTAAGTGATAAATATAAATTATTTTAAATTAAAAAATTAAAATCACATAATTTATATTTGAGGAAATTAAAATTACATTTAAATTTTATTATTATAAATCTCTTTTGTACTCCAATAATATTTTTTTAATCATAACTTCAAATTTAATATTTTTCACAAAAGTTACTGTTATTTTGAATAGTGTGAAGCCGAGGGTACAATGTATGTTTAAGATTGGTTCGTTGATTGTAAGTTTTTTCTACTTAAAGGTGGTGTAATTTGCTTATTTCTTTTTCCTTCTTTTCTTCTCTATCTTCTCTCTAAAAGCAAAGACAACAAATCCTGTGCGAACCCACATTAAATTTAATTTTTCTTGGCCACTTTCTATCTCTCTCCTTTTATCTCATGATCCAAACAAATTATTAGTCTTTCTTTTCTCTTCTGCTTCATCACTTAATCATTCAGTCTTCAATACTTGTTTCTTTCTTTTTCTCTGTTGCTTCATCACTTTTTTTCTCTTCTGATTGATCACTTAATCATTCAGGCTTCAATACTTGTCTCTTTCTTTTTCTCTTCTGCTTCACTTAGGCTTTGTTTAGATTGGAAAAAAAATCAGTAGAAAAAGAAAAGAAGAGAGAATATAATTTTTTTATTGTGTTTGGTTAAAGAGAAAATAAAGGAGAAATAAAATAGGATAAATTATTTTCTGTTGTTTCGTAGAATGAAAAACAAGGAGAAAGAAAAGTTGATAGAATAAAATGATAATAACACCCTTGATCCATTATAAGACTATAATAGGGTGACAAAATTTTCCTCTAAAATATTTTTAACAATGTTTTATATATAAATTATATAATAATAGTTTTTAAGTAAAAAATAGGTGATAAAGTTTTATTTTATATTTAATAGTTAAAAATATAAAAAATGAGTTTATAGTTTTAAAACTTGCCAAATACATATTTTAGATAGGTTTGTAGAAATAATATTTTAAAATTTGTTTTACAATTTTAAAATGGAATAAATTAAATATCAACATTAATGTATGAAGTCTAATATAAATTAATAAATATTAAAAAATTATATAATATATTTATCCACGCTAACTTATCTAGTTTTGAACAATATAACATATAGAGTCAAACCATCAAATTTAACAACGCTTTTACAATACCTACATTGACACATTATTTTTTTAATATTTATTTGGTAAAATGAAGATAATAAGTGATTATTAGTTAATTATAACATATTAATTGAACTTATATTTTTATGAGTTTTAGTAATTATTAATTTTTTTAAAAAATTTTGGGAAAGGATTCTAATAAAAAAATTATAATTAAAAATAAATTGCAAGAGATAATTTATTATTTAATTATAATTTTCCTTTCACTATAATCATTTAACATCAATTCTCTTTTGAGAAAATCAATTATCACCAATAGTTGTACTAAATTTAAATATCAAATAGAAGAATCAAAATTACATCAATTAAATATTTAGGAGATTAAAATATATTATATTAAATTAAAAATTAAAATTACATAATCTATATTTTAAGAAAATTAAAATTATTATTATAAATCTCTTTTAACATAACGACTGCAATAACATTTTTTTAATCATAACTTCAAATTTTATATTTTCACAAAAGTTACTGCTATTTCAAATAGTGAAAAGCAGTAGGCGCTATATATGTTTAAGATTGGTTAATTGTCTTTAAGTTTTTTCCTAATTAAATGTGGTGTAATTTGCTTATAACTTTTATCTTCTTTTCTTCTCTATCTTCTCCCTAAAAGCAAAGGGAAGAAATTTTGTCCGAACCCACATTTTTTTTTTTTTTGCCATTTTCTATCCTTCATTTCTCTCACGATCCAAACAAATTATTAATCTTTTTTTTTCCGTCTTCTACTTCATCGCTTAATCATTCATTCTTGAATATCTCTTTCTTTTTTTCTTCTGCTTCATCACTTAATCATTCAGTTTTTTATCTTTTCATCTATTTCATTTTATTATATTTTCCCATCCTTTTCCTCTTAACTTCTAAAAACATCATTACCGTGGGGCAAATGTAGAAACATGCATAGGGCTAGCAGTAGAAGTAATTTTTTGTTGGTAGAACAATTTTGTCGTCATAAAATATCCTTTATATATAATGAGATACTAACATTTTTTAAATTAAAAACAGTCTTTTTGTAGTGTCATTCTCACAAAATTTTTAAAATGATTTTCTTACGTGTTATTTAAAGAAATTGTCGTTATATTATATCTTAAACATGCTTGATTAATTTTTTTTAAAGATATGCTACATGTGTGCATTTAAATAATTTTGCGTACACATAGCATCACATATAAAATAACAATATTATTTACATATCTTAAAAAAGAAAAAAGAGAGATTATTTTTGTGCAAATTTTACTGCCAACTTTTATCAAATTGATAATTTATAAAAACATCGCAACTAACGGACGGTTATTGTTTGAATGTGATGGAAAGCTTGTGATCCTAATACCGTAAAGAGTGAGAGCAGGGTATACAGGTTCTGGTCGGAAGCCAATGATTGTAAGCTGCAAATATTCTACTACCCAGCTCGGCATTCTTCCCTCTGTCCACATTATCGTTGTCTCTCCCCCTTTACCTGTCCTAACTTTTGCTTGTTCCAATGTTTATACAGCCTTTATAAATATATCTATCTTTTAGCATATACCCCTCCATACCTATCTATCTTAATTTTAGCAAATTCACTCCAAGAGCAACAGCAAATTAACACTTGTTGGAGCAGAATGAGTTCCAAAGACATCGACATCAAGAAGGTTCTGTGCCCTACTACTCAGCCTCCTCCTCAAACCAGGCCCAACCAATTCTACCAGCTCATCCACCTCTGCCTCTCAACTTCCAACCATCCAGAAGATCTTTTCAAAGAAGAAATGATATAACAAGGTATTTCTGTTCAATTTAGGTCGTCGCTTTATTCGTCCTTCTAGCTACTTTCATTTCAAAATTTACTTGCATGTATAAATGTATAGAGCTACAAGGTAGTATGATTTACGTATGACCTTTGTTTTTTATTGAAAGTTTACGTAGTGTCATTTCTTTCTGTTTTGCAGGAACAAATTAAGGAGACTGCACAAATGTCCAAGCCAAGACGTGGGATATATTTTTGTTCCGTTGTTTGTCAGTTTTTTGTATTTGATATGATGAGTATTTCTCTCCATGACTAAGTTACCTTGATGTTTCCTTTGATATAATTTTCTTTTCACCAAAAAAGAATGCTCTGACATGTTTAATAATAAAAGCGAAAAAGATAATACCGTCATTGCTCTAATATGTCTCAAGAATTTGTCAATATCTAAAGATCTGAATTTAAACGGAGTTTGTTTCTGAGGTACTCACACCCTCAGATTTGATAGTAAACAGCTGGGTGCTTTTGTTTCTCAAAAATGTTGTACCTTTTGTTCAGCTTAGATTTAAGCTGTGGCAAAACTTCATTGGAGAAATTTTTGCATGATTGAAAGCATCCTTTTTCTATTTCTCACTGCAGTTGCAACTGCCTATACTGTCTTCTCTTCATCCTTCTTCCTTTTACTCGCTACTTATTCTCACAAGCTGTTATGTCCCTACCGGCGGCAATCCTATCCGCCGTATGGTCTCCCATTATATCTATCTCCACCGTTCCTTCTGCCCACGTCTCTCTTAATTATGCTCGGAAAAACCACAAAAGAATAGTCTAAAAATGCAATTTGGTTAGTAGTCCCTTTGACCCTCATATTATGATTCTTCTGAATTAGAGAAGATATGCGTAAGATAAAGGAACAAAAAAAAAAAATGAAAAATAGAAAAGAGAAACAGATGAAAGACGTGAGGGTGTAAAGTGAGGCGGGGTAGATTAAATGGGTTAAATCCATGTGAGTTTGGTTGCATAAACCCGTAAAAGATTTGAATAAAAATGATCAAATTTATGAAAAATTACCGATAGACTGTATTTAATTTTGTTTAAAAAAATAGTAAAAATAATTATGTAATTAGTTGTACACACATAAACATCAAGGACGAATTGAATTCTGAATGCGATACAAGATATAAAATTTTGAAAGCGACATTAAATGAAAAAAATCATTTATTTTTAAATTATAATTAGTAAATTAGATTTTTTTATTTTATATAATAAGTTAATCAAGTAAATTTATAAAAATTATATTAGATGATTAAATATTGAATTAAATTAAATTAAATTAAAAGTTTTTGAAATTCTTAAAAATTAAAAAAATGATGATTAAAAAATAAATTGCAAGAAATAATTTATTATTATAATTTACTGTTGTTGCTACGCGCCCATCACAATTGATTCATGCCACAAGTGAGGCATTTTAAAAAATCACAGGCATTACAATGTGTTAAGACCACAACATCGCAACTTATTGTTGCGACCGCAGCAACGACAATGCAACCTTCTATAAGCATTTTTAATAAAATGAAAATTGAAAACTTTCATATTTTATTTATAAATGAAATTCATCTAAATTGATATAATATTATAATAAATTAATAAAATTACTATCAAATTATATGAATTATATAAATACATAATTTTTATTTTATTTTATTTTATTTATATCATAAATTTGAATTATTAATTTTATATATATTAAATGAATTACTATTTATATAATTAAAAAAATGCTTGAAGTGAGAGGAGCTTATAATATAAAAACCAAAAGTGGTAGATTTGCGGATGCCTCCTTACTTGAGCTTTAGATGTTACTATTTACTTTGGGCACGTAAAGATAGAAGCTTCCTCGATGTCTGCACGCATGGAAACGCGTTCTTCTCTTTGGGCTTTATCAGCTTCCGTTCCTCGATATCTGCACGCATGGAAGTTACCGCTATTTCAAATAGTGCGAAGCAATAGGGCACTATATATGATTAAGATTGGTTAATTGTCGATAAGTTTACTCTAAGGTGGTGTGATTTGGCCATTGCTCTTACCTTCTTTTCTTCTCTATCTTTTCTCTGAAAGCAAAGAGAACAAATTTTGTGCGAATCTACACAATTTTTCTTTTTTTTTGTTAACATTTTCTATCTCATTCCATTTCTCTCATGATCCAAACAAATCAGTAATCTTTCTCTTTCCCTTCTGCTTCCTCACATAATCATTCAATCTTTAATACTTGTCTCTTTCTTTTTCTCCTCTGCTTCATCATTTAATCTTTCTTTTTCTCTTCTGTTTCATCACTTAATCATACAGTCCGCAATATTTGTCTCCCTCTTTTTCTCTTCTGCTTCGTCACTTAGGCTTCGTTTGGATGGAAAAAACAAATAAAGAGAGGAAGAAATTTGGAAGAAAGAAATAAAGAGAAAAGAAGAAGAAGAAATAATATAATTTTTTATTGTGTTTAGTTAAAAAGAAAATAAAAAAAAGGATAAATTATTTTCTCCTATTTAGTTGAATAGAAAAATCAGGAGAAAGAAAAGTTGATAGAATAAAATTGTAATAATATCCTTGATCCATTATCAAGCTATAACGGGTGGAAAAATTTTCCTCTAAAATATTTTTAATAATATTTTGTATATAAATTACATAATAATGGCTTTTAAATAAACATTAGATGATAAAGTTTTATTTTATATTTAAATAGTTAAAAATATAAAAAAGGAATTTATAGCTTTAAAACTTGCCAAATACATATTTTAAATAGGTTTGTGGCAATAATATTTTTAAAATTTCTATTACAATTTCAAAATGAAATAAATTAAATATCAATATTAATGTTTAATGTCTAATATAAATTAATAAATGTTAAAAAATTATTTAATATTTTCATTCGTGCAAGCTTATCTAATTTTGAACAATATAACATATAGAAACAAACCAACAAATTTAACAACGCTTGCACCATACCTAAATTGACTCATTATTTTTTAATGATTTATTTGGTAGCATGTTAAAAATAAGTGATTATTAATTAATGTTAATATATAAATCGATCTTATATTTTTATGACTTGTAGTGATAATTAATTTATTTTAAAAGATGATATTTGCAAAGGCTTTTAAAAAAATATGATTAAAAAGTAAATTGCAAGAGAAAACTTATTATTTAATTATAATTTTCCATTCAACATCAATTCTCTTATGAAAAAAATTAATTATTATTAATAGTTGTACTAAACATAAACATCAAAATTGCATTAATTAAATATTTACAAGACTAAAACAAATTATTTTACATTAAAAAGTTAAAATTACATAATTTATATTTTAAAATAATTAAAATTACAATTAAATTTTATTATTATTAATCTCTTCTATCATAACGACTCCAATAACATTTTTTTAATCATAACTTTCAAATTTTATATTTTCACGAAAGCTACTGTTATTTCGAAAATGTGAAGCAATGGGCACTATATATGTTTAAGACTGATTAATTGTCTGTAAAGGTGGTGTAATTTGCTTATTCCTGTTACCTTCTTTTCTTCTCTAAATCTCTTCTATCATGACGACTCCGATAACATTTTTTTTAATCATAACTTCAAATTTTATTTTTTCGCAAAAGCTAATGTTATTTCGAAAAGTGTGAAGCAGTGAGCACTATGTATGTTTAAGATTGGTTAATTGTCATGTAAAAGTGGTGTAAATTGTCCGTAAGTTTTTTTCTAATTCAATGTGGGGTAATTTGCTTATTCCTGTTACCTTCTTTTCTTGTCTATCTTTTCTCTAAAAGCAAAGAGAACAAAATTTGTGCGAATCTACATAAATTTTTTCTTTTAACCATTTTCTATCTCTCTTCATTTCTCTCATGATCCAAACAAATCAGTAACCTTTCTTTTTTTCTTCTGCTTCACCACTTAATCATTCAGTCTTTAATACTTGTCTCTTTCTTTTTCTCCTCTGCTTCCTCACTCAATCTTTCCTTTTCTCTTCTGTTTCATCACTTAATCATCCAGTCCACAATATTTGTCTCTTTCTTTTTCTCTTCCACTTCATCACTTAATCTTTCTTTTTCTCCTCTGCTTCATCACTTATTCTTTCTTTTTCTCTTCTGTTTCATCACTTAATCATACAGTCCACAATATTTGTCTTTCTTTTTCTCTTCTGCTTCATCACTTAGGCTTTATTTGGATAGAAAAAACAGATAAAGAGAGGAAGAAAATTGGGAGATAGAAATAGAGAAAAAAAAAGAAGAGATAATGTAATTTTTTTTATTGTGTTTGGTTAAAGAGGAAATGGAGAAAAAATATAGTATAAATTATTCTCTCCTATTTAGTTGAATAGAAAATTGAGGAGGAAGAAAAGTATATAGAATAAAATTATAATAACATCCTTTATTAGGGTGAAAAAAATTTTCCTCTAAAATATTTTTAATAATATTTTGTATAAAAATTATATAAAAATGGTTTTCAAATAAACATTAGGTGATAAAGTTTTATTTTATATTTAAATAGTTAAAATATAAAAAAGGAATTTATAGCTTTAAAACTTTTTAAATAATTTGTGGCAATAAAATTTTTAAAATTTCTTTTAAATTTCAAAATGAAATAAATTAAATATCAATATTAGTGTTTAAAGTCTAATATAAATTAATAAATGTTAAAAAATTATATAATATTTTCATCCGTGCAAGCTTATCTAATTTTGACTAATATAACATATAGAAACAAATCAATAAATTTAAAAACGCTTGCACCATACCTAAATTGACTCATTTTTTTAATGATTTATTTGGTAGAATGATAAAATTAAGTGATTATTAATTAATCTTAATATATAAATTGATCTTATATTTTTATGACTTTTAGTGATAATTAATTTATTTTGAAAGACAATATTTTCAAAGGCTTCTAAAAAACTATGATTAAAAAATAAATTGCAAGAGATAACTTATTATTTAATTATAATTTTCCTTTCACTATAAGCATTTAATATCAGTTTTCATCAAAAAAAATAATTATTATTAATAGTTGTACTAAACATAAACATCAAATAAAATGATCAAAATTACATTAATTAAATATTTATGAGACTAAAACAAATTATTTTACATTAAAAAGTTAAAATTACATAATTTATATTTAAAAAAACTAAAATTACAATTAAATTTTATTATTATAAATCTCTTTTATCATAACGACTACAATTACATTTTTTTTAATCATAACTTCAAATTTTATATTTTCGCAAAGCTACTGTTATTTCGAAAAGTGTAAAGCAGTGGGCACTATATATGTTTAAGATTGGTTAATTGTCTGTAAGTTTTTTTCTAATTAAAGGTGGTGCAATTTGCTTATTCATGTTACCTTCTTTTCTTCTCTATCTTTTCTCTAAAAGCAAAGAGAATAAAATTTGTGCGAATCTACATAATTTTTTTTTTACCATTTTCTATCTCTCTTCATTTTTCTCATGATC
This sequence comes from Sindora glabra, assembly GCA_020226215.1. Classification (NCBI taxonomy): domain Eukaryota; kingdom Viridiplantae; phylum Streptophyta; class Magnoliopsida; order Fabales; family Fabaceae; genus Sindora; species Sindora glabra. Next base: position 32,492,949 of record CM035236.1, on the reverse strand, counting down.
CAAACAAATTAGTAATCTTTCTCTTTCTCTTCTGCTTCGCCACATAATCATTCAGTCTTTAATTCTTGTCCCTTTTTTTTTTCTTCCCCACTTCGGCTTCATCACTGAGGCTTTGTTTGGATAGGAAAAAAATAAGGAGAGAAATAAAGTTGAAAGAGAGAAATAAAAAGGGAAAGAGAAAACGAGAGAATATAATTTTTTTATTGTGTTTAGTTAAAGAAAAATAGAAGAGACAGAAAATAGGATAAATTATTTTCTCTTGTTTAGTTGAACAGAATAACAAGGAGAAAGAAAAGTTGATAGAATAAAATGATAATAATAGCCTTGATCTATTATTAAATTATAATAGGGTGAAAAAACTTTCCTCTAAAATAATTTTAATAATATTTTATATATGAATTATATAATAAAAGTTCTTAAATATAAATTTAAGTGATAAAGTTTTATTTTATATTTAAATATTTAAAAAATAAAAAAGAAATTTATAGTTTTAAAACTTGCCAAATACACATTTTAAATAGGTTTGTAGCAATAATTTTTTAAAATTTGTTTTACAATTTTAGAATGAAATAAATTAAATATCAATATTAATGTATAAAGTCTAATATAAATTAATCAATATTAAAAAATTATATAATATTTTAATCCAGGCTTGCTTATTTAATTTTGAGCAATATAAGATAGAGAGCCAAACCAACAAATTTAACAATGCTAATTGACTCATTATTTTTTTATAATTTATTGGGTAAAACAATGAAAATAATTAATTATTAATTTATTATAATATATAAATTGATCTTAAATTTTTATGAATTTTTGTGATAATTAATTTTTTTAAAAGATAATTTTTGTAAAGGCTTCTAAAAAAATTATGATTAAAAAATAACTTACAAGATGTTATTCTATATTTTAGGCAAAAGGGAGTGAATTGAGTTTCAAACAACTTTTCAGCAACAATAACAATAATAAAATTTTGTAAAAATGAAAGGTGAAGACAAAGATATAAAGTATGCACGTTTGTGATTCCAACAGAAAAAAATAAGAAAAACAGACCAACAGCAAATAAATAAAGAGATAGGGAAGAGAAAAATCAAACACTACTATTGATAGTGATTCTAACCTTGAAGATCCAACACTCTAAAGTGTACATCCGCTACCAAGCCTTTTTGACTTAAATTTGAACTCTAGATAACTATTCCTTCAAGTTTTAAGGCACTTGAAGAAGCTTTAATATAATCTCTATTTTTTTCCTTCACAAGCCCTTTTAAGAAACCTCTCTCAAAGCTTTAATCTCTCAAAAGGTTTACCACACTTGAAGTCCCTAGGGATACCTCACCCTAGTGTACAACAAATAAAACAAATTGATACAGTAAGGTAGCTCTCAATTTCTAGAAGATGGATTATACAAAGAAGCACTATGAAAGGAATGTTTTGATCAAATAAGTTCAGGGATTCTCAAGTTATGAAGAAAAGAAAAGATGTTTCTTGTATCTATGTAATAGTGTAAGCACTCTCTTATATTTTTGAAATGAAATGAAACCTTTATATAGAGGTTGGAGATGTGAAATGACCGCTACTCTAAAAAAAATAACCGTTATGGAGCAGTTAGTGCCTTGTAAATCAATTAGTAAATCGATTCAAGCTGCCTTGAAATTTTTGAAAATGTCTCAAGGAATCGATTAGTGAATCGATTCATATTTGAAAAACCTGTGTTGTAAATTGATTGGTTAATCGATTCATTCAACTCCATTTCAACTCTGGATGTGTAAAATCAATTGGTGAATCGATTCACCCTTTTCTAAAATAAAAGAAGAGTAGAAAATAAAAGATAAGTAGTAGGTCTAACAAGCAATTCTTAGAAAATGAAATTCAAGCTTTTGAAAATCACGAATCGATTGGTGAATCGATTCATTTTTCATTAGAAGCCCACTGTATACCTAGAATCGATTGGCGAATCGATTTATGTATTTCAGTTTGCTCTTTAGATGCCTTGAATCAATTGGTGAATTAATTCATGCATTCCAGTTTGCTCTCTGGATGCCTGAAATCAATTGGTGAATCGATTCGTGCATAGAGAAAATGATCTCTTGCAAGATTTAAGATGAAAAATAGTAAACTTCTTAAAAGCACAAACCAACCTCATTTTCCAAAGTTTTTTAGACATAAGATTTGATGTTTTCTTTTTATGAGAACCCAAAACTCCTCAATGAACAATTCCTTTTTCATAATAAATTTCTATATACCTAGCTAGAATAACAAGATCTTCATCATTTGAACTTCACTTTTTACACCAAGATTCTAGTTGAGCAAGTGCTAAGTCTAATAGTGTCAAAGTGTTTTATTATCATCAAAAACTTCAAAATGGGGCTAAGGTTAATAATCTCCCCCTTTTTAATGATGATAAACTACTTTGAAACTAAATCCTATTTCCTCATATTTGCTCTCCCTGATTTGTATGCTCCCCCTCAATTTGTGCCATTTTTCATATTCACACATATTTTCTCCCTCTTTTGGCATCAATAAAAAAGTGAATGATAAGATCATAAAGATACAATATTCAGTAAGGCATAATATTCAACAAAATATTTCTAAGAAACCAGAACCATAAGACAGAATATCCTAGTAAAGCATACTAGTATGTAGTTAGTAGAAATGTCCTTAAAGATTAAATCCTATGGGGTAAATGAGGTTAAAGGAACAATTATATCTAGTCATCTACCATATGATCAGAGTTGTCCCTTTCTTTTTCATTATCTAAAGCAATGGCTTCAGAGTCTTTTCTTGCCTCTTCCTCTTCTTCTTCCTTAGTGGGAATTGCTTCTTGCTTCCCTTTGGTTCTTCTTTCTGCTCTAGGGGAGAAGGCAAATTCTTCGCCAAGAGAGCTATCATCAGCTTCTTGAGTAATGTTCAATTTACCTCAAAGTTTTTTGAATTGATGCTTCATATATAGCTTGAGTTCTCTCCTTATTTCTTGATAAAGTGTTATTATATGATCTTTCAAGGTTCGCAGATCAAATTCTTCAGTAACTTTTCCTCTTTCGATGGAATGCCAAACACCCTTAATCTTCTGAAAACACATTTTCTTTAAATGTTTGGCCTTCAACCTTCTTGATTCCTTAAATTTATCCACTCTGGCCTCCCTATTTACTTAGATGCTAGAAGCCTTGAATAGCTCAGTCAGAATCATGCCATCAGGAAGAAAATCTCGATTAGCATAGGAGAACATGTGAAGCAGGATTTGATGGAGAAATTTAATTGGAATGTTATTTCTAATTGCCCACATAAGGAATAGTTCAAGATCATCAACTTAAGTGAAGTTGTGCCTTTTGGGGAGAATTATCTTTGTAATGGTGTCATGTAGAATTTTGTTCTCCATTGAAAGGCCTGTAATTTGTAGTTTATTCTTTATAACTTTTAGTTGGGACTGAGGCCAAAACATCCTTATGGCAACTCCCTTTAAGTATTCCTCAATAGATCCAGCACTTGTGAATGGTAGGTTGGCATCATATCAAAAATTGCAGCTAATTTTCTAAGACTAATTGAAAAATCTTTACCCTTGATAGTTAAGTATAACTCAAGTAGTGTTTCTTGTCCATTCTTTTTTAGATTTGTATAAAATTGATATACAAGACTTGGGTAAATATTAGCAACACAATCAACGAATTTTAAGAGTCATAAGTTTTCTAATATGTGATAAATCTCTAAATTTTCATTTCATAGGAATTTGATGTCCTAGCAGTTTCTAGGTTCTATCTCTTTAGTCATACATTGAAGAAAATTTTCAAAGGTTGTTACCTCAGAGTAGTAGACTTTCTCTGGCATTTAATCAGCAAAGGGTAGTGGTTGAGAAGATGATCCTGAAGCCTTCCCCTTCCCTTTGCCTGAGTTAATGTGTGGATGTTTTTTGGCCATAGTTTTCTTCTCTATGATGATCAAGAGATTTGGATAGAGATAGGAAGGTTTTGCAGAAGTGGGTTTTAGGTAAAGGATTTTAGGTTAGAATTCGAAGTCAAAATGTGAGAATTTTGATGTGTTGAATAATGCTAGAATGGATGAAACAAGGTTTTTGAAGGATGTTTTTGAAGTTTTGAGAGAGAAAAAGTTGAAGAGATGTGATTGGAAGTGAAAAGGCACAACAGCGTGCAAAAGAGAGAGGTAGAAACAGGGTATGAATTACACAGTTATAGTACAGTAAAGTTTAATAGCATCTCGTGAATCAATTCATTGATGAATTTAACCATCTGTGAATTGATTAGCCACTTGATTCATCACTTAGAGAATTCAAATTTGAGATTTCCCTTCATATGCTACTAATCGCTTAGTGAATTGCTTTAAGACTTCCAAAGAACAACTTCATTTTTGGAATCAATTCACCACTTGATTCATTTCCTGAAACATTGAATTTCTAAATCGATTCACTACACTAATCTTCTTACTAGAATTGATTCACCACTCGATTCTTTAAGTGCTAAAAACATTTATTACTCCATTCTTTTCCTCAAACATTTTATAAAACATCTTCTTGATACAAATGAAGATTAATGCTTGTCATTATGTTGAAGATAAGTGATCATTCCTGTAGAATAACCTTTCGGGATATCTTCAATGCTTAAGTTAGTGCAATTATGAATCATATACATAAGACAATGCTTAATAAAGATTCATCATGCCCAACTCTCTTCTAATAAAAATGAAACGATCTTCACTAAAAGGCTTAGTAAAGATATCTGCTAATTGAAAATCTATCTGTACAAATTCTAAAGAAATGATTCCTTTTTGGACATGGTCACGAATGAAATGATGTCTTATTTTTATATGCTTGGACATTGAGTGCAAGATGAGATTTTTGCTAAGATTTATAGCATTTATGTTATCACATTTAATGAGAATATTTGTAAAGCTAAGTCTATAATCAGATAGTTATTGGTTCATCCATAAAATTTGAGCATAACAACTACCTACTGCTATGTATTTTACCTCAATAGTAGATAGTGCCACACTATTTTATTTCTTGCTATTCCAAGAAACTAGTGAATGACCCAGAAAGTGACATGCTCCACTCGTGCTCTTTCTATCTAATCTACTACTAGCAAAATCAACATCCGAATATCTTATTAGGAAATTCAATTTTTCTTTGAGGAACCATGAATCAAAGTGAGGTGTGCTTGTAAGATATCTAGAAATTATTTTTATAGCAATAAAGTGATATTCTTTTATATTAGCTTGAAATCTTGCACACATACACACGCTAAATATAACATCAGGTCTACTAATAGTTAAATAAAGCAAAGATCCTATCATTCCTCTATACATGGTTACCTCAACCTTTTTGCCTTCTTCAACTAGGTTTAGTTTGGTTGCTATACTTGGAGTTAGTTTAGCTTCATTCATTTTGAATTTCTTTAGTAACTCCTTTGTGTAATTGGATTGACTTATGAATATACCATCACTTGATTGTTTGATTTGCAATCCAAGGAAGAAATTTAGCTCATCTATCATGGACATCTTAAACTCACTCTACATCAACTTAGCAAAATCTTTGCATATAGATTCATTAGTAGCACCAAATATAATATCATTAACATATATTTAAACAAGCAAAATATTATCAGGAGAATGTTTTGTGAACAAGGTAGTATCAACTTTTTCTCTTGAAAAACCTTTTACCATGGGAAATTTTCTTAGTCTTTCATATCAAGCTCTAGGAGCTTGTTTCAAACCATATAAAGCTCTTTTTAGTTTAAACACATGATTTGGAAGGAAATAACTTTTGAACCCTGGAGGTTGTTTTACATCCACTTCTTCCATTATGATATTATTTAAAAAATCAATTTTAACATTCATTTAATAAAGTTTAAAATCCCTCATGCATGCATAAGCTAATAACATTCTAATAGCTTCTAATTTAGCTACAAGTGCATAGGTTTCATCATAATCAATACCTTCCTCTTGGTTGTATCCTTTGGCAACCAATCTGTCTGTATTTCTGATTATGATCCCATTCTCGTCTAACTTGTTTCTAAACACCCATTTAGTGCCAATAATTGGATAATCATTTAGTCTTAGCATAAGTTCCCAAACTTCATTTCTTTCAAACTAATTTAATTCTTCTTGTATTGCCAAGACCTAATGTTTATCAATTATTGCTTCATCTCTATTTTTAAGCTCAATTTGAGAAAGAAAAGTTAGATGATCACAAATATTTTTAAGTGAGCTTCTAATTATCCTTTGTATGATATCACCAATTACTTGATCAATAGGGTGACTTTTCATCATTTTTCATTCTTTTTCATGTCCATGAATTGGTTCTTGTTTTACATCCTTGGTATAAACTGCTTCTTTGAGTTCAACAGCCTTATCTTCCTCCTTCATTTCTTCAACTTGCTCTTTTTAGTTATCCAAGAGTCTTCTATTCCTTATCTTCATTTGATCCTTTTTTCACACTAGAAGACTTATTAAACACAACATGTATGAATTCTTCTACTAGCAAAGTTCTTTTGTTATAAACTTTATATGCTTTGCTATTAAAAGAGTATCTAATAAAAATAACTTCATCAGATTTGGCATCAAACTTTCCAAGATTATTTTTTTTATTGTTATGAACAAAATATTTACACCTAAAGACACAAAAATGTGAAATATTTAGTTTTCTTCCTTTGTAAAGTTCATAAGGGTTTTTTTTTTAAAAATTGATCTTATGAGAGCTTTATTCATAACATAACGGGCTATATTTACTGCTTTAACCTAGAAAGATTTTGGAAGAGAGCTTTCACTAAGCATGGTTCTTACCATCTCTTTTAGACACCTATTTTTCATTTCAATAACTCCATTTTGTTAAAGTATTCTAAGAGATGAAAAGTTATGCTTAATTTCATTCTCATCACAAAACTCAATAAAAGCATAGTTCTCAAATTCTCCACCATGATGTTTACTATGGACATTCCTTTTTCATTTTGCAAAGATTTTGCAAGTTTCTTGAATGCTTCAAAGGATTTGTTTTTAGATGAAAGGAATAATGTCCATGTAAATCTTGAGTAGTCATTAACAATTACAAGAACATAGAGATTTCCTCCTATGCTTTTAATTCTTGATAGACTAACTAAATCCATGTGTAATAGTTGAAGTGGTCTAGTAGTGGAAATAAGATTTTTTTTTATTTAAAGGAGATTTTTATTTGTTTTCCTTTTTTACAAGCATCATAAATCTTATTTTTAATAAATTTTAATTTTGGCAAACCATTTACTAAATTATTTTTAAAAATTTTTCCTATAAAATCCATACTTGCATGAGCAAGTCTTTTATGTCAAATCTAAGAATCATCATTTAAACTAACTAGGCATTTAATTTCTAGAGAAGGTTCATTGTCAATATCTATCATATAAATATTTCCATACCTCTTACCAATTAGCTTAATTTGCTTATCATCTTGATTTTCAATGATGCAATAAAAGGAATCAAATGTGACTTTGTTCTCTTTGTCATAAAATTGACTAATGCTAAGCAAATTATGCTTAAGTCCTTTGACATATAAGACATTTTCTATACATGAATTATAATTCTTACCCACTTTACCTTTTCTCATGACTCTTCCCTTTAGGTTATCTCTAAAAGTGACATTTCCTCCTTCCTTTAGTACTAAGGTGAGAAATTTGGATTTATCTCCTATCATATGTCTTGAGCAACTACTATCTAAGTACCACATCTCACTTTGAGTTCTCAAGCATACCTATAAAAGGAATATTAATTCTTGACTTTTGATACCTAAATAACTTTGGGTTCATGTGTGTTAACTGGTACATATGTCCCTTTAGGAACCCAAATCTTTTTGGTTTTGACATTTATGTTTCTTTTGTACACACAAGAATAAACTCCATGTCCCTTTTCTCCATAATAATAGCAGGTTATTTTTAGTTGGCTTCTTATAGTCTCTTTAACAAAGAAGTTTTTCTAAAAATAATTCCTTTTGTTTCGTATGTAACTAACATCTTCTTTGTTAAAGCTGGATTTTTGACTAAGGAGAGTTTCTAAGGAGTTTTTGCCCTTTGTGGACTTCTTAAGAGTTTTGGTTAAATCATCAAGTTTTTACTTGAGAGTTTCACAAGAAGAGCACCTTTGAGAAGACCTCTTAAGGCTTTTGACTTTTTGAATCAACTCATCATTTTCCTTTTCAAATTATTCAATATTGTCTTCCAAAGAAGATATCAACTTCTTTAAAAGTTCAATATTTCTTTGAGCCTTAATCAATTCTATATTTAAATCAAAGAAAATGTATTCTACTTCTTCATCAGAACTAGAAAGGGATACCTCATCTCCATCTTTTTCTCCAAAGGCCATCAAGCACAGAAGAGCTTCTTCATCTTTGTCATTTTCATCACATGAATCAATCTCATCATCGTCTTCCCCGGTTGCTAAGTGTGCTTTCTTGTAGGAATTCTTATTCTTCTTTCTCTTAAGCTCCAACTGCTTTTTCAACTAGATATAACAGTCAAATTTAATATGTCCTTATTTTTTGCATTCATAGCATGTTGGGGTAACTTATTTGTTAACTTTTCCTTAGTTTGCATTTTTGTTTCCTTATGGAACTCTTCTTCTCCCACCTATTCTTCTAAAAGCTTTCTGGTATTTTTTGGTAAGAAAGGCCAAATCATCCTCTATCAATGCATCAAACATTTCTTTTTGACAGTTTTCATCACTATTGTCTTCATCTGCATTTGTTTCTGCTTTAAGAGCTAGAAACTTCTTCTTTCTTTCATTATCATTTGTATATCTCGTCAATTCCAACTTATGCTCTTCTAAATTCCCAAATAAGTCTTGTAGAGATGGCATCTTTATCTTCATTACTTCTTTGATAGTAGTTATTTTTTGTTACCACTCTATAATTAATGATTTCAACACCTTGTGGACTAGGTCTCCATCTATAAGGTACCTATGAAGAAGACTTAATTAATTAACAAGAGTTGTAAATCTTTGCATCATATCTTTAATAGATTCTCCATCATTTATTCTAAACAATTCATATTGATAAACTAGTGTGTGTATTTTGTTTTTTTTAACTTGCGTGGTGCTTACATAAGCTATCTTAAGCACATTCTATATTTCTTTAGTAGTCATATAATTTGATACTATTTCATATTTACTAAGTTATAAAACATTTGATACAATCCATTTAGCTTTAGAATGAAGTTAATGTTTTCTTTTCTCTTCATCAGTCCATTCAGATCTTGGTTTTAGAACTTCTATATTCTTTTCTGTTTTCATTAGTAAACTATAACCATTTTCAATCAAGTGCCACATATCAATATCAGTAGCTTTTATAAAATCCTTCATTTTTTTGTTTCTAATATGTATAATTTTATCCATTAATGCTTGGTGGTTTATTCAATGGGGGACACTCGGGTAAAATATTAAAACTAGACATATCCATACGATCCTCTTAAAATCTTGAGATCTTATACTAAGAGTTAAGCTCGAATACTAAATATTATTCTATATTTACCCAAAAAGGAGGTGAATTGGGTTTCAAATAACTTTTTAGCAACAATAACAATAATGAAATTTTGTAAGAATGAAAGGTGAAGACAAAGATATAAGGTATGCATGTTTGTGATTCCAATAGAAAAAAAAGGATAACAGAGCAATAACAGATAAATAAAGAGATAGGGAAGAGAAAAATAAAATACTACTATTTATAGTGGTTCCAACCTTGAAGATCTAACACTTTAAGGTGTACATCTACTACTAAGCCTCTTTGACTTAGATTTGAAAATCCAACACTCTAAGGTGTACATCCAGATCACTATCTTTTCAAGTTTTAGGGCACTTGAAAAAGCTTCAATATAGTCTTTGTTTTTTTTTCTTCACAAGTCCCTTTGAGAAACCTTTCTCAAAGCTTTAATCTCTCAAGAGATTCACCACTCTTAAATCCCTAGGGATACCTCACCCTAGTGTATAACAAATGAAATAAATTAATACAATGAGGTAGCTCTCAATCTCTAAAAGATGGATTATACAAAGAAGCACTATGAGAGGAATGTTTCAATCAATTAAGCTCAAGGATTCTCAGGTTATGAAGAAGAGAAAAGATGTTTTGTATGTCTATGTAACAGTGTAAGTACTCTCTTATGTTTTTGAAATGAAATGAAATCTTTATATAGAGGTTGGAGATGTAAAGAGGCCGTTACTCTAAAAAAATAGTTGTTATAAAGTAGTTGGCGCCTTATGAATTAATTAGTGAATCGATTTTAGCTACCTTGAAATTTTTCAAAATGTCTCACTAAATCGATTAGTGAATTGATTCATATTTGCAAAACTTATGTGGTGAATCAATTGATTAATCGATTCACTTAACCCCATTTCAACTTTGGAGGTGTAGAATCGATTGGTGAATCGATTCGCCCTTTTCTAAAACAAAAGAAGAGTAGAAAACAAAAGATAAGTACTGGGTCCAACAAGCGATTCTTAGAAAATGAAATTCAAACTTTTGAAAATCATGAATCGATTAGTGAATCAATTCATTTTTCATTAGAACCCTCTATATGCCTGGAACCGATTGGCGAATTGATTCATGCATTCCAGTTTGCTCTCTGAATACCTGAAATCAATTGGTGAATCGATTCATGCATAAAGAAAATGATTTCTTGCAAGATTTAAGATGAAAAATAGCAAACTTATTAAAAGCACAAACCAACCTCATTTTCCAAAGTTTTTTAGGAACAAGATTTGATGTTTTCTTTTTATAAGAATCCAGAGCTCCTCAATGAATAATTCTTCTTTCACAATAAATTTCTATGAACCTAACTAGAATAACAAGATCTTCATTTGAACTTCACTTTTTGCACCAAGATTCTAGTTGAGCAAGTGCTAAGTCCAATAGTGTCAAAGTATTTTGTTATTATCAAAAACTTCTAAATGGGACTAAGGTTAACACAAGAGATAATTTATTATTTAATTATAATTTTTCTTTTACTATAAGCATTTAACATCAATTCTCTTATGAAAAAATCAATTATTACTAATAGTTGTACTAAACATAAGCATCAAATAGAAGGATTAAAACTATATCAATTAAATATTTAGAAGATTAAAATAGATTATTTTAAATTAAAAAATTAAAATTACATAATCTATGTTTTAAGGAAATTAAAATTACATCTAAATTAAATTATTATAAATATCTTTTATCATATAATGACTCCAATAACATTTTTTAATCATAATATTTTTGCCATATTTTTAATCATATTTTTTAATCATAATTTCAAATTTTATATTTTTCACAAAAGTTACTGTGATTTCGAATAGCGTGAAGCTGTAGGCACTATGCATGTTAATTGGTTGGGGTAATTTGCTTATTCCTTTTACCTTCTTTTCTTCTCAATTTTCTCTCTAAAAGCAAAGAGAACAAATTTTGTGCGAACCCACTTAATTTTTTTTTTTGGCCATTTTCTATCTCTCTTCATTTCTCTCATGATTCAAACAAATTTTATTCTTTCTTTTTCTCTTCTGCTTCATCACTTAATCATTCAGTCTTTTATCTTTTCATCTATTTTATTTTATTATATTTTTCCATCCTTTTCCTCTTAACTTCTAAAATTGTCATTACCGTGGGGCAAATGTAGAAACATGCATAGGGCTAGATGTAGAAGTATAAAATATCCTTTATATACAATGAGATACTGACATCTTTTAAATAAAAAACAGTCTTCTTGTAGTGTCATTCTTAGAAAATTAATTTTTTAAATGATTTTCTTACGTGTTATTTAAACAAATTGTCATCATATTATATTTAAACATGCTTGCCTAATTTTTTTTAAATTATCCTACAAGTGTGCATTTAAATAATTTTGCGTACATATAGCATCACAGATAAAATAACAATATTATTTACATATCTTAAAAAAATAAAAATGACATTAGTTTTGTGCAAATTTTATTGTTAACTTTTATCAAACTGATAATTTATGAAAATATCACAACTAACGGACAGTTATCATCTGAATGTGATGGAAAGCTTCTGATCCTCATCACGTGGAAGATTGAAAGCAGGGTATACCGGCTTCTGATTCGTTGAAACCAATGATTCTGCAGTCTTGTAAGCTGCAAATTTGCCAGTACCCAACTAGCATTCTTCCCTCTGTCCACATTAATTATCTCTGTCACCACGTCCCCTACGTCTTGCCTGTTCCCATGTTTATACAGCCTCTCTAAGTATCTATCTTTTAGCATATACCCCTTCATGCCTATCTATCTTAATTTTAGCAAATTCACTCCCAGAGCAACCGTAAATTAACACTTGCTGGAGCAGAATGAGTTTCAAAGACACCGACGTTGAGAACGTTCAGTCCCCTGTTACTAAGCCTCCTCCTTAAACCAGCCGGACCGATTCTACCAGCTCATCCCCCTCTGCCTCTCAACTTCCAACCATCCAAAAGATCATTTCAAAGAAGAAGTGATATAACAAGGTATTTCTGTTCAATTTAGTCTTTGCTTTATTCGTCCTTCTTATTAGGAAAAAAAATAGGATCAGAGTAATACATGGTAGAAAATTAAATAGTTTACTCGGATTAACTTGTTACACACATATAATAAATAATGGCACTTAATAGACTTGAAATTTGTGGGCTAAACAAATCAACCCGTCGATTTGTTTTAAACTGGATTAAAAAGATTAAGCTTATTAAAAAATGGACTTAGACAAATTTAATCCAGTGGGCCGTGGACCAAAATAGACTAAGTCAATTTGCGAGTTTAAACAAGTCAAACACTTTTTTTTAAAAAAATATATTTAATAATTTAAATAATATTTATATTTTAAAAAATAATGTATTAATTATTTTTATGTCATAATTTAATATAAAACACAATTCAAATATCAAAAAATTAAACACAAATACTCAAAATAATTATACATAACAGAAATAAAAATAAATAATAAAATTAATGAATATAAAAATATAAAAATAAAATTTATAGATGTAAAAATAACATAATAAATATAAATTATATAATAAATAATAAAATATAAAATATAAGTTAAAAATTTAAAAATAAGCCAGGCAACAGGTTGCAGATTAGATTGAAGCGACCAAATGGACCCATTTAAAAACAAGCCTAAACCAACTGAATACATGCAGATTTTAGCCTAGCCAGGCTTACTTAGTTCATTAAGCACACCTAATAATAAAATATATCACCAAAAAATTATTGTGATAAAAATAAATTAAAAAATTAGCAATTTTTAATGTGAAAAATTCCTCAATATGAGAGTAAAAATCACAGAACTTAGTCCAATAAGAAAATTACTAATAAAATAATAGATATAATATCTTCCTAAAAATTCTAAGGAACAATTAGTATAAAACTCTTCATCAAAATAGATAGAATCCTTAACAAAATTAACATAATAATTATCACCAATTATTATAAAAATAGCTAGTAGAGGGGAGGAAAAATCACTCCAAAAATATCTAATAAACCATCCAAATTACCAACAATAACATACCTAAATTTCATATGATTCTAAGTAAATATTCAAAAGCAATTTTAGTAAAATTCTCACATTTTCTCTACACCATCATTCGTGTTCCACCAAGAAAAATACTTTGTGCCTAAACATAATTCACAAAGCCACCACAAGCCAATCGAAATGCCTTTGGTTTTTCAATTTCACGTACTTTTTCATAGAACCTTATTCACACACACACACAAAAAAAAAAAAAAGCATCACATGGCTTTCCAAAACCAAGCCTTTAAGGCTTTTCTTCTCCACATGTCCACTAAGCCAAATTTGACTTTTAATACATGAGGCCTAATGAGTTCCTTTTTTTATCTTTTATTTTTTTTTACTTTTTATATAAAATAATAAATATAAAGGACATTGTGAATCCATTTAGGAGGAACCTACAATCAATAAATCTCTCTCTTCTAACTAAGTGGGAAATATTGCCATTTTGACTATTGAACAATATGCTTCAAGCTTTTCTCTTGATAAAAGTTTTGTCAACATATCAGCACCATTGTCATTTGTATGAACTTTTTCAAGTTTCAATAACTTATTACTCAAAATATTATGTATCCAATGGTAACAAACATCAATATATTTTAACCTTGCATGAAAAGTAGAATTCTTACTAAGGCATATTGCAATTTGATTGTCACAAAACAAAATATAACGCTCTTACTTAAATCCAAGTTCTTGAAGAGACTTCTTCATTCATAGTAACTTTTTACATGTTTCAGTTATTGCAATAAATTCTACTTCTATTGTTAAAATAGCAATACATTTTTGCAAACTAGATTGCTATACTATAACTTCCTTTTCCAAACTTGATCAAATAATCAAAGTAGACTTATGAGAATTAATATCTCTAGCTAAGTCTAATAAGTAAAATTAATTAATAAAGGTTTTTCATCTCCAAAACATAAGCTCAACTTAGGTGTACCTTGAAGATATCTTATAATCCATTTTACAACATTCCAATGCTCTTTACCTAAATTTGAAAGAAAATAACTTATTGCACTAACAGCATGAGCAATGCCAAATTTAATACATACCATGACATACATTAAACTTTTAACCATTAAGGCATAAGAAATTCTTTTCATATCTTGCTATTCTTTATCTATAATTAAATATTGTTTAGTACTTAATTTAAAGTGAATAGCAAGAGAACTAGAAATAGCTTTGGTATTTTCCATACTAAACCTTTGAAGTACCTTTTTAATGTACTTTTCTTATGACAAATAAAGCTTTCTTATACTTTTATTTCAAATAATCATCATGCCAAAAAATTATTTTGCTTTACCCGAATTCTTCATGGATAAAGATTTACTTAATTATTTTTTTTAGTTCAGTAATTCTTACAGCATTCTTGATAACAATTAAAATATCATCAATATAGAGCAAAAGAATAATAAAATCATCATTAAAGAATTTTTTAATAAACATACAGTTATTAGAGGTTATCTTCTGGTGATCTTGCTCCCTCGTGATTGACTTAAACTTCTTATACCATTGTTGAGGAGCTTGTCTTAACCTATAAAGACTCTTCTTTAATCTACATACATAATTTTCTTTTCCTTTTAACTTTAAAAACCCTCTGGTTGCTCCCACTACAATAAATTTGACATGTAGCAATACCAAATTTAGCAACACAACAATTAAAAATTGTTGCTTAAAGTTTATATAAGTAATAATTTTTATAATGTTATCTTTTATCCTTAGTTCAAGCAACACTTATTATAATGTTATCTTTTATCTTTAGTTCAAGCAACACTTATTAGACAACATCAAAAAATTGTTGCCTAACATAGAATAGTCAACAATTTATTAATTTTTGCTAAATAGTATTGTTGCCTAACATAGAATAAGCAATACTTACTTAAATGTTGCCAAATTATCACAATTCATCAATTCATAAATTTAAATTTAATTAATAAAATTTTATTTTTTATTTTATAATTTTACAAGACACATAATTCTATTTAACATTCTACAATATTATTAAATACATAATTTAAATATTCAAAAAATTAATTAAAGAAATTATTTTATTTTTTATTTTTTGAATTAAGGTTTAATTTTGAATTTTTTACCTATTAATTGATAACTATGTTTTTTTAGTACTAAAGAAACATAGAAGATATTCTTTCAGCCTTAGACTAGTCTTTTCACATCTCACTCTTGAACACTGACAATGTGACTCCAAAAATTCGCCATTGACACACAACAAATCAACATTTCAACTTTTGCAACAAATTAGCTTCTCGGCCATATAAGGCATGTATGCCTCTACTCTATGCTTTTTGGCTCCAACTTCGACATCGATAACTTATAAGGTATGGCCTTATTTGATTGTGCATTTCATGAGTTTCTCCCTTGTTTTCAATCTTGAGATTAATTGTTTTTTATTAATATAAAATCATTCCCACTTTTTATTTTTGTTCCCTCTATTTCCTTATCTCTTTCCTTTTCGATCTCTATTTCAATCATGGATGAAGAATATGATGTCATAGTGCTTTGTATCAGTGGCCTTTTCTCTGTTGGTTGTTTCAAAGTACTCTTTTTCCCTTATAATGTGTAACTAATTTGTAACTATTTTCTCCAAATGATTGGGATTTATGATCATTTTTATATTAGTTTTAAGTTTTATCTTTATGGATTAGTATTGCTTTAGTTATGATGACTTGAAGATTTGCAATATTAAAGGATGATTATGTTGGATCAGGTATTGCATATGGGTAAAAATGACTATTATAGTAGAGAGTCCATATTTCTTAATCTCAAACAAGTAAACTAACTGTCAATTGTTGAGATTATCTCAACACACTAGCAAATGTTATTTGCTATTTTAGAATCCATGTATATGATTGCCCTAACTATCACTATCTATTAGGTATAGTTGTGGAAATGATTCAAGGGTGGTAACAATCCTCTAAAAAAAATTAGGCACAAGCAAAGATTACAATATTGTTATGGTTCCAAAGGTATACATAAATCTCAGACATGGCATATCTTTTTAAACTACATTAGCATTGTTTAAATTTTAGTTGCAATTTTAGATTGCATTTTAACTGCAGTAATTATAGAGTATATGGTTTCAAGATTAAGTATTAATTATATTTGTAAACAATAGTTTTAGACAATGTAATAGTTAATTATTACTAGTAATTGTTTTGAAAATTGCAAATTTTGGCCCCTTATCATGTAATAAAATTAGTATATTAGATTCTATCTTTGTTTTTCCAGTAAAAAGGCTATTACTAAAATATCAGTATTATGTAAATGTAAGTAGTTTAGAGTTTGTTGTCTTAATAAATTTAGATCACATTGATATTTGACTAATTTCACTATATATTAGAAGTAATTCAAGTTGGGTAAAGAGAATTATCAGTTGAATACTAGTATTTTTGCAATTCTGCTTATCATTCCTTAATTTTCTTTTATTTTTTACTATTTTATGTTTTAACGATTTATATTGGATTTCTTTAAGTTTACTATACAACTAAGCTTATTCACCTTGATTGCTTGTTAGTTGTTATTCTATAGATTTTCGTATTTAAGTATATAATGTCTTCGTCACAAGCTATTTTTCAAGGAAATGCCAAAATCCACCTATGTCATGGTCTACGTACACAAAAATTAATAATGGTTATTTGTAAAGTTATTTCAAAGCTTATGTTCCCAATTTTCACAAATTTACCAGTTTGTTTAAACAAAGATAAGGAAAGGAACATTACTAAGGTAAAGATAGGAATGTTGACCTTACTATAACTATTCTTGTGTATAAACATTTCAGTAGTCAATAGTCAAGAAATACAATTTTACCATTGGCTAGTAGTGGTAACACTTCTACCAAAAACATAAATCAATATATTAGAAGCATTTATCTTTTTTCTTAAATTTTGAAGCCATATCCTATCTAAAGTATTATCCATGAGTTAGGTTTTCTTTATTTATATCCTTTTTAAATCATTTTTAGGGAGAATCACTCCTCTATTGCATATATGCTTAATAAGTAACAAATGCAAAATTCTAATATATTTTTGCCATTATTTTACAAAAACTATATCTAGAGTCTTTAGTGTGTTTTTGAGATGGATCTCTTTATATTTCTACACTTTATGGATTGGGAAAGCTACCCAAGTTTGCAATATGTAATTAAAGTAGCTATTAATTCTAGTTTAAGAAGCTCATGGTTGATTCTACAATTTTATACAATATTGGAAGGGATTTACTACTTTAAATGTTATTCATGGTGACACCTGCATATGCAACAAGCTAGAATGCAAGATAAGGTAAAATTGATAGTGTAATATGAATACCTTGCATTGTAAAGTTTCAAAGTCTATCAAGTAAGTCTTATATGGTGTAGCATAATGCCAAGTGGAGTTTGATGAGAATGGAAAGGGCTTTAGTGTGACCTCAGAAGGAGAAACAACTAAAAACAAAAAGATTAATTATGATCCTTCGTACTTACTTAACAAAGTAAGTGACTTATAACAAACTATCTAATAAAAATATTTTTGAGTTTTTGTGCTCTTGAAATAAAATTATCTTTATCTATTAATAGGTGAAGAAGGTTGGAAAAGTTATTCTTGCTATATGTATTGTGAGCCATCCAATCTTGCACACCAATAACTTTATATTTTCTCATGCTAATAGGATTGGTATATCATCCCCTTTAATTTATTGCTCACTTTATATTCTTAAATTTGTTTATCTAAAGAAATCTTCCTATGTTTGTGATTCAACTTCACGTAGGAGTAAATAATAAGGCTCTAAAGTCTACTAATGATGTTTTCTTTTTAACTTATTAAGCAAAATATTTGAATCATTCTTTTGTTTCATGAAGGTAAACAGGCCTTTAGAGTTAATTATGGCAAGTTACTAGCCTCTGATTGAGTTACACAAGGTATATGACTGGCTTATCAATTTTTTCTATTCATTCATATACCCTAAATTTAAATGATACCCTTACCACTATGGATCCTTTTTAAGTTCAACTCTTCCCTTATATGTATTTTTATAGTGCAGATAAATTCAAATCATCCTCTTCTTGTCTAAAATAATTGATGATATATCATTAGAATTGGTTATGGCTAAAAAGGTAGGAAAGTTATAAATTAAGTTAAATTGTTATTTTTCTTTCTTTTTATTTAAAATAATTGATGATTATGGAATTCTAAATCAAATTAATTTCAAGTATTTTTTATTTCTACTAGAAATGGTCCCTATTTGTTATTAACTTTGATAGTTTTGTGAAGCAACTGAAAAAGAGTATAGTGGATTGGATCTATTGACTTCTCTACAAGTTGATTTCTTTTCAGAAGATTTTGCCTTTACATATCTATCACATAGTTACTATAGTTCTGATCATCCTTTTACCTTGCTAACAAGGTTCTTTTGGAACCTATTTCTTCAATTTTGAATTTTGAAATACAATTATTTTATTATTTTTGCATAATTTTAGTAACTCTAGATTTTTTAAATTTTTTTTGTATTATTCTGATTTCTTAATCCTCATCTTGCTATTTGAAAAATGAGTTTCTTGAGGCCCTTTCAATTGCACCACTTTTATTTAAGGTTAAATTTATGTGAATGTTTCGATATATGGATGGACTTAAGGTATGTTTAGAACAAAGTTGCTTCATAACATATTTTCTACTATTTGTTTTAAATGTTGAATTTTCATTAAATAAAACTATAGGAGAAGACTTAAGAGATGAGCGAAATCGACTAGGAAGGCCATAATTAGATGATGTGGACATTTGAAAAGTAAGATAAATTAAATATGTGAGTTGAAAATGTCAAATCCTTAATATATACTTTCTAAAAGCATTTAGGAAGAGACTGTAAAGGCCATAACTTGTACAATACCAAATGGAAGAAAAATTAGACCATTTATGGTTCAAAATTTGGTGGAGACAAGATAAATTATACTAACTTTTAAATTTTATTTATACTTCAGGAAATTAGATATCATGAAATATTCACACAAATATTGGATATAACCTCACATTTGATAAAGTTATGATTACAAAGAAGGGCATTATTAATAAGTTTAATTAATGGAGATTGTAGGAAAAGTTCCTTGTGTTACAAAATGACTTACTTTTCATTAGCATTTTTTCTTTTTTGGCATCTCTTATGCTATCTAATGCATACATGTATACCTCTATTACACTAATAAGTGCATGCACTTTTTAGGTCAAATTTTAACTTGGTTAACATTTTCAAACCTAGAAGCAATTTCTCTTTCAACTATTGTTAACTTCTTGTTATAGTGGCATTTTATAGGATTTTTCACTGATTTAGATAGTTTTAATATTTCAAATTTCTTGTTTTGAAAGAATGTTTCATCATTGTCCACACCAAGTGCATTATTTCCAATGCTAATCTATTCTTAAAAAAAATATTAGATATATTTATAAATATAAATAAAGTAAAATAATAAAAAAATTAACAATTCAAGTAATCATTGAGTTAAATATTTTAGGATAAAAATAATTTTATGTGCACATTTTATTATAAATTTGGTATCTATTTATAGAAATAAATTAACCAAAACATGACTATGCTCAGTAGAACACCTGATCAAAGCCACTTGTTTTTTGAAGTTGTCAATGAATTCTTTCGCATGAATGATGAGGTTTATCTCTTTTTTACTAATTACATTTTTATCCTTTTTACTTGTTTTTTTGGTTTTAATTTATCCCATTGTAAAATCTGAAAGGCCAAGAGTAAAATTATCTCATTTTTTTTATTTGTATAAACTTTTCAAGTGTACTAGTAATTAGCTAAGAAAACTAAAACCACCCTATGAGCTAAGGTGGAGAATAATAAATGCCATGTCTCTATTCATTTTCACTGACTTAATAAAAAGGTAAAATTAAAGCCTTGTTCTTAATATAACAATTTTTGTGAATTCCATGATTGCTTTCTTTAGATAAAGTCTAAAAGAAACGTCTAAAATGGAGAAATGGAATGAATTGGCATAGCAAGTAAAATCAATTTTAAAAGAGTACTTCATCTTACCCATAGATGCAAAAAGGTTCATGAACCTTTTCTTTAACTAGTATAAAAACTATTTTCAACTCTCTTGAAGAGATTTAGTTTAAACTTTCTTTGAAAATAACATTAAGAAATGATGTTTCACTCTCAGTTTCACTCATTTGTTTAACACAGGCAGTAGAGATTCGTCCTATCATTAAATGGGACAAAAAGAATATTGGTGTATATGCTCTAAAACTAATCATATGGATAATTGTAAATTTGAATCATGTTGCTTTAAAGGTAATTCTAATTATCATATATATATATATATATATATATATTGCATAGTATATTTAATTATGATAATAACCTTAGAATAATTATATTTTTAAATGTCCCTAATCATATATCATTGTGGATTAGGTTGCATTGATATGTTAAGACTAGCATGAATGGTTACTTATACGAGATATTAAGTCTACATATAAATATAAGTTAGAGAACTTATATACTGGATCGATCCATCCTAAGAACACTATATAGATTGTTATATGAGTATTATGAGTAATTTTTAGTGATCATTATTAATATAGTCCTTTGACCTAAGATCGCCAAGGTTCCCTATATATAAGTTTCACATTTTGATACTACTCTATGTTACTCATGGTTAAGTGACTACAAAGGTAATTATTGGATGTGTCACATATCATACAAAGAGATTTGTATGATGAAGATGAAATTTATCCCTCTTATATAATAGGGTGACATCTATGGACCCCTTAATTAAGTAAAGCTCAGAAAAATGCATAGCCATACTCAGATAGATTAACATGGGATGTCAATTACATTTACTTTAGTTAATTTACTTAGGAATTAAGAAACCTTTGAATTAGGCTATACGAGAATAACACGATCCATGTCTTGTGCTCAATTTAGTTATTTAAGGATTGATGGACTAAATTATTTGGACCTAGTATATGGGAAATCCATGTTATAATTATATGACCCAATTATAAGCTCATAATTATATACGAAACAAAGCCAAATTAATTAGGATTTTCTGTGCACCTATTTAAATAGGCTTAATGGGTGTTAAAAATAATAATAATTCATGCATCCAATAATACACAAAAATCCTAACAGCCCTCCTTGACTATAACCCTTGAAGAGGTATAGCTAGCACTATAAGACAAAGGAGGAGAATTCCAACTAGTGGCCATAGGACGTTCACTAGTAATTTGCTAGTTCGTATGGATACCTTAAAGTTTCAACTAGAAGTAAGTCGAAAAGGTGATCAACGAATAAGTTTTTTTGAATCATCTGTAGAGGGTAATGACAAAACTCTTATCCTGATCTAATTGTTTCATATGGATCCTTGGCTGGGATCGGTTAATATTCCACTGTAATTGTTTAACTTTTGATCCCAACAGTGGTATCAAAGCTTCTTGTGAAATATTATATTAGGATTCTATTAGTTGATTGCATGAATCTGATCAGATGAATTATTTTGTATGTCATACTTAAATGAATTCTTATTAGGATTAGTGAGTTTAATCCTATGAATATGATTTCATGCATTTTGGTTCAAGTAAAATTAATATGATTAATTCTAGATTCTAGTTCAAATTTGAATCTGATTGCATTTAATTCTGGGTTCTAGTTCAAATTCAAATTCAAATGTTTTGTGATTAATTTTGGATTCTAGTTTGAATTTAAAATTGATTTTGTGATTAATTCCAAATTTTGTTTTGAATGGAATTAGTAGGATTAATTATGTGAATCTGATTTAATATATGAAAAATATTTTCTAATTAAACACAAGTTCTATTACGAATTAGAATTAATCAAATTAACTCCTTGAATCTAGTTTTGTATATATGATATACTTCATGTTCAAATATGTAATTTATTTTGCACAAAATTATATGATTAGTTCTGAAATTGTCTTCATATATAAATCTTTTTAACCTATTTAATGTGATTAAAAATAAATATGGACTCATGTATGAAGTCTATGCATGAATACTTTAATCTATTTGAACTTGGCTAAATATGTTTAATATGATTAAATCTGTCTACTGTGATTCTAACGTGAATCCTATTTCGAAACTACCATAAATTCTCTGCATAGCATGACATTAAATAATTAGTTAATTAATTTAGAATTAATTAATTAATTTAGATTTTGATATTAAAAATGTATTTGGATATATGTTTCATTTATCATGTTATTTTATTGCTTGATACATGGTGCATGATTATGGCCCTTAATTTTGTTGTAATTTTAAAATATGGCCTACGTGTCGTGCCTTTCTATTACTTCTGATTGTACATTCTCTTTTCATCTCACTCTCCTCAAATGTAACTTGAGGTTTCTTTATTTATTATATAATAATATTTGTTAGAGCCCTGAAGAGGTAACAATGGAAGTGAATATCAAACCACAAAGAAAGAAGAAGATTCTTAAGAAGAAAATTTTCTTTCGTAGTTTTATTTGATATTCTTGAGCTCTAGAATATCACTTAGGTTAGGCCATGATCATGTTACATTTAATTTATATTTTATGTATGAGATGCATATAATGAATGTATGAGACACCTATACTAGATATATATGATGCATGCTAAATACAACCAAGTACAATAATGGTGAGATTAATAATATTAAAATCCATCAAACAAAATATTAAGTAAAAAAAAAGGATGCCTTCCAATAATGAAACTTGTCAAGATCTTGATCGACTATGGGTAGGTTTGTTAAAGCAAAGTACCTAAAGTCTATCTTTGTAAGGTGCAATAGGATAAAAGTGATATCCAAATTATTAATTATTGGGTTTAACTTAATTGGGCTATGCCAATAAGATTGGGGCCTAGAGGCACAAAGTTGATTATGAATTGATGAGATAAATTTGAATAAATGTTATTCACTAACTATCCAAGAGTTGCATAAGATGCAATTGACAAAGAGTTGTCTACCTAAATAGTCATATCTTGAGCGATCAGCCAAAGCTAACTCAAGATTTGGTAAAATATAGATCTTGGCTCATTAGAAAACTTTAACAATAAGGTTTTTCAAAATAATAGTGAAGGCTATTATTTTAAGAAAAATAGTAGGAGTATTATTTAATAAAAGACCTTATAACTAAATAAAATACATGATTCTTATTCCATATATTTTTCTATTATAGATAACTAAGGCATCAAATGCATCAAACCTATCATTGTGATCTATCCTTGAGAAGGATAAACTTAATAGGAAAAAATTTCTCAATTAATATTGAAACTTGAGGATTGTCCTCAAGCATGAGAAAAAATAATATGTCTTAGAGCAACTTATTCTAAATGAGCCTGCTACTAATTCTCCTCGAGCGGAAAAAGATACTTATAAGAAGTATCTAGAAGATGTTCTGGATGTTAGTTATTTCATACTCGCTACTATGAACTCAAAGCTTTAGAAGTAATATGAGAACATAGAGACATTCAATATAATTGATCACCTCAAACAACTTTACTAAGAGTAAGCGAGATATGAGAGGTATGATGTATCTAAAGCATTGTTTCAATGTAAGATGGCTAAAGGAACATCCATTGCTACACATATGCTTAAGATAATTGGATACATCAATAGCCTTAAAATGTTGAGTTTTCTTTTGTAGCAAGAATTGGCTACTGACATAGTTCTGTAATCGTTGCCTGAGAGTTATAATCAATTCGTCATGAATTATAACATGAATGAAATTGATAAGACTTTGCTTAAACTGCTTAATATGTTAAGAATTGCTGAGTAAAACTTTAAAAAGTCCAAGCTCAATTCCATTATAATGGCTTAAAAGGGTAAATGGAAGGGCAAGTCTAAAACTAAGAATAAAAAGAAAGAGAACAAGACTGATGGAAAAGTCTAAGTTAAGTTCCTCTATATTAAAGTCCAAAGGTGGTGTGGCTAAAGAAGGGTAATGCTTCCAATGTAAAGAATCAAGACATTGGAAGCGAAATTGCAAGCTTTACCTAGAAAAGCTTAAGAAGCAAAAAGGAAGTGAGACTTCCAATGCAGGTATTTATGTTATAAAGGTTAATTTATCTACTTCTATATCTTAGGTATTAAATACTGGATGTGGTACTTACATTTAAGTAAATGTGCAGGATCTTAAAAGAAGTAGATCATTAGCTAAAAGTGAAATAGACTTATGCATTAGAAATAGAGCAAGAGTTGTTGTATTAGTTGTAGGGACTTATTATCCATCTTTACCTAGTGGATTAGTTTTGAAATTGGACAATTGTTCCTACTGTTAGTAGGAATTTGATTTCTGTTTCTTATTTAGATAAGAAAGGCTTTTCATTTATAATAAAGGACAAATGTTATTCTATTTATTTAAATGAAATATTTTATGGTAGTGCACACTTAATAAATGGTCTTTATGTTCTGGACCTTGAAAATCCAATATATGAAATAAATACCAAGAAGGTCAAAACTAATGATTCGAATCCAACCTATCTTTAGCATTATCATTTAGGCCATATAAATGAGATACGTATCTCCAAACTCCATAAGGATGGATTTTTGAACTCATTTAATTTTAAATCATATGAGGCATGTGAGTCATGTTTATTAGGTAAGATGACTAAAGCTCCCTTTACTAGGAAAGGTGAAAGCATTAGTGATTTACTGGGTATTATATATAGTGATGTATGTGGACTTTTAAAGACATAAGCTAGTGGTGATTATCAGTACTTCATTACTTTTACTAATGATTTCAGTAGATATGGCTATATGTTTCTTATGAAACATAATTCTGAATCCTTTGAAGTTCAAAAAATTCAAGAATAGCATACAAAATAAACTTAGTAAAAGTATTAAAGCACTTTGATCAAATTGAGGTGGTGAATACTTAGACTGAAAGTTCATTAATCAGATTGAGAGTTCATTGATCATCTAAAAGAGTGTGACATTATATCACAACCTACTCCACTAAGAACACCTTAATGGAATGGTGTATCTGGAAAGGAGAAATCAAACTTTGTTAGATATGATTCAATCAATGATAAGCCAAACTAACCCTCCAAATCCCTTCTAGGGACATGCTCTAGAGACCGCAACCTTCACGATAAATCATGTTCCATCAAAATTAGTTCAAAAGACACCACATGAGATATAGATTAGGAAATGTCCTAGTTTATCTTTTATAAAGATTTAAGGCTGTGAAACTTACGTAAGACATCAAACTTATGATAAACTTAGACCCAAATTTGATAAATATTTTTTTATTGGATATCCTAGGGAGAGCAAGGTATATTATTTCTATAATCTAATTAAGCAAAAGGTGTTTATTGCTTGAACTGGTGTCTTTCTAAAGAGAGAATTTATCTCTAGAAGAATCAGTGGGAGAAAAATAGAACTTGAAGAAATTCAAGA
Organism: Sindora glabra; assembly: GCA_020226215.1. NCBI lineage: Eukaryota > Viridiplantae > Streptophyta > Magnoliopsida > Fabales > Fabaceae > Sindora > Sindora glabra. Next base: position 32,467,046 of record CM035236.1, on the reverse strand, counting down.
TCAATGAGAGAGCATTGAACTTAAGATGGAACTTAAACCAGTTTCATAACTAGTTATGAAAAAACCTACTCATGTAACACAGAACCCACGTAAGTTTAATAAGATATGTTATGAGCTCGAGAGATATGGATTTCTTGTAACTTATCATGGTGATGTGTTGCTCATGGGCTAAGATGAGCCTATAACCTACTAATAGGCCATGATGGGCTTAGATTTCGAGAAATGGTTAGAAGTTATGAAATCAAAAATGGACTCCATGTATGCAACCTAAGTTTGGACCTTGGTTGATCCACTTGAAGGAGTAAAACCCATGAAGTGCAAATAGGTTTTTTTTAAAAAAAACTAACATAAATGGTAATATGCGTACCTTTAAAGAATGATTGGTTACAAAAGGTTTCAAACAAATTCATGGTATTGACTATGATAAGACTTTTTTCCCAATTATCATGCTTAAATCTATCAGGATTCTTCTAGCTATAACCGCATATTATGATTGTGAAATCTAGCAAATGGATGTCAAAATTGCTTTCTTTAATGAAAATTTTCTTGAAGATGTACATGATACAACCTGAAGGTTTTGTAAATCTTGAAAATGTTGGAATAATTTGCAACGATCCATTTATGGATTGAAGCAAGCCTCTTAGAGTTGGAATCTTCATTTCAATGATGCAATCAAAGAGTTTGATTTCATCAAGAATGAAGATGAATCTTGTGTATATAAAAAGGTTAGTGGGAGCGCAATAGTCTTTATGATGTTGTATATAGATGACATACTACTCATTATAAATAACATTCCTACACTACAATATGTAAAAACTTGGTTAGAAAATTATTTTTTCATGAAAGACTTAGGTGAGGCCACCTATGTATTAGGTATCAAGATCTATAGAGATAGATTAAGGAAATTGCTTAATCTAAGTCAGAGTACATACATTGATAAAGTGTTAAAGAGGTTTAGCATGTAAGATTCTAAAAAAGGATTCTTATCGATATCACATGGCATAAGTCTCTTAAAAACTCAATATCCTTCCACAGAGTGTGAAAGACAGTGTATGAGTAAGATTTCTTATGCATCTGCAATCAGGTTTATCATGTATGCAATGTTATATACTCATCTTGATGTCTCGTATGCTTTGAGTATGACAAGCAGATACCAATCAGATTCTAGTGAAAGTCACTAGAGAACTATCAAGAATATTCTTAAGTACTTAAGAAGAACTAAAGATATATTCTTGATTTATGGAGGTAAGGAAGAGCTCATTGTAAGAGGTTACAATGATGCTAGCTTTCAAAGTGACAAAGATGATTTCAGATCGCTGTCAGGTTATGTATTTTACCTCACTGGTGGCACTATGACCTAGAAAAGTTCAAAGCAAGGGATAGTGGCTGATTCTACAATAGAAGCTGAATACATTACAGCATTAAATGTCATAAAGGAGGTTGTTTAGATTAAGAAGTTCATCACTGAACTTGGAGTTATTCCTAGCATTGTCGACCCAGTTAAGCTCTATTGTGATAATAATAGAGCCATTGCATAGCTAAGAAACCTAGGTCTCACTAGAAATCTAAACACATACTCTGGCATTATCGTCTCATAAGAGATATCATCAATAAAAACAATGTCAGGATATATAGAATACCGATGGACGATAACATCACCAATCCACTAACAAAACCTCTAAATGCAGTAGAAGCATGATAGTCATATAAGATCCATGGATGATTGGCTTTAGTACAAGTAGGAGATTATTAGTGTATATGCCCTAAAATCAATCATATGAATGATTGTAAATTTGAATCATGTTATTTTAAATGTAATTCTAATTATCATATTTAATTATGATAATAACCCTAAAATAATTGTATTCTTGAATATCTCTAGTCATATATCATTACGGATTAGGTTACATTGACATATTAAGATTAGCATGTGTAGTTACTTATATAAGATATTAAGTTTACACATGAATACAAGTTAGAGAACTTGTATACTGGACCGACCCATCCTAAGACTACTACATGGATCGTTATATGAGTGTTATAAGCAATTCTTAATGATAATCATTAATATGGTCCTTTGACCTGAGATCGTCAAGATTTCCTATATGTGAGTTTCACATTTTGATATTACTCTATGTCACTCATGGTTAAGTGAATGTAAAGATTGTTATTGGATGTGTCACATATCATGCAAAGGAATTTGTATAATCAAGATAGAATTTGTCTCTCCTATATAACAGGAGTGACATCTACGAGCCCCTTAATTAAATAAGACTAAGAAAAATGCATGACCATACTTAGATGGATTAACATAGGATGTCAATTATATTTATTTTAGTCAACTTACTTAAGAATTAAAAAACTTTTGAATTAGGCTATATAAGAATGATACGGTCCATGTCTCATACTCAATCTAAATGTCTATGATAAAAGGTCATAGATGATGATCATATGTATAAGTTCAGTCAAATCACTGACTTTCTCATTACTTGGGTCACAAAAATGTATTGCTAGACACCGCTCATTATTTATGATTATTAATATGATTTATGATCATTGCTAATGTAATGAAAGCCTATAAGGTTGTACACTTAGAACCTAGTAGATTTAGAATTGATGGACTAAATTGTTTGGGTTTAGTATATGGAAATTCCATATTTTAATTATAAGACCTAATTATAAACCCATAATTATACAAGGAATAAAGCCCAATTAGTTAGAGTTTTTTGTACACTTATTTAAATAAGCTTGATAGGTCTTAAAAATAATAATGATTCATGCATCCAATAAGACACAAAAAATCCTAGTAATCCTCCTTGACCATAACCCTTGAAAAGGTATAGCTAGTACTGCGAGGCAAAGAAGGAGAATTCTAATCAATGGTTATAGGACGTTCATTAGTGATTTATTAGTTTGTGTGGATACCTCAGAGTTTCAACCAGAAGCAAGTCGAAAAAGTAATTAACAAACAAGTTTTTTTGAATCATCTGTAAAAAATAATGATAAAACCCTTATCCTGATCTAATTATTTTGCATAGATCCTTAGCTCCCAATCCCAACAAAGAAAGCCTTCGAATTTTTTTTAGTCATTTGGTGAGTGCATTTAGCATTTTTTTTCTATTGTTAAATATAGTTTCCAACCGTGTTCTTAAATATTATCAAACTTACATATATTATACGAATAAAACAACTATAAAAGGCAAAGTCAAAATGATAAAGTAAAGTTAATTTATCCTGTGTTTTACTTGGATGATTATTAATTTTAGTTTTATAACTCATGACAAGGAAGAATTAATGATGAAGGTGATGGGGAAGATTTTCATGACCTAGATATTAAGGAAATATGAGTTTATGCATGTTGATGTATAATATTTTACAAGAAAATTTTTGCCTCTTAGATCATGAACTTCTTGACTTCTATTAATGAACAAATAGATATCTTTCTAGAAATTTTGTTATTATTTTAAATTTTTATGTTTTTATATTGAAATTTTAATTTAAAATTTATTGAACATGAAACATTAGTGTTCTAATTTATGCATATTATCATTATTATTTAAAATAAATAAATTTCAAAAAATAGATACATTAGTTTTCAAAAGCAACAGTTAAATTGCATTGATAAATTAAGTTAAAATTATTACTTAAGCACAAATAAACAACGGTCAAAATGTATTATTAAAAATAAAACTATTGCCTATTTTTTATAGGTAATAGTTAAAAATGTTGTTAAATATAAAGTGAAATTATTGTTTATAATAAAGAATAAGAAATGGTTTTTTACTATTGCTATATATAAAGGTAAAACTATTGGCTCTACTATAAAATAGGCAAAAATCATTATTAAATGTGAAGACAAAACTGTTGCCTATATTATAGAATAGGCAATGGTGAAAAACTGTTGCTATAGAGTAAGGTGAAACCCATTGCCTATAACACATGAATAGGCAACAAATTTTAAAAAGTGTTGCTAAAAGTTGAAAAAAAAATTATTGCCTAAAAGAATAGGTAATGCTCAATAACACAAAACTTCAAAAGTATTGCTTATTCTTTAGGCAACACATTTTGGACTTTAGGCCATAGTTTCTTGCTATTACCATTAACCAGAAATGTTGTAATGTCCATGTAAATCTTTTCTTCTAAATCACCATAAAGAAAGGTTGTTTTCACATGCATTTACTCAATTTCCAAATTAAGACTAATTGTTAAATTAAGTATTGTACGAATAGAAGATATTTTCATAACAAAAGAAAAAATTTTACTAAAATTAATTCCTTTTCTCTAGCAAAATCCCTTCAAACCTAACTTGCTTTATATCAAAACCTAGAATTGTGTTCTTTATTCTTTATTTTATACATCATTTATATTTCAAAACTTTCATACTTTTTGGTAATTTTACTAACTTATATATGTAATTTTCTTGTAAAAATTTCATTTCATCTTGTATAGCTTCAATCCCCCTATCTTCCACGGCCTCATCATAATATTTTGGCTCTCTTCCATTAGTTAAAAGAATTAACTCATCTTTAGTATACCTTGTGGGAGGTTATTTCATTACGGTGGATCTTTTTAGTGCAACAAATGGAGCCTTTGGTGTGGGTTGTTCATCATATACATTGTCATTTTGTATAGGGTCATCTACATCAATTACATCATACTTATAATTATGAGCTTTAACTCTATCTTATTCCTCTCTTGGATGAACTATATCTGAGTTAGGTAATGATTCACTATGCTGAAAGACCATCACTTCTTCCTTACTAATACCTTTCAATGCTTATTCTTCCATAAACACAGTATCTTTGCTTCTAATCAACTTTTTTTCCACAACATTATAAAATCTATAACCAAATTCATCTTCACCATAATCCAAAATTATGCATTGCTTTATTTTCACTTCAAGCTTGGAGCTTTCATCCTTAGGAATATACATAAATGCTTCACATCTAAAAACTTATAAATAATTATAAACAATATTTTTACTTGATCAACCCTTTTCTGGCACTTCAAACTACAAAGGAACATATGGTAAGTAATTCAAAAAATGCATAATTATATTCAAAGCTTTAGCCTAAAATATTTTTAGTAGTCCTACATGTAAAAGAAAACATCTAACTCTTACAACCAATGTTCTATTTATCTTTTTAGTTAAACCATTCAATTGCAAAATCTTTAGTGGTGTTTTCTAAGGTTTAATGCCTTATTCTTTGCAATAAGCATCAAAAGGTCCTAAATATTCACCTCCATTATCACTGTGTATATATTTCAACCTCTTCCTTTTTTATTTTTTAACTAAAATATAAAATTGTTTAAATACCCAAAACACCTAGTATTTTATCTTTAGTGTGTATATCCATATCTTTCTTAAGTGATCATCAATACAGGTAACAAAATAAAGAGAATTGCAAAGTATCCTTATACTTATGGGACCACACATATCAAAATGCACCAATTTAGGTATTCCTAATTTTCTAGAAAGTGGATAACTCTTAAAAACTACTATATTTTGTTTTCCAAATAAATAATAATCACACTTTTGTAAATATGAACTCTATACTCCATATAATGCATTTTTTTAGCCAAAATAACAATCTCTTTTTACTTATATGACATAATATTTTATGCCATAACTCAATCTCATCACTTAAGTCTATAGAATTAACAATGTTTTTGACAATTTTTACTTAAGTCAAAAAAAGTGTAGAACACTTTGAACCTTTAGCCATAACCATAGAACCCTTGATATGCTTCCATTGGTCATGTGAGAAGAAATTATCATAACCTCCATCACAAAGTTTAACCTACAGAAAGTATGTTCAATTAAATGTCTAAAACATGTTTTACATGCTTGAAGGTTAGTTTGGTTCCATTGGATATTTTCAAAATGACATTTACAATACCAACACATTTTACTGCACTTTCATTAGTCAAATTTTGCATCTTCAAAATCAGTAGGAGTATAAGATAAAAAAAATCCTTTCTATATGTAATATAGGTGGAAGTACCACTATCAATTATCTAACTGGTTTCATTCTTTATAAGGTTGATGACATCATCTTTATAAATAAAAAGAAATTGATCAATTGTTGTATTAGCTTTGTTTTCGTCACTTTCATCTTCTTTAGCTTTCTTTTTTGCGATATGACTTTTGTTTTTATGGTCCTTTTTCAATTTCTAGTAATATTTCTTGATATGCCCTTTTTGCTATAATAATGAAACTCAATATTTTCAAATCTTTTCCTAGATTTGCTTCTACTTTGATCTCTGTTTCTTATACCTTAACTTTTATTTCTCTTCCGAGACTTAGCAACTATAACATTTGGTTATAAAGAAAAATCTTATGGTTTCTCTCTCAACTCTTCATTCAAAATGCCATTTTTAGCAATTTCAATAGTTATTATGTCATCTAAGGTAGAACTAAATATAAATATTTTAAATGTCTCCCATGAGTTTGATAAAGAACCAAGAAGTATCAAACCCTAAACTTCATTTTTAAATTTGATACTTATATTAAAAAATTGATTAATAATTCCTTCATACTTATTCAAGTAATCTATCATTAGAATATCATCTTAATATTTTATGCTTATCATTTACTTTATCAAAAATATTTTATTATTCCTAGTCTTTCTAGCATATAACTTTTCAAGTTTAATCCGTAGTGTGTGAGTATGTGTCTCCTCTTCAATATGATTCCACACATTCTCTTCTATTCACTTTTTGATATATCCATAAACTAGCCTATGCAACAAATCGCATTCTAAATCTAATTTATTTTCAAGCTTTTCAATAGCAAATATAACAAGTAGTTGTCTTTCACATGAAGCAAATCTTTCATCTTCCTTTTCTAAAGAACATAATTCTGACTATTTAAAAATATTATTTTACTTGTTTTAGCCTCTATGTTCACATAAGTAAAACGTATCAAAGCTTGACATCTAATAGCACTTGTTGGGAAAAAATACAAGATCAAAGTAACACAAAGTGAAAAATTAAGTAACTCACTTGAATCAATTTTTTCCACATATACAATAAAATATATCACTAAAATATTATTGCGATAAAAATAAATTAGAAAACTAACAATTTTTAATGTGAAAAATCCCTCAATATGAGAATAAAAATTATGGGACTTAGTCTAGTAAAAAAAATACTAATAAAATAATAAATACAATGCCTTCTTGAAAACTTTAAGGATAATTAGTATAAAACTCTTTATTAAAATTATTAAAATTCTCAATAAAATTAACATAATAATTATCAACAATTACTATAAAAATAGCTAGCGGGAGAAAAAATCAACAAGGCTTTAAGGCTTTTCTTTTCCACATGTCCACCAAAGCAAAATTTGCTTTCAATACATGAAGTCCAGTGGGCTATTTTTTCTTATTGTTTATTTTTTTATACAAAATAGTAAATACAAAAAATATTATAAATCCATTTAGAAGGAACCACCACCAACACTTCTAACTACTTTCGTTTCAAAATTTACTTGCTTGTATATATGTATAGAGCTACAAGACAGTATCATTTACATATGACACTTTGGTTTTTATTAAAGGTTTACGTAGTATCCTTTCTTTCTGTCTTACCGAGACAAATTAAGGAGACGGCGCAAATGTCCAATCCAACTATCCAAGACATGGGATATATTTTTGTTCCATTTTTGTCAGTTTCATGTATTTGATTTGATGAGTATTTCTCTCCATGACTATGTTGCCTTGATGTTTCCTTTAATATAATTTTCTTTTCACCAAAAAATGAATGCTCTAACTTGTGTAATAATAAAAGCGAAAAAGATAATATTTTAATTGTGTCTTAAGAATTTGTCAATATCTAAAGAACTGATTTTGTCAGGAGTTTGTTTCCGAGGTACTCACACCCTCAGATTTGATAGTAAACAGCTGGTTGCTTTAATTTGTTTCTCAAAAAAGTTGTACCTTTTGTTGGACTTATATTTAAGCTATGACAACTTTTGTGGGGAAATTTTTGCAGGATTCCTTTTTCTATTTCTCACTGCAGTTGCAGCTGCCTATACTGTCTTCTCTTCATACTTCTTCCTTTTACTCGCTACTTATTCTCACACGCCGTACCGTTCCTTCTCCCGCGTCCCTTTTAATTTTGCTCGGAAAAATCACAAAAGAATAGTCTAAAACAGCTGATTGGCTAGTTGTCCTTTTGACCTCGTATAATATTTTAGTTCTAGGTTTATTTTCTTCCTAGATTATGATTGTTGAAAAAAGAGAGGGGATGGGGAAGATAAAAAAACAAAAAAAATGAAAATAGAAAAAAAAATCGGTGAAAACCATAAGGGTTTAGAGTTTAAGATTAAACAAATTAAATTCGTGTAAGTTTACTGCATAAACTTGCAAAAAATATGGATAAAAATGGCTACAAGTAGACCATATTTAGTTTATTTAAAAAATGGTAAAAGTGATTATTATTAGGGTGAAAGTTACAAAATTCTTAAGCTGATATATTGAATTAAAAAATACCTATTTTTTTAAAATTGTAATCATTCAATTAATTTTTTTATGTTGTATAATAAATTAATCAAGGTCCTCTTTGGCAATCAGTTATTAGTAAACAGCTAATTGAATTAATTAATTTGATTAGCTAATAACATTAATTGTTTGAATAAAAATATTTAATAAAATTAGTTGTTTATATGTAAAATGACATATAAGGACGCATGTATATTTTATGATTTATTTAACTATTTTTTAATAATATTTTAGATTTATCATATGATTTATCAAATTAAATTTTCTTCTAAAAGATATATTATTGTAATTTATTATTTATTGTATTTCTTAAAAAATAAATTCTTATATTTCTTAAAAATAAATTATTATATTTCATAAATACTTTATAGAAATTAATAATTATTATTTAGTAAATTTATTTTATCTTTTTTTAGTAACAATATAGATAAAAATATGCATATTATTTAAAGATAATTTTATATTTTTGCAAACTCATTATCAGTACACTAGTTGAAAACACTAAATTCACTAACTTTAATCAACTAATTTAATAAATTATTTATCAAACAATTAAATTAGTTTATTGAATTGGTTAAACAATTAAATACTATTAAATCAGATAAAAAATAATTAAAAAATTCTTTACCAAACACCTTCAAAGTAAGATAAAATATTTATATTAAATTATTTGATATTGAATTAGATTAAATTAAATTTTTTTTAAATCCTTGAAAATTTTAAAAAAATAGACTTATAAGCACCGGCAAATTTGTTTGCAAAAATTCACCGCTGTACGGACTTGTCCGTAAGAGACCATGCGAAAAATAAATTATACATAACGTAGTCACGATCAATCCATACCCACGGGTAGCTCACAACACTTGCGGGCTCAAAGCCCGTGTTATATATCTAGAAAAATGAGAAGCAGCAGTTTTTATGTTGGTTGAGATGCCTCAGGAGTCAGGATCAGCCTCACAATGCCATGCCCAGCGATAATGGTGCTGCTCCATTGCACGATACCTTCTCTGCAATTAGAAATATCCTTTCTTGCAAGGGGCCTACAGATTCACTCCACCGATCCAAAGGCTACGGCTTTCTGCAATTTGATAACGAGGAATCCGCTCAGGACGGTATAGGCAAGTACATGAGGGACCCTTAGAGAGATAGAGAAAGCTTTGTTGCACGGTATGCTTCAAATATGGAGGAGTACCGGTGCTCCACCCGGATCCGACGCTCATGCTTGCCCGATACTGCAAAATTTGCATCCATCGGACAGTTTTCCCCTCAATTTTGTGCAGAAATTCGGCTAGATGCTGCATGAACTCGGCTGAGATGTGGTTGCGGGGAGGCCGGTGCAGGAGGACAATGACCGGTGAGACGACGGCGACAGTATGCAACGGATTCGCATGGAAGAACTAGGTCTGACACTTCAAATGGGCCACGAATAAAATGGGGTTGAATAACCTGTAATTTAAATAAGTAAATTGGACCATTTAACTAATACCCAGCCCGCTTGTAAGACAAAAAGAAAAAATTAAGTAAAATAAGATAGTAATAATAAATTTAAGTAAAAAATAAATTTCTAAAATAATAAAAAATGTACAGATAAGAAATAAAATGCGCTCCTATTTTTTTTTTTTTCAATTTTTTGAGGTGTGTGGAGCCAATTGGTAACCTTCACATTTTTTACGTGAAAGATAACAACTTGTGTATTTTTTTCAATTAGATAAAAAATTATATTAATTTAATTATATTAAAATAATAAGGGTAATGTTATTAAAAATTTAACCTCTTGAAATCTGAGTATTTTTATTATTGAATTACATTTAAATATTAATATTTATATTTTTAATTTTAATTTATTTACTTTTAAATTTAAAAAAAAAAGCAATTTAATAGCGAAACTCTCAATCTCTTGGGTGGTTGATTTAGTGTTTTAAAACTCAATTTAGCCATCGACCTAACAAAGTGAGTAAATTAAAATCAAACTAGTTCAATCGATCGAATTAGATAGTTGAATCGATTGTCCATATTTTTATATATAATAAATTATATATTACATATATATTTTATTATTGTATTTTTAAAATAATAAATAAATATTAATCTTATTACAATTATAATAATTATCAAATATAATTTTTTATTTAAATAAAAAGTGAATAATAAAAAAATTAATTCAAATTACTTTTACATAAATCTTAACTCTTTTCATTTAGTAGGCATTGAAAATGACAAAAATATTAATTTATAACAAAAATTATTCATCTTAATCTTTATAGTTTACCGAGAATAAAGAAAGATTTTTTTCCCTTTTAAAATTCTTGGATAAATTCAAAAATTTTAAAACTTTCTTAATCCATTTTTATAAAAAAAAATTTAACATTTTTCTATTTTTGAGCAATTAAGAAAACTTAAAAAATTTCAAAAATAAAAATTATGATTGCTAACTTTTTAAATTCAATATCTTAAAGCATGTGTTTTAGTTATTTTGCTCCACATCTAGGATAAATTAGTTTTCAATATTTTTTTCTTTTTTGATTATATTTTCTTAGTTAAGGTTTTCTTTGTTTTTTTTTTCATTTTTACATTAGGCTTTTAAGTTGGATTAGTATTAGACTCTATCATTTTGTAAAAATAAAAATAAAAATTAAAAAATTGAAACAAGTAGACAGATTGACCAAATCACTAGTTCAACCTTGAGTTTTACTAAGTTAGATAGGACTAACTTAGATTTATAACTAAATCTGATTTAAGGGTTGAATCAACCCATTTTTTAACATGGGTGTTAGTCCAATCAATTGAACCGAGTTGGTCCAAAATTCAAAATAGTAGGTTGAGTTTAACATAACGTTATCCAAATAATAAATGGTATTCCCTTCATTTCATTTTTAAGTATAATTTCAAAGAAAAAAGTTGTTTCTATTTATTTAGGATGTGTTATATGGAGCTCTACCTCTTAAGAGATTAAGGTGGCATTTGGTTTGCGAAATCTTACATTTACAGGAAAGTGTACACTCCTGGGAATATGATTCTTGAAAATTTAATTAACAGGAATGTAACATTCCTATGTTTGGTTCACTATAAATTTTTCTGGAAATGTTTTAATATTACATTCCCATTCTATGGGAATCTGAGATACCCATCTCTCCCCATGAAAATATTTTGGGGGAATGTTGAGTTAAAAAGATTCCTGGGAATGTGACATTCTCGGGCATTTTTTTTTTCAAAACTTGAATCAAACATGGGAATGTGATATTCCTTTAAAACATTCCCGAAAATGTTAAAAATATTTCACAAACTAAACGTCACCTAAGTATTTTATCATTAAATTATCTTTAATACATTTAAATGTATATTTTTAATTTCAATTCACTTACTTTAAAATTCAGAAAAGAAAAATCTAATGGTAAAAATATTTAATCTCTTAAAAAATGAAACTCCTCGTAACATTGCCCATTTACTATTACTTTAGGAAATGAAGATTACATTTATTATCTTCTTTTAAATATTACATCTATTATCTAAATAGGTATTCAATAACTTTACTTACCAGTTAACTTTTAGTATGAGATATATTAATAATATAATTCATCTCTTCTAAGATTAAAATTATTTATTATCTTTTTAAATTCTTACATATTAACCTTAAATGATACTAAAAAAAGAATGAAAAAAGTATTAAAATTAATTTTCCACCATCAATAATTTATTAAATTAACAAGTGCATTTATCATGGAGATAAAAGAAAATTTTTAGAGTTAATTTAAATATTTTAAATTTATATTTCTTTATCAAATTCTAATAGGATTAATTTCATACCTAATAAATAAGGTGCAAACAAAAAATATTTTTCTTTAAAATTATTTAAATGCTCTTAATTATTGTCTTACTTTTTTAAATTAAAAATAATTTTCCAATCTAATTATTAATATAAAAAGTTTTATACAATCAATGAATTAAAAGTTGATGCATCATTAAAAAAATAATAATAATTAAAATTTTTATCATCAATAAGAAATTTTTAACAATTTTTTATTAACTTGACAATGCATGAGTCAGTCTTTGTGAAAAATTAATTTGCATTATTAGTAGATTAAATTCAAATTAAAAAATAAAATTGTTAACCTTTACATATAGATGAATATATTTTATCATTTTTTAAAAAAAATTGTCATATTTTCACTCTCATACTGCATTTTTTTTTTGTTTATAATCATTCAATATCCAAATACCATATTGGGTACCAACTAATGCATACCCCTCGTGCCATACCTATGTTCGCTTGTTAGAAACTGCGGAGGAGGGTATTATGCGTCACTCGGATACGATACAAATAAAGGAATATGGTAATTATTTTAAAAAATATTAAACTATGAGCAAGTCTAGAAAATTAATTTAAGCATTAATATTAAATAATTAATATAAATACTAATTATGAAGTAATTATATATATTCCGTTAATATATATATATATACCTTTGTACACATACGAATGAATCGAATGATCTTATCAAAGTTCTTTCTAGTTATCATGATATGCTATGTCCGGCCCCAGCGACAGAAGAAATCTGATGTTGGGGAATTAGTTTCATAGATATTCTCAGGAGTATCCATCCTTTATGAAATAGTTATTTCATCAAATAATAGTGATAAAACTTTCATTTCTTAAAAGTGATAATTCTATTATTTACGAAATAGATTTTTTTATTGTCTTATCTTTCACGTCTTTTATATATTTTAATATTATTTTTAATAAAAAATTAAAATAATGTCTTTTTTTAAATTATATTATTAAAATATTTTAATAATTATATTTTTATAATAAAATTTAAATAAAATATTTTTATATTTTTATAAAAAATTTAATATAAAAATTTTGATAAATTAAATTTTTACTCTTTTACTATTGAAAATTATGTGTTAATTATAACATTAATAATTATAATTTTTAATGCCCAATTATAAAAAAATTTATAAATAAATAAAAATAACAATACTATTTTTCATATAAATATAATTTTGATTTTATTTTCTATTTTTAAAGTATTATTATCATTGAAAACTTTTTTCATTTCTACAATATTTATTATATCTAATATAATTATAAAATAAAATATACATTTCGTTCTTAAATATATTAAATATAATTGTAAAATATTTATTTTATTTCCTTTTTTTATCTTATCAAACGCTATATTAGCAAGAATTTTAATATTATTTTTTAATATACTTGTTTAATTGGTTGAACAGTATCACTTCAAGTTGTTGAATGCGATTGCCACTAGGGGTGGGAATGTTTTCCTAATCCGAAAATACCCGACCGACCTGAACCGAAAAAAGGTCGGTTAGTTTCGGGTGGTATAAGATATCGATTTAAAACGGATTGAAAAATTGGATAAATTTCATAATTCGATCGGAAGCGGATTGATTGGATTCTAACCAGTTGTAACCGAACCCGACCGATTGAAAATGATTCTCATATGGCATTTACACTTTTATTTCTTTAAAATCCTTCTTAGTCTCTCTCCTCTCTCCCTTTTTATTCATTCCTTATCCATGTTTCAAACAACAAATGATAAAATGCTTAAACTAAATGCATATAATTCGGTTAGGTTTATTTTATAAATCTAACATGAACTCATCTTTTAAAAATAAGAGATTATTAATGGGTTGATTTAAATATTTTATCTTGTTTTAATATATGATGTCAATTGTGATGCAAAAAAAATATAAGAAAATGAAGGTTGCTTTTATTTTTGGAATTCATGTAACCTTATTTTCAACACAATTTTAAATTCTTAAACCGACCGAACCTGCTTAAAATCATTTGGATATAAACGGTCAGTTTCAGTTGAATTAAGAGTTTAAAGCGGTCGGTTTCGGTTGAAATTTGAATATAAACGATTAGAGGCGGTTGGTTGAAATTGGGTTCACTAACCAGTTCTACCCGACCGATTCCCACCCCTAATTGCCACGGCGCTGTCCTTTCCTTCTCCTATGCAGCGGAAGAAGTGCGAAATTGCCAATAGAGACAAACATTGGTACACGTTGATGGAGGACGTCCAAGCATGAAGCCACGTCCAGCTTTACCAAGCGTATCAAAGTCGAATCCTAGCTATTAAAAGACGGTAATACTCACACAATCCAATTTTCATTTTTGGTTCATTCTCTTATTATAAATTATAATATTTATAATTTTATAAATATTTTTATCTATTAAATGAAAGTGAAATCTTCTTAAAAGAAAAAATAGAAATAACATTTTTAATAAAAAATGTATTTTTTAACAACAAAATAGATATTTTGTGGTAAAAAATTACAAATAATCTCTTAATTATATATTAACCATTGTATTTCTTTCTAACCCACTCCACTACTTGTCATTATATAAAAAATATTCAATCCAAAATACGCCAGTCCTTTCCTCTTTTAACAATTTCTTCGAATTCTTCCTGATTTCTTACCTAATTTAATGCCTTTCCCATATTTGTTGCTTTGAGTCCAGCATTGATTTTTTGCCTTGATTCACTTCCTTTTGCTTCGAGTCAATGCAATAAGAAAATTATTAATATTTTCCATTTTTTAATCAAATTTGTGCGTACGAAATCGGCTTTGACACCTTCATCTTCCTTTCATCTTTACATTGGTTCACTGATTTTTAATGATTGCCTGATATATGATACCCTGCAGCTGTTTCTATTCTGAGATTTATTTTATATCAAAATTTCCTTTTTTTTCTATTGCAATGATTCAATTCTAAATTGATGCAAGCTTGATTTCCTCAGTTCTCTCTTCTGTTTGTTGCTATTTATTGTTTTTAGACTAAAATCACCTTTCGATCCACATAAGATTGATGGAGTCTACCTCAATTTGATTCTTGACTAAAAATTTATATTAATTTAATTCCTATAAAATTAAAAATCTTTAAATTTCAATCATTTTATACATTTTTCCCATGAGTAAAAATTTGCACAAAACAACTAAAATTTAAGAATTTTTAATCTTATAAAAACCAATAGAAATTTATAAACTTTTAATCAGGATCAAAATGAGACAAACTCAATCTTGTAATGATCAAAATATGATTTTATTTTTCTTTTAATATCTTTATTCCTTCATTGTGAATTTATGATTATGATACCATTTAGTCTCTTATCTCCAAGTTCTTTAATTAGGCTTATTTTTACTACAATGATGAGTTTTTTTTTTTTTTTGAGCCACCATTCAAAACAACATTGAATCCCCCCATTTCACTCCTCCTGAATTGATGCTTTTATCTATTTTCTGATCTCCCTCTCTCCTAATCCAAATTGCTCATAATAGGATATATAAATCCAAAAGTTTCATTCATTGAAAATTGTCATCATTGCGAGGAGGTCAATTTAATCTACACCATTGAGGTATTATTTTTCTCTTTGATATCCAGCTTCCTTCTTTCTTCTTCTTCCCAAACTCTTTGCATTTGAAATCTTTGGAATTTAATTTTTGTATTCCAAATGTTTGATACTTTTTTCAATAGGATATATAAAACTTTGACTTGAAGAACTTGCAAGCCTAATACATTAGCATCTTTTTTAATGAATTCCTTTGTTCATATTTGATAATAATAGTGTTAAAGTACTTTTTCTTAGATTATTTTCTCCCATGACTTTGAAGTCATATGCTCCTATTTATTGAGTAGTTGTGTCACATTAAGCTAAACTCTTTATCCTTCTTTTTCTTTTTCTGCATTACAGTTCCATCATATGACATATGAATCTCCTAGGCAGGAGAATATGCATATATATATCAATCCCTCTAGTACAAAGCATAGATCAGTACACAAGCCCACTGAATTAAGATACCACATGTAGAAAGACGCTATTCTTAGGCCTAATTCCACAATATGATCGAATACATGCATTATGCAGCAAGGTATCCATAGAACTAAGGTGCTACATACGGTATGCAGTAATGCTCATGATCACTCAAAAAAGAAACAACTTCAAATGCCTCAAGACTTGAAAGAATCTAAGAAAAATAAAAGGTTAGAATTTGATTAACTAAAATTATTAGTTATTACACCATTTAATAAAATAAAGTTTAGAATTTTTCACAAATTAACATAAAATAATTACACATTAAGTAATTTGAATAAATAATGTATTAAAATTTTTAAATAAAAATAAATAATTTATTTATTTTTAATATAGATATATTATTTTCCAATCATGTCAACAATTTTAACACTTGGCCCTTCTAGTGCTAATATAACAATTATCAACAAACTTCAAGGAAAAGCATATAATATAAAGTGAATATTTCATGATATCCTTCTCACTACTTGTGCAAATTGCATGTGTACACAAATATATTATATTTGTCTCATTTATCTAATATTCTATACTCTATGATCCGATTGATAAAATTTGAAAAAAAATAAAAAATATTAAAAAAAATAAAAAAGTTTTCTCTTGTCTTATTTAAATGAAGATAAAATAAAAAGAAAATGATTTTTCTTTACTTATTTAGATAAAAAAATGAGAAAAAATAAATTAAGTTGAATGACAAATTTAATTACCTTTCAAATTAAATTTTAAACTAAGAATCAAAGGAAAAATTATAACAAATCAATTTTTCACTCTTATGTGCTAAGAAAGTATTTTGATGGGTCACATACTCCTTTTTTCCCTCTTCTGTCCATTTTCTATCTTACAATCAAGTAAAAGAAAATTTTATCTTTTACTCATTTTCTTTTTTCTAAAAATATTCATTTTCTAAAAAAACAAACACAATTTTAGAAATTATTTGTTTTTTAATTGCTATTCATAATTATATGTTAGAAACACTTCTCAAATATCATGGAAATATAGGTGTTATCTTTTACCAAATTATCTTCGATTAACATTGACACACTTAGCCAAAGCATTTACAATATACTTCTAATAAAAATTATTAAAAACTATAAGTATTTGATTGAAAAAATTGATGTGCTTAGATAAGAAATTTATAAAATTAGATAAACTTGAAATGTAACATGATATTTTTTTCAAAAATGAAATTCATGTCAATATTATTTATGAAAATAACCAATTTGTACAGCAAGTGAAGTAAGTGGATTTCACCTATATTGATCTAAATATATAAATTGCCAAAACTATCAATTGTATAATATTATTTACAGGTAAAATACTCTAGGTCCTTGTGTGTATATTTTATTATTAGTTGCAATTAAGGGTAGGAAACAACACATAACTAAAAAAATGGGTTAGATATGCTACACATGTATAATAAATAAATAAATTATTCAACATAAAAAATATAATGTCATCAATTAAATAATAAAAATAATTATTTTTCTAATACTTTAACTTATTAAATTATTTTACTATTTAACATAAAAATAAATAAATTATTTGATCTTATTTAAAAACTTTTGTATATTATTTATTGAAATTATTTAATGTGTATTTAGCTTACTTTAATTTATGACAAAATATAGACTTTAATTTTATTAATTATTGTAGTAATTTTAATTAATTAGATTCTAAATTATTGGCATTTTATTGAAAAAAATTATTTAAATTATTTAATATGTATTTAGTGCACCTTGATATCAACAATAATAAATTTAAATTTTAAATTTAATTATTATACTTTATTATTTTTCCTTTTTTCTCTTTCTTTTCTTTTTTATATTCACTAGGAACATAATTTAAAATTTTAAGGAAGTATAGAGAAGTATTTAAAATATTCCTAAAAGTATAATGACCTAAATTATATTTGCTTTGCTTATGTGGCAATTAAGTTAATATATTTTAAGTTCAGTCAGCAAACCATTTTCCATATCATTTAAAATTGACAATAGACTAACAATAAAGATTCAATTAGAAATTAAATAAAAATATAAGTACTCAATTCAAAACTTTTAAATTAAAGGGACCTATTTAGAAAATATAAGGACTTAAAGTACAATTTAACCAAGATAAAATTAATGATGGCACAGCAAATGCTCTTAAAATTATGTCAACTACAATACAATCACTCTCTAATAAACCAAAGAAAGAGGATAGTTATTTTGTAGTTGAAGTTATCAGTGCAACGCAACTGTAGTTGCTTTAATGCATTTTTTTATATTAATACATAATTATCATTCTCATTGGTCAAGTAGTAATTTTTTTTTTTAGTTTCTACAATTAGTATCTCTATGTTTACTTTAAACAGATTAGGAGCAATGAACATAACTTTGCTAGGAAAATGAAATGTTTCAAACATGATGCTCCAAAAGGACGCATACTAAGAAATCATATTATCTAATTTTGGGTATGCTCACTACTCATTAATTGGAATTTAGCATCTCTACTTCAATTTTATTAATCAATAATTAACACATCACTAATTAGAATTATATGACTTCAATTTCACAGATTGTGGACAAGCAAGACAATGGTATGATTGCATATGGCACAAGATTTCTTTCATTAATTTCATGCATATGATGTTAAAATATAATATGTAATATGAAAAAGTTATGGTTTTAAAAACCATTTTACAAGGAAGCTATTTTTGCACAAAACCATTTTGCATGGATTTAAACTATACGGCTGCATAAAAAAAGAATTGAAGTGCAGGTTGCCTATGATAGTTTAGGAGTTCTCATTATGCTTATAACAAGGTGGGGCAATGCCAATGAATTCAAGATTAATTTAATCCTCAAATTAAGAGCAATGGCACATATAGAAGTGGTTCTACCTTAGAGCATATTTCTAATATAGTTGAAAACTGCATAAAAATTTGAAGTTACCTTAATTTTAAGATGTCAATATAGCCATTTTTACTTCTAATACTCTGTATGATAGCAAAGGTGCAACTATGGAAAACATAATATAAAGAATTATTTGCAATTTCCTTTGGAAAAAATGATTTAACATTAATATCTTGTAATTTTTTTGGTATGATAGATTCTCATTAATATCATATTTTATATTGTTAATCATGTTTTGATATTTATCTTTGATGCCTAATATATTAGGTTTTTCATTAGGAATTTTGTTTGGAATAATCTAATTTGAGTTATTTTTATAGGTTATGCAAATTTCAAAAAGTTTTGGCCTTTTTTTTATCCTGAATGTGTCTATGTTCAAGAAACATAAAATGAGATTTGTCATTTTATATGACGAGTTAGTTTATAAATTTTTTAGTAACCAAGAGATTTAGTAAAGGCTAGGTTTTAGTAAATTGATAAAAGAATATAAATTATATAAAGGTTTTACTTTCTAGAGAAGGTAAATCTATCTCATAGATGCATATATCACTTTCTTTAAAGTTTAATTGAACATCAATATTTATGATAACTTATATTAGTGGGTTCCTAACTTTTATCATTTATTTTCTCTACAGTCAGTGTAAAGTGAATGTTATTCTTTCTCCAAATCTACCTCACTAATAGTATATGTTCTCATCTAACTTAATTATCTATTCTTTGATTCTAATATTTTGATTCAACCTTGAAGAGTTTCTTTCTAGAGATATTAGGATCCATTTTTATGCTTTGGAGTTTGACTGTTGGATTATGAAGCCAAGCAAGCCATTTAATGACATTTGCTCTATATCCATTACTAAGTGATTAAGTAGTACGTCTTTAAATCAGCATTCCTACAAAATCATGCCTTTAAACCAACATACCTACAAAATCTCACATAGTTATAATGCAATTCAATATATGTCTCTGAACTATAAGTTTAGACAAAAAAGGTCTATCAAGTTAAAAATCGAGGATATTTAAGATGATTTAATTTTGTGTTAAATGTTAACAAGATTGAAAACAGTTTGCAAGATTTAAGTTTTAATGAATGTATGTTCTTTTTTTGCTTCCTAAATTGTACATTGTTTTCATTTGTAATTAGTCCAGAAAATTTGGAGTGTGTTTGTTATGATAGGCACTATTAATGGTCTCTTTGAATGTCAAAGAATGGAGTAAAATGCAAGGAATTTAGGGTTATCCTCTTAAAATATAAACTAAAAATTGAATAATAAACCTTAATTTCTTTTGCTTATCCTACATTGCCTATGCTTTTATACTAATCATAAGTTAAGGTTGGAAGTTTTTGTTAGATAAAGAAAAAAAATTAAGAAAGAATAATTGGAATGATTTTTCATGGTCCATAATGATACAAATCCTGCATAAATGGGAGCATTTTCATCTTATGTTTGATATCTATGCATGTATTGATATCAAATCTCATATAATTCTAGTTATAATGTTTACTATATACATTGGTGCATGAAATATCTAAAACTCTTAGTACATAAATCTTTCTCAAGTCCTCAAATTTAGGACAGGATGAGAAAAAAAAAGCATAATGTGGGAATGAAGGCTACTTTGATAGTGCTTGCTTGCATCAGATTAGCACAAAATGGCACCTACATATGCAGCCTACAAATGATTCTTATAAATTTGCTAGGCTCGTTGGAATTGGCTATTAAAGTTATTGGTGTCCATCGCAAGCTTTCTTCGTGAACTCAAATTAAAGTGGTCATTTTTATACTTCACAAATATTTTAATATTTTTTTGTAATAAGTTTTGCTGTACATCGTGGGCACATGATGAATAGGCTACAGAATGGAGAATTTCACATAACCCAAGCGAAATTATTATAAAAGCTATTAATATTTAAGTAATGGATAAAATATTTTATTATTTTACTTTATATATATATATATATATATATATATATATTATATATATCTTTCAATATATTTTGTATTTTTATTATTGATTATTGATTCTTCATGCTAACTTATGCTATATAATTTATGTTTAGTTAATTATGACTTATGATTGTCCATATTTTTTAAAAAATAAGTAACTTAATTATTAATTCAAAAAGCATTTGATATTTATAACTCATTAAATAATATTTATCATAAATGCATTGAAGTTAAAATAAGCCCCTCTTAATAGATAATTGTCCTAGTTAAAACCATAGAATAAATTGATAGCTTGTAAGTGCAATGTTTTTTGAATTAATAATTAGGACAGGCTCATTTTAACTTTAATACATTTATGATAAATATTATTTAATCAATTATAAATAGCAAATGCTTTTTGAATTAATAATTAAGTTACTTATTTTCTAAAAAAATATGATATTTTTCCATTAATAATGCATCAAAGTTAACATAAACCACCCATCTACAAGAGGTATCCATTTCACTAAACATATATCTACCTTTTGAGTAGAAAAGAAAGCATAATGATGTGAGAAAGTCATAGACATTATAGCCTTATTAACAATAATTTGAGGAAGGGATTGTAGCAATTAAATCCTCTAGAGAGATTATTATGTGTTATTTTGTTATTGCAAATCTAAACACACCACAAACGAATAGCAAAAGCAACATCACTTTATTAGTAGTTTGACAATTAATTTTAAGTCATTATTTCATATTAGAAATAGAATAGTGCAATAACTTAAAAGAAATATGTAAATTATACCAAATCTTCTTTATTACTTCACACTCTCTAAATAAATATTGTTGAGTTTCATCTTGATCACAATAGAAATAACAAAAAAAATCAACAATAATTACTCCATTCCTTAACATACCTCCTATTTACAATCTATTATGGAATAATAACCAAATAAGCATTTGGTTTTTAAGAAGAACAAGAGTATTTCATATTCATTTAGATTCAATTATAAGTTTAAAATCATTTTTACTCAAGTACTTTTGAATGCCTCTTAAAGTATTACCAATATTGAAATTCCTATCTTTTGAAAACCCTCATACAATATTATCTTTAAAGGAAGAAGCAAGATTGACATAAATACTTTAAATAGTAAGGATGACTTTTTTCTTAAATGATATCTTAAGAATATTAGTATTCCAACATCCTAGGTTGTAAACAAGATTAGTTACTTTTCATCCTAATTGTTCCTGATGCAAAAGCCCTTAAAAATAACTTTGAAGACTGCTTAAACCAATCCAATTATCCTCCTGAAAACTTAAGCTTTTCCTATTAGTTAGCACCTATTTCAAAACCTAATCGAGTTATCTCACCAACCTTCCTTAAACCTTGCCAAGTAGGATAAATAACTCTCCTAGGTTATTCTCTATTACATACATACTTAGTCTTTAACTTGTCTTTTTCATTTAGAAATTGCCAATTAAGTTTAGCTAAGAGAATTAGGTTCCTAACAGGGGCTTTCTAAAAACCAAGCCTTTTTTCATTTCTTCCTCTAGCTATTATATCTCAATTAACAACATGCATATGCCTACTCTCAATAATAAAACCCTAAAAGAAATCTTTTAAGATGGAGTCTATCTTATGACAAATATTCATAGGAATATATATATATATACATTGCATATAATAAACTTTCAAGAATTATTTTAATCAAAACTTTTCTTCTAGCCAAATTTAAAAACTTAAACTTCCACCTATTCAACTTAGAATTAAGTTCCTCAATTATGAAATTAAAAAAAAAATTCTCTAGATGATGTAGCCAAGGGAACCTTAAATATTTTCCAAGATTACTAGGACTTTCAAAACCTATCATACCAATAATTACTCTTCTAGCATCCTTACTAGTGTTAGAAGAAAAATAAATCACATTATTCACAAGACTCACTTTTAAACCAAAGAGGGTAAAGAATTGTTTCAAAATACTCTTAATGATAGCAAAATTAGCCACTATAGCCTTGGCAATTGAGATAATATTAACTACAAAAAAGCAAATGTGAAAAAGCAAAACCATTTCTAAAGTTGTAAATAAATTGTCATAATCCTTGATTTATAGTTATTTGGATTAAATACTCATGATACACCATGTAGGGAATAAAGAGATAAAAGGACAATGGATCTCCTTATCTTAAATCCCTGGATAGTTTAATAGGATACATTTTCCCTCATGAAACAAAATAGAAACAGAACTAGTAAATACACAACTCATGATGAGGAGTTTTAAATTATAGGGAAATTGATAAATATTAAGCATGAAATGAACAAAACCCTATTCAATTTTATCATAAGTTTTCTCAAGGTGGATTTTAAGCATCATAATACCTTCATTTCCTTTTTCAATATTTAGCACAATGATAAATTTCTTGAGTAATAACAATATTGTCAAAGTTGCCAATACATAAGATTTTAAGGAACTCTTAGTCCACAATAATAATGAATATTAAACCTTAAGATTTTAAGGAACTCCTCCCATTAGTAAGATAAAGATTGAAGAATTTATTGAATTATCTATTTTAATAGATTAAATTATTCTTCTACCATGGAAGCATTCTTACCTAAGGGTCAAGACTTCTATCGTCTTCATAGTCATGGAAACATACTCTTCGTGCATTCAACATTTATCTTAATCCTTGGAGCTTACATAATCAAATTAAGATAAAAATCTTAAAATATCATATATAAATCATGATGTTACTTAAATGATGGAGTTCATAGCCATATATTGAGCAAAATATTTTTATATTATTTTCTTATATATTCTAACTTTTAGGGTGTTATGTGTGCTTAATTTAATGATTTTGGACTTATTTTATAATTAGGTCATGATTTCATAATATTATTGAATTATTTAGTTAGTATTAGATTTTGAAACTATTTAAATTTTTTTACCATAATTTAAGTTCCAGATGTCCAATGAGGATGATCCTTATATACTTGAAAAGTTAAGAAATAGCTTTACATACTTCGTGTTAAAGGAAAACCTAGTTTGGTCAGTTGGAGGTTAGAATTTAGTCATGAATATTAAGTAGTATTATTGTCTAACCTAAACCACTTTTAATTTTAGAGCTATATCTAAAGTTTCAAAATTCAAACTACTATCAAATATCAATTTAGATCTTACCCAATAACTTTTATATTTTGAAATTAGTGAAGTTATATTGTTGTGATGGTTAAATAATGGTTGAGAATTAACCTATAAGATTTCACTATAATAAACACTTTGTGTTTTAATTTGTAAAATAAGTTCTTGGATTTCAAATTATGGAAGATCTATTTCATTATAACTTTAAAATTCAATCCAACTTAGCCCTAAAGGGTTTTCTCCTTTTGAAGATCAAATTTATTAGGTTTTATTCCTTCAAAGGCAATATAACACACCATTTAACAACTTTTTCTTTTCTTTCTTTGCCTTCAAAAGCCATGAGTGGCTAATTTTCTTCTTTCTAGTTCAAGGTTCTTTCATACTTAATTTATGTAGATTGTAAGACTTGATTTTATTAATATATTCTAGATTTGATTATCTTTATTTCTTTAATCTTTATTGTTTTACGATTGCTTAAAATAATTATTTATTGCAATTTATTGCTAGATTATTATTATAATTTAGTTTGCAATTATGAATTATTATCATGATCTATTATTGTAGTAACAACTGGGACTTGATGATTATGTGGTCAATTTTCATTAGATTTCTAGGAAGAAACAAAGAATAAATTAATAACCTATAAGTGCAATTGTTAATTTAGCCTTAGCCAAATTCTAGAGCTTAGTATTATTATTGAATAAATTTAGGGGATATTATAAGGATTTTGAATAATTCTTAAATTGAATTTAGTAATAAGAAATTAATTGGGCAATTGTTGAATTAATTAAATTTTGAAATAGTTTATAATTATTTTAGGGATTCTAGGCAATTTTTTGCTACCTAATTAATTATAGGACAATGCATAGGTTGTTAAGGATTAGTCATTGAATTAATGTATAGAATTATTCAAAATTAGAACCTTTTTCTTGTCATGGTTTCTTTTTATTTTTTACATTCTATCATTTTATTGCAATTAAAACTCTCCATTTTATATATTGTTCCATCTAAATTAACACTAATCCCTTGCACTTGACCTGGACTCTCTTTTACTACTAGTTAAAGTAAGTTTAGTAATAATTTTAATATGAGTAATGCACATTATCACCCTTGTAGCACTTAGCACCTAATTTTTTAAGTTGACAAACTTCTCATATAATTGATAAATTAGAGCATTTTTACAATTTTACACAATTTTAACATTACATATATATTATTAATAGGGTATATTACCATTCCATGTGTACCTTATCTACTTTAGTTATCTATATGGGGTTTTAAAATCCCTAATTTCCAAAAGATATGGTAGGTAACACCTAGTATGAATATATGATTAAGTCTCCTCTTCACTTTTAACGCATAAATTCTATCCATTGAGAGTTATCATAATAAAAAAGAGTAAAGAAGAAGACTTGGCTTTTACTAGTTCATTTGCTTTCACTAATTAAACATGAATGATTCATCAAGTATATAAATTTAATTACATATATTGGTACTTTAATCTCTCAACATGTGATCTTTATTGAATTCTCATATGCTTATCATAAAAGACACAAGAACAAGGCTTAGGTGCCTAAATAAGGCATAATCATAATATAATCATTAAATAAAATCTAATTGAATACTCTCCACTACTTTTTTTCTATTTACCTAAATATCTAGGGAGAGTTATTCTTACTCCAAAGATCTTTTTGTCAAGACACTCACTATTACTAGTAAGAGAGTGTCTAATTGAGAAAGAAATGAGAGAAATGGTCAGGAGAAGATTTGAACTCTCGCCATCATACTTATCAATTGATAAGCATTCCAACAAAATACTACTTTATTAGCATACTCTACATTATTTTGTATATTCATTAATTTAAGTCCATAACCATAACTAATTATATTTGTTTGTAAAATAATTCTAACATAAGGCTCTCAATGAATATGATTTACCCACGTAAAAATGTTTTAGGACCTTCCTTGATGGATGAATAAATGTTGTGTGTTTCTTTATAAGAACACAGATGTAGATAGAATCATATTTACGTCCTAAGTTTTACAAACAACAAGCCAACGAGACATGGAGTGTGTCTTCAATGTCAAGTCGTGCATAAGCCAAAAGACTATTAAAACAAGCTTGATTTATTTATATTTATATCTAATCTGATTTGCTTACATTTCCATTCCTATCGTGCTTGCAAGCCAGAATGATTGATAAAAATCGTTGATAAAATATATAAAAAATTGTGTAAAAGTAACAAAAACTATTTATTTGCACGAAAAGAAAAAGGCTAATTTTCATTTCTAAAACCCTCGAATTAAAATGTTGGTGTGGACCGGTGAAGCACAGTTAAACTAGTGATCCATTGAACCTTGTAAGATCAGATTTGTCTGTTGTTTTTAATTTGAGCAGGGTCTGAGTCCAATAACTTGTAGCCCATATACTAGCATCACAATACACAATTTCCCTATAGGCCGCAGTCTAGCAAGCCCAAAAAAAAAATTTGTACTAACGACTTGTTTTGAAGATCGCAAGGGCTGCTATCCCCGCCGGTTGCCGCTTCTTCGCTGACAGCCATTGCTGCCGCTCAGTACCAATGTAGTGGCTTTCGGACCTGCCATTTGTTATCACCTTATCCATAACTATTTCGTCTCTATTATTATTATTATTATTATTATTATTATTATTATTATTATTATCATGTATCTATATCATTCTTGAACAATAATTTCCCTCCGTTATTATTATATTATAGGAGAATATTTTTATTCAAATAAAAAATTTTAATATTTCCTTCTTTTTTATTTAATAATGAGCAAGAATTTCTCCTAAAAAGAGAAAAAAAAATACTCTATATTTTTCATTATTTTAGCAAGAATATCGAATTTAAGTTCATGCTTTATCGTTGTAACATCCAGAGTTGGAATTATCCGTTTTGAAAAAAGAAACACATTTAAAAATGAGATGAAATTTTATTTTTAGCTCAACATAACAGAAAATAGCAGCATACATAAGATACATTAGAGACCGGCAAACATAAAGCACATTAGATGAATTTCACAAGAGTACAGCCTAAACTCTCAGAAAGCTTTGATTTTTTTTTTTTCATGAATAACTCTCAGAAAGCTTTAGTTTTTTCATGAATCAAGTCAGATTTGAGTCCTAAAACCTTGTTAGTGTACTTGGTAATTAAAAACTGCCAAAGATTTAAAGAAATATTTCCTAGAAAAACTGTTAATAGATGGTTATAGTTATGCTTATATTTTTATATTTTTTTTCTCTCTGTAATGAAATTTTGTTTTCCACCAACAAATTAAATAAATAAAAAATTGGGACTTGGCAAAATTTGCCCTTTGTTAGTAATTTTACATAAAATTTTGTAACAAATATTTTCTATGGGCCATTTTGTAATTTGCACTTAGTATTAGTATTTTAAAAATCGAATGAAATGGCATTGAATAGTCTTATTACCAAATAGTGTGCTTTCTAACTCTGGTTGACTCAAACAGTTGTTTCAATAATTAAACCGGTCCAAACTAGCATGAAATGACAGAAAATAAAAAAAATCAGTGTAATTTTCAAATATCGGTCCTCTTTTTTTTTTTCTTTTTTTTTATGTTATGTTAATTGATCCAATAAATTGATTAAAAATTTTTAACATCTAATTGACTGAAAAATTACTAATTTACTTTATTTTTTAACTATTTATTTTTTAATATAAAGTATGAGTTGATATTTACCATAGATTAGCTATTATTTAATTTTTTTTAAAGTTTATATAATTTCTATTTATAACATCATTTGGTTCATAACTTTTTTTATGCCATCTGATCTTGTTTTAAAACATTACTAGCTATATAAGTATATTTTTTATTAAAAAAATCTGCTAACAATGGTGTAAGTTTAAAGGACATATATTAAATCTAAATCATTGTTTTCTAACAAAATTTAAGGGTTAATATCAATTAATTGCAAATAATTTTTATATTAGATGTAACTTATTCTTTCTTACAATTAATATATTGAGTATTATTAATGACATTATTAATATATTAAAGTCTAATTAAATTAAAACAACAATAAAATAATTTCTTTTCAACTATTATGTGTATTCTCATTTGAAATATTTCTGTGTGTATCTACTTATCTATACATATATACATAGCCTTTTTTACCATTACACTGTAATAAAAAAAAATTCTCATAATATTGCGCACCCAAAAGTAATTACTAGAATGATTAATTTTTTAAAAAAATTTTCTCTTATCACGTGGACTAACAGCCCGTGATCAGCAAGTGTTCTGTGTGCTTAACTTGTCACAGCCTACACCAACCCATGATCAGCAGGCCAGTCCAATGACGTGGTCTCCGAGCCCGTGATCAACACTCCACTGTGCACCTATGAAAGCCCTCTATATAACACTATGCAATCGAACTCGTCCATAACACTACGCAACCAAACTCCTCCATACACGCAATGTCATTGCATTACTCCTGCCTAGCTAAGAAGCTCTACTCGAAAGTTCGTTGTGTGTATTTCATTTTGTCCCTGCAGATTATTAGCCCTTCCAAGTAAGATATTTAATTATAACAGAATATTTTTAAATGATATGAAAATATAATGTGTGCTTAGTGTAATATTTTTTATTTTGTATTATTATTAGATATGTGACTAGATTATTATTATTATTTTATTTTATTTGATATTTTATTAGTATATCTGTATTTGTTATTTTCATCTTATTATTGTAGCATCTATATTTTTTTAATTTTCTTGTATTATTTTATGCATATCTTAATTTTTCTATATTATTTTAATTTATTTGTATTATTATGATATATGTGTATATTATTATTAATGTACTTTGTCTAGATTATGCATTTTACATATATATTATGCTCGAAATTATTATGTTTGCGAGTTGGATATTATCAAAATAAAAATAAAAATTCAAAATACTTGAAAATTTTTTTAAAAAAAATAGAAATATTAATTAATAATTATTTATTATTAAGAAACATTGGTTGAAGGTAGAATCCAATATTTTGAGATTTCTAAATATTTTTTAAACCATCAAGAGCTTTTTGACCTAAATATATATAATTTGTATCCTACTACTAAAAGAAGGTTTTTTGAGCATCCCACCTTTATTTTTTACTTTTGCAAAGTGTCAACATCTAATGAAAAATTTTCTTGCCAAAATATCTCTACACTTTCTTCTTCCAATTATGTCCTGACTACAAATTTTATTTGTATTATTATTTTGTTGTCCTTTTATGAATTTTGTTATTAATTATTAATAAAAATTATTATTATTAATAATCCCTATTCCTATTAACAATATAAGTTAGTACATTCTAATTAATAAAATTGAATATAAGATCCTGTTAAAATTCAAAATTTTAAAATTGAAAAAAGCAGAGAAATCTTTATCTTTATATTCTATTCTCTTGAATTTTAATTTATCTGCATCTACTAATTAAATAGTATTTTGGGTGGTCACCTCTCTTTTTTTAAATACTCACCACACATTTTATCCAATTATCTCCATCTAATAAATCATCTTTTTTTTTTCAACTTTATCTTTATTTTTCAATTTTACGTTTGAATTACTTCTTTTAACCTTCAACTTAAATTCTCTTATAAGGTTTAAAACAATATATTTTTTCATTATAAAAATATTTTAAAATTTGAAATTTTAATTTAATTACTTAATAATTAATGTATATTCTATTTTTTATGCTTATTACTTTATAGTTGACCCATTATTTCTCTTCTTCTTTTTCTCTGTTATATATTTTTAAATTTTATTTTTCTACTTTATTTACTAATAATTCAAACACCAATACCATTAAGCAATATCAATATTACATGATATATTTTATTTTTATTATAAGTTTTATCAAATAAGTTAAAACTTTGAAAGAAATATAAATTAAATGAATCAATTTCATATTTTATTTTTAGTAAAAGTAGTTAGAAATTAAAATAATGATTAATTACACTAATTTTTGTAATATTTTCTTCATATTAATTTTCAAATTCCATATATTAGATTAAACATAAATTAATTGGTATTTTTGTCAGAACTTTATAAATCATATATTATTTATCTTCCTTTAATTTAAATCATTGTATTTTTTTATTATTTCAACTTGTATTATTTACAACTCAAATATTATTGAATGTTATGAATCTAATATAATAAAAAATTTCATGATAGAAATACTTTAAAAAAAAATTTATTTCCTAATGAAATTAAGTCATTTTAATAAATATTTTATTTATAACTCCGATTATTTTATGATTCAAATATTATTTCTCTTATTTTTATTTATATAATTTAACGTCGTCCTAGTTTTCATATCCATTTTCTTTATTTATAACTTAAATAATAATATCACCAAATAGTATATATATATATATATATATATATATTCTATATATAATTTTTCATGAATATTTTAAGTGAATTAAAATTTTTGTATGGAAATTATAAGTTGAATTAACTAAAGGCATATTCTTTTTTTAAAATAATATTTTAATATTTAAATTAATTCATTTATTTATTTTTAACTAATATTTACTTGATATCAAATTTTTAATGCTATGTATCAAATTTACTATGTATTAATTAATATTTTTATCAAGATTTCATATCATGTGGACTATTTTAATTTTTATAGTTTTTCCTTATTAATTATATTATTTACAACTCAAATACTGTTAAGTAATGTTAATTTAGCATAAAAAAATTTCTTTTTACACTAAAAATACTTTAAATGACTTAAATTTTTTTAATTAAATTAATTCACTTTACCATGTAATTTTTTGTTAATTCTTATTTTTTTATAACTCATTTATTGATTTTCTCTTTCTATATACTTGGTTTCATGTTTTCTACTTTTCATGTCTATGTCTTTTATTTATGATTCAAATATTAATATCACTAAGTAATATATATATATATATATATATATATATATATATATATATATATATATATATATATATATATATATATTGTGTTTGGATATTTTAAATAAATTAAATTTTTTATAGTTATGAGAATTGCTGTTGGTACTAATCCAAAGGTTAAAACAAATAGTAAAAGTGTATATTATTATCCTCAACTCATTGACTTCCAAAAAGTATTATAATACATATAATATTACTTAAACAATGTTTGACACTATATATTTTATGAAAAACTGGTTTATGACACTTCTTTACAAACTTATTTTAGTATATTTAGTTCCATAAAATTTAAATTGTAGAATTGAACTTAAATTAAATTTGTAATTAGATATTAATAAATAAATTAGGTAAATATCCAAGATTGCAATAATCATAATTAATTAATCAAGTAATAAGATTAAAGTACATATGAGTAATTACATAGTAATAGTTAATTGTATTTGTTTTTCTAACTATGGTAAATCTTTCATTATTATGTAAATTTAATTCCTAAAATGACATGCCAACCTGACTAAAAGAATATTTGTATTTATATGAATGAAAAAATTTATGAGATGGATCAGGATAATATATTTAAGTGTTGTAAGGTCAAAATAATAAGAATTAAATTAGATATTGCTCTGGATGCATTGAAAAGTCTAGTTGGACGAAAGCTACAACTTGATGACAATTAAGTCGTAACTAAGTTGGTATATAGGCATCCTCTCTCACTAAATCCGACACGATATAAGGCGTATGAGTTAAAAAATGACGATGACATTTAATGAATATGGGAAGCGAATGCAAGATTTTCTACTCAACTTCCTGTCTAAAAGTGTATGCACATATCTTAACAGTGAGATTTGATTTGAATATAGCAAGTCAACCAATTGATGTAAGTGCTCCATATATGCTACCGTCCATCAGTCAAGTTCACTACATTAATGAAGGGCCATCATATTACAACCCATATCTTGCCAGTGTAGAACTAATAAATAGGTAAATTGACTATAGCCACTAGTTTTACAGCCCTATTGTTAATTACACTCTAGAGCCATATTTTTCTCAGCCCAAGTATGGCTTATCTCAATCCTTTTCTTCCCCGGAGGAAACAAAAGACATCATGGATGAATTTGAAAAGGAAAATGCATATAATGATGTTCTTGAAGGGTTTGGTGGTGATAATAATAGTTACGATGATGATGATGACGAAGATGTCACCAATATACTCCCAACAACACTTGTAAGCTTATACATGGAATTAGCTATTATCTTTTTTCACGACTAATGTATAAGCTGCCGTGAGTCATGATTATCCTGAAATAGGAGACGATATAAATATAAATGATAATTAGGAGTTATATATGAGTTTGTGATATATGGACCAAAAGTCGTTTTGTCGTACAATAAAGATATACTCAATTCGAACTCACCACACATTTTGTGTACATTATTCATCAGCCAAATATGAAGAATATCAGTACTCTCACTGTGGTGTATAGTGCAATTGGAAGGTTAAAGCATATCATAAGTGAGAAAGAATTACTAGCAAATATTAAAACACAATAGGCCTCACACATGTGTATTTGCCTCTCTTTCCCGAGATCATCCAAAATTGGACACAAATGTCATTTCATCTTACATTATGGTTATGGTGACCAAAAACCCAAATGTGTCCATCTGAGAAGTCATTGAGTGAATTCATAGTATTTGTGGGTACTCAATATCATATAAGAAGGCATGGAAGGGTAAACACCGAGCCATCACTCTTGCATTTGGGAATTGGGAGAAGTCATATTCTATATTACTTAGGTGGTTGGCAGTAGTGCATCACTTTAATCCTAGGTCTTACTTTGAGATTATTAGCAGAGAATGCCCGCTAAGTAGTTTTGGAGATGAGCCGGTTACATTATTCCATCGAATGTTTTAGACTTTCAAGCCATGCATCGAGGTGATTACCCAATTGAAACTAATAGTCTAAGTAGATGGCACATTTCTATATGAAAAGTATAAAGAGGTTTTATTTATGGCGATGTCAAGGATAGTAATAGAAAGGTTGTCCCTCTTGCATTTACTGTGGTAGAGGGAGAAACATACGAGACATGGGCTTGATTCTTATCAAATGTTCGATGGCGTATCGTTGAGGACAGATAGGATATTTACTTGATATCAGATGAGTATCCTGGAATACTACCTGTCATTGCTAACCCACACGTAGGGTAGCAACTCCCTTATGGTTATCATGTGTTCTACTTTTGATACATCGCCAGCAATCTCAACTTAATTTTTAGGACGTCATAGCCGAAGAAAATGTTTACTAGCATTGGTGCGTATTACTTACACTAACATCATTAATTGTCATTGCCTATCATGATTATTGTTTATTCAATAATAATAATGTGTGGTACAGGTTATTAATATGAGTAACATGTTATGGATTGCAAGTTGGATGAATTACGCCAATTGCACCCAAAAGCTATTAATTGGATCGATAATATCTTAAAAAGTTAATGGAGGCGTGCATATGATGAGAAAGGCTGACGATGAGGGCATATGACAACTAACTTAGTTAAGTGTATTAATAACGTATTCAAATGGGTTAAATTTTTACTGATTACCGGATTGGTCAAAGCTACACTATATTAAATAAATGCATACTTTGTTAACTAAGTGGAAACTATTGCAGCATAGTTACAAACAAGAGAGGTGTTTAATGAAGACATTCAAAAAAAAATTCAAGAGTGCATTTGAAAAGCATCTCCTTGTCACGTCCGTCACTTTGACCGCTTAGAGTCGGCTTTCGAGGTGGACAAGCCATATGACCTAACTTGGAAATAGTTTGGTCGAACTTGCAAGATTAGCTTGGGCGATCGAACATGTGATTGTAGTGAATTCCAAATAGAGTATTGGCCCTGCCAATGTATGTTTGTAGCATGTACAAAGGTCGCATTGAATCCATTATAATTTATCGATCCTGTATTCCGATTAGAAACAATGCTAAAGGTTTAGTTATGAGTTTCGGCCAATCGACAATATAGAGCATTAATCACCATTGAATTGATCAATACTTGTAACGAATCCCGCGCAGATACATCCTAGTGGTCATTCCCGTTACACACGAATAAGAAACAAAACGGATTAAAGATAGAGCCTATCAGAACCTTAGAAATATGGGTTATGCCAGCAAACTAGGCACAATCACGCAAGCTATCAATCCAACTAATGGAACTTGCCATAACCCCCTAACAATAAAAAAGTCAATGGATAACCTTTATTCAAGATTACTACTATTGTATTAATAGCTCCAGACTATGCTTAGTGTGTTAACATATTAGTAAAAGCTAGATAACTTGTGCATTGAAATAGTATACTGTGCTTGTCTTATTGTATTAAATTATTTATTTTCTTGTTGTATTTTAGAAGACTTACATAAATTTATGGCTATGCAATTGACTAAATTCATCTAATTTAACATAGTCCATATCACCAAATTCTGATGGCCAGTCAGCGTCGTGTTGTGACCCCTGGACTCGATGATGAGTTGTTGTTATACTTGCAATCCACACACATTTCACAGGCCGTGTGGCTAAGCTGGGTAAGTTTATTCCCTTAATAAAAATTACTTTATTTTATACATGTTAACTATATTTTCAATTAACGTGAGAAGGAGGATCGAATCTTAAAGTTACAACGCGTTGTCCATGGGAATTGTCTCTTCGATCTACCACTTGCAATTATGCCTTATCTTTAGTAGTCTGGCTTCTACGGTGCCAACCGACTTGGTCACTTTGATTTCAATGTTGCTCTCGTGTCCATTCTCGTTGAACGATGGTGTCTTGAGACATATACTTTCCATACCACCTTAGGACAGTGCACCATTACCCTACAAGATGTTTCCATCTACTTAGGTTTGCCGTGTGAAGACGTCCTTATCTTAGGATACACTGGATATGATTGGCCAGGAATTTGTGAAGATTTACTTGGGCTTAGACCGCCGAAAGAACGTTCACAAAGTCAGCGCCTGAGCATTACTTAGTTAGCAGTAAGCTTTGAACACTCATCCGATGATGTAAATGATAAACAAACACGGTGCTTTATGCATGCCTACATCTTAAGGCTCATAAGCGGTTACCTTATATCTGACACTTCGGACCACAGGATGTTACTAATGTATCTACCATTACTCAAAAATTTTACAAATACTGATTAATTTAGTTGGAGGTCGGTGGTTCTAGTTTGCTTGTATAGAGAATTATATACGGCCACTAAATGTGATGAGATTAACATTAATGGATGTTTGCACCTATTATATTTATAGGCGTGGGATCGATTTTTCACTCTAGCACTGGTGAGACCCCCATATCCTAATCCTCACCTGGACATTTACCTCATGCTTTCACTATTGGGCTTCAAGTATGGATCATACATGATTTTCATATTGCATATCTCATAACACTTAAAAGTATCCAAACAAATGATACGTGTTCTATATTCCTTGTAGGTGGAAAAATATTAGGCTGCCTCTTAGGCCGCCAAGAACGGCTTTACATCAATATAGGGTACTACTTAATCAAATTAGGGTTGATAAGGTTGGAAGCCCTACTTTGTTATATCTAACAAAGCCAGTCTCACATGTACTGATATGCTTATATTCGTTACAATTGTGTACTACAGATTATTTGGCATCCTTATGACATTCCTAGTATATAGCAGCTTATACCCCCGTATTGCTTGACCTTACGTGATATATGGCTGGCATCAGTTCCCTATTATATGCTTCCTACATCATGGAATGACACCACATAAATTGTGTGCTTTGCCAATTTGGCAGGTCCAACCAATTCCACAAGAGTCATTTAATCTTGATTCTTGTCATATTTTACAGCTTCAGGGTAAAATGTTAAAAGACTAGCGGCAAAAGTATGTGATATTCATTAGTGCTTAGAATGCATGGTGCAATACACTTGCACTAACTGAGATAAAGATAGATGCTCTTCACTGTGACTCAGCTACATGACATGGTACTGGAGACACACCAAACGATGGATTCATCTAACTAGCGGTGGTCCAGGATTTATGATAACCAATGATGTTCACACATTTTTTTATGATTTCTTCTAGATATAATATATATTAAATTATTAAATGTATTTCTTTGTAGGCTGATATAGCTAAGAGACTACACAAGCTCAGTGTCGAGGATTCCCCTTCTCAATCGTATAGTTAATTTAGGGAAACAGTAGATCGGGAATGTCGCCTCATGCTACGTGCACTAGGAAAGCATCAAGATATGACTGCCAGCCAACCTGCTTATCCTGCTAATGAATTATCGAGATCACCCATTCCCAAGCCTAGGCGTGGTAGGAGAGCTCACGGCTTCATATCCTTTAAGGATCTCATTTTGCCTAAGAAAAGAGATGGTGATGAAAGTATCTCTTATGATCATCCATCGACAACACAAACAAGTGTCCTCTCCTCCTACACCCTTCCACTGATGCAAGTGGATATAGGAAGTACGGATCCATTAACTTATACCCTCTCATTGCAATTCTTCACTGGTGAATATGCTGTCCCATCATACAGTATGACATTACCCCCACACCACCCTTATAATGCTCCACAGTCATCGTTCTTCACCCTATTGTCATCACAATTAACTCAACAAGTCCCTAGTTCGATAATGGCATTATTTGCTGACCCGTTTGCATTTACTACTGAGTACACCAGTGGATCCACAGAGCAATAACAACAAGAATTTTTCACACCGGAAAACCCCATTCCACCATTTTAATCCTCCCTCTGGGACTTGAACTATCTACCCTCTAAAGGTTAGGCCCGCCTGACTCACATAGATGACAATGAGGATAACGATGAAGATAAATAATATCAACCCCTAGCTCAGTGACCGCAACGCACAAGGCAATGCCCTAACTCACGTAGATAACGATGAGGATAATGATAAAGATAAATAGCATCAACCCTTAGCTTAATGACTGCAATGCACAAGGCGATGCCCTCGATGTGGGATTAGGAGTAATTATTTTGGTGATTGAGTATTTCATTATTGTATTATAATATTTTATCCAATTTTTTATTTAATTAATTCATAATCTTTTTACTTCAAATTTAGTACTCTCTCACATTTCATTTATCATATTATCTAATTTTTTAGATAAATAGTATAAATTGACAATCATATATTTCACTCTTCTTCATTAATTCAAATCATATTATTGAACTAATTTTATTCATTATATTATTATTTAAAATTCATTAGAGCATTATAAAATACCATTCGTTATGGTGTTATTTTAAAATTATGCTTACACATAACTATGAGAAATGGTGTCAATTACTCATCTAGAGGTAACTATAGGAAATCATATTATTAAATTTTGCACTGTTTAATTTTAGGAATTTGAAACTTTACATATTGAATTTTACTAAACTTATACTTAATATTTCGCTATCCTAATTAATTAAGTATTTTATCAAAAGATGTGATTTTTTTATTCTTACATAAGAAGTACAATATTATAATTTATAAAGGTCAACTTTTTTACCATAGCACTTACCTTGGAAAAACTAATTCTTCTTATACGGCATAGTAAAAATTTTTTTTTCAAATTGTCTAAAAATTACTTTATAATATTTAATGAGATTTACTTTATTATAAAAATCACATTAATTTATTAAATTAACAATATATTACATAGTAAAATATTAGTAGAGTGATATGAATCAAAATTAAACAAAAAATTAACAAAAATATTTTAAAGTGTGTATTAATAAAAATTTATTCTTTAAATTCACTGGAATGATTAAAACTACTTTGAAATTTACATATATCCTACTTGACGTATAAAATAATAATGTATAATGACTAAATAAGGCACTTGAACTGTATAAATATATATGAATGATTAAGCTTAACATTAAATTAAATCTAAATAAATAACAATTTTATAAATATGATTTAAACATTTAAGCATTTATCTATGTCAGTGAAAAAATTTTGCATGGCCTCTGAGGAAATTTGAATTTAATACAAATTATTTTATAACAGAGCTATACCTTCTTTTCCTTTATTCACTTATATAATCACATATTTTGTAGCATAATTTGGTTACTCTAAGTGTAAAATACAATTTAGGAGCTAAAGTGAATTATTATAGGATAAAAAATTATACATTTGGAAGTTAATAA
This sequence comes from Sindora glabra, assembly GCA_020226215.1. Classification (NCBI taxonomy): domain Eukaryota; kingdom Viridiplantae; phylum Streptophyta; class Magnoliopsida; order Fabales; family Fabaceae; genus Sindora; species Sindora glabra. The sequence goes on along the minus strand of CM035236.1, from coordinate 32,428,598 downwards.
ATAATAAGTCATTAAAAATAAAATTATTTTTTAAAGTAATATTATTAATTCCTTTAATTTTTTCATTAATTTACTTTTTAAAATATATTTTATACTCTAAAGTTGAATATATAATTGATTGAAAAAAGAAAGCAAGGATTTATTAACCATATTTAATTTCAATATTAAATTACATTGATTACTCCAAAAGTTACGGAATAATTTTAAATATTTATGCTTTATGTGATTATCCTTCAATTTCTTTTCCTTTATATTTTATGTATTTATCCTTCAATTACTTTTCCTTCCAAAGCTCTGTTTGTTTCGACATAAAAACACCTTTTATAGAACAAAATTATTAAATAAAAGTATAAAAGAAAATATTTTATTCATTTAATATTAAATATAAACAATCTGACAAAATAACTTCTTATTTTTTTCATAAAGAAACTTACTTTTTTTTATTACTATAACCTTACGTACTATTTTTAATAATTATGGATAGAAGTACCATACCATGTTACTCCTTTATTAATATACATTTATAATTTTTTTATAGAAAATATTATCTAATAAAACAAGTGGAGCCTTAGTTATTAACCCAAAACTATTTAAATTATTATTTTTTGGATATTATAGTCAAATACTACCTTCAACTTACTATAAAATAATTAAATTTTACTTTGTTAAATTTACAAAATTGAAACTTACAGATTGAATTTTACTAAATTTATACTTAACATTTCACTACCTTAATTAATTAAATATTTTATCAGATGATGTGATTTTTTTATTTTTAGATAAGAATTATAATATTATAATATATTAATTTTTAATAATTTTTGGCACATAATTCAACACTTTATTTTCCTAGTATTAAATTAAATTTTTAATGCATAATCTATTTTTATTATTTATATAACATGAATATTACATGTAATCGAAATAAAAATTAAATAATATATTATAATATTACAATTTTTATTTAAAAATTCTTAAAAATATATTATCTATATGTAATTATTTTTTTTAAATTAAATTGCATCATATTATAGATTAACATAGTTTATTAATAAAATATTTAATTCCTTGATGCAAATTATATTTTTATTTTATGTTTAGTTAAGGATTTTATAGATATATACATCACTTTATAATAAAATATTATTTAAAAATTTATTTTTATGACTTAAATCTTTCAACTAATAAGTTTACAAAAAAAATGTAAAAATTTGTATTTGTTGAGATAATAATTATTCTAACAATCTTACAATAACTACTAATTTTATTATATTATATATATTATACAATTTTATAAGAGTTAATAATATTATTTATTATTATTTACAATATTGATTAATTAATATCAAATAAATATTTAAAATATAAAAAATAAATTAAATAAAAATTAAAAATAAAATAAAAAGGGTCACAAATTAAAAATTATTAAAAATTTAAAAAATTGAATGCAAATTAAATAAAAATAAAAAATAAATTAAGCAAAAAAAGAAAAACAACTGATCACGAGGGGCCACTTGTGACCAGTAACACTGATCACGCGCTCCCCCTTAATCACGGATTTTTAAAAAAAAAAAGATTTAAGTATTTAGGAAAATACTTTTTTCGACGTAGCATTTGAGAAATTTTTTTTCAAATATCGAAGTTAACGGTAAAAAAACCTATATACATATATATATGTGTGTATCTTAAAAATATTCACATTATTAATATATTAAAGTCTAATTAAATTAAAATAAGGATAAAATAATTTCTTTTCAACTATTATGCGTGTTCTCATTTGAATTGAAATATTCCTGTATGTATTTATCTATACATATGTGGGTGGGTGTGTGTCTTAAAAATAAAAATAAGGTTTTATTAAGGTGGGATTTTATAACAATTTTAAAAAAATTCATAAATTTTTAAACTTACAAATAAAATTTTGTAATTTTTTATAAAAAAAAAATTTAGCTGTGTATAATTTTCCGACAATAATTGACAGTTATGTTTAAAATAAAAAATATTATTTGGATTGACCAACATAAAAACGGATTGATCGAAGAATTATTAATAAAAAAAAATAAAAAGAGACCTGCTTATCGCAGGAATTGGGATTTTGAACCCGACGTGAATCGAACACGCAACCTTCTGATCTGGAGTCAGACGCGCTACCATTGCGCCACGGATCCACTGGTTGTGTGATGGTACTATATCTATTATTTATCCCTAGTTTCACGCTTCCAGAATCCGATTGGCTTCCAGTTCTACCAATCTCATATCTTCAGTAAATTATTGCTTCTCGGATTTTCAGAAAGGTGGTAAATTTGTAAATTACGTTCCTAAATTTCACAATATATTAAAAATTTGTGTGATGTAAACTTGGTTAACAAAATTTTTATGCCTTTCATATTTATTAATTTTTACTCAGCTACAAACCACAAATGTACAATTTTTATTATAATAATGTGGTTGCAAGATATTTTACAAAAGTTGAAAAAAAAATCATTTAAGAATATCTAAAGGAAAGCTTGCAAGTTTGACCTGTACCGTAAAAGTATTGTCGTTTGCAATATATATATATATATATATATATATATATATACATACACGCGCGCGCGCACAACACTTCTAGCACAGTGATTTGTAGGGGTTAACAATTCCGTGAAGAAGAATTGAACGGTGGTTCATGCTTCAAAATATTTCTGAGTTTGAATCCTTTGTATCATGATAAATAGATAAGATAAATTTAAAAAAAGTTAAATATAAATTTTTATTTGAAATTATAAGTCTTTATAAAAAATAATAAATTTTGAATTAGAAATTATATTTTTATTCTTTTAAAATTGATAGAAAGTTATCATTAAACCAAAAAAACAAAAGAAGAGGATTCAAAGATCCTAATTCTTATATCAAAGAAGGAATAGTAAATGTAAATGAACAATAAGAAGTTAATATGAACAAATTTTATTATACTTATAACGATTTGATTAGTGGAAACTTTAGCAATGATGTTTTGTGGCCTAAATTCTAAATGGGTAATATTACGGAAAATTCAATTTTTAGGATATTATATATTTTATTATTGAAATTTTGTAATTTATAAATAGGTAAATTAAAATTAAAAATATAAATTTTAGTACATTAAATATAATTCAATTGTAAAAATGTCCAACTTTTTTAGAAGTTGAACTCTCTATAATATTACCGCATTGGCTTACTTCAATATCAAATTCGCTTTTTTAGAAGTTGACTCTCTATAATATTATCATATTGGTTTACTTCAATATCAAATTCGCTTCTCATGTCTTTGCCTTCTAGATCCTAAAATATAAATTATATAATTTTAATTTTTTAATTTAAAAGAATTTATTTTAATCTCTTAAATACTAAATTAGTTCAATTTTAATCCTATTTTCTGATTTTATTCAGTTTTTATCAATTTCTATGAACTTATATTTGAGCTCTAAATATTTACTATATTATTTTTTTTAAAAATTATATCTTGTAAAATTTTTATAGATAATTAACTCTAAAAATGATTAAAAATTTCATAAGTAATCGGTTGATTTTGTTTAAAATTTTCTAAGTCTAAACATTTTTTTCATATTTACATAAAATTCATTTCAAATTAATGCAAATGAAGTGTTAGGTAACAATAATCTTGTAAAGTTAAGAAATTAATGAAAATTAAATAACGACATCAAAATTATATCAAATTAATAGTTTTAAGCATGCAAAATAAATTATTTTAAATTGAGAGAACAAAATCACACGGTTAATATTTTTGAAGACCAAAATTAGATTTATACCTTGTAATTTCGAGGACTCTTCATTGGTGATGCATCCACCGAGTATATACAATCCTCGGTTTCATTTATTTTGCTAGGTATTTTGGATTACGGTCATAGATTAAACCGTTGAAATGGGTAGAATTTTGTAAGTTGACTTTGTTAATTTACGGATTTCGAAAGATTTAAACCTCCATTCTAAAGGTTTTAAAAGTGGCAAACTGCAACTGGCCGGACGGACTCTTAACTTTTTTGGTTCTACTTTTTTAAATTTTATATTAGCTTATGTTTTTAATTCATATAAAATTATATTCTTATTTTTTATTTTTAATTATATAGAGTTGTATTATGAATAATTTATGGATAATATTTTTGTTTTATTAATTATATGTTATATATATATATAGTATTTTTTATAGTTAGATATAAATTTAAAATAAATTATAACTAATTTATAAATAAACATATCATATTTTTGAATTATTTTAATTTTTATTATTTGAAAGTTGAAATATTTTAAAAACTAAAAACTAAAAAAAAGAAATACGAGCTACCTCGAGTCCACAAAAACCACACTAAAACCTTCATAGTAGAAGCTCGTAAAAAAATTAGATGAGTTCAGTCTGACCCAATCCGTCTATTGATTGATCTGCAGTTTGGGTTATTCATTCACCCGCTCTAATCATAAATATATACCTATCATTTGTTTCAATGAATTCAAATATTTAAAAGATAAGGTTTTTTTATTATCAAATTGTTTTTAATATATTAAAATTTATATTTTTTAATTTTAATTTATTTATTCTAAAATTTAAAAAGTAATTTAATAATAAAAATATTCAATTTAATAGAAGATGAATTTTTTATAACAATGTTTTAATTTTTTATTGAAAAATGATGGGAGCACTTTCTTAGATATATTGAAGGTACATCTTATCACGTAAATATCATTTTTTTACAAATAGTAATAACAATTTTAAAATAATTATTAAGCATTAAATATGTATCTTTAATTAATTAAATTAAACATTTTATTTTTATTTCTGATAAAATGTTTTATTAAATAAAAATAAAATATTTAATTTGATAAATTGAAAATAAATATTTAATGTTTAATAATAGTTCCAAAACTATTGTTAGCATCTATTTATTTTTTTAATATCCAGCTGGGAATTACTTCAAAAATTAGGTGATTAACTGATTTTTTTAATAAAATTTATTTTCGACATTTGTAAGTATTGTCCATTAACAGTCCGTCCAAAATTATTATAAAAACATATTTATTGTTAAAGTGTAATTCCAAACTGTGTTTTCAAAAGCTTGTTTTTAAAATCATTTAAATTCTTCTCTGCGCTAATGATTTTAATTATAAATATTAGAAAAATAAAAAAAATTCTTGAACTTTAAAGTGGTTGAAATTTTATTGTTTTTTCAAATTTATAAAGTTAAAATCAGAACCTTAAATTACAAAAATTATAAATATAATCAACAGTACATCATCCATTTAATTATTTTTTAAATTATATGATTTTTTCTTAATTTTTAAATAAAAATTATAGTATTATCATACTTCAACTTTGCAACATTATTTTTTTTTTTGGGAAATAACTTTGAACTCAATTTCATGTATTTGATTGAAATTTTATATAGCTAAGTTAACTTTTATTAATTATATAAGGAAAAAATTATTTCTGAAAAAATGACTTAATATACTAATATATAATAATAGAGTAATTTGTATTTAAAAAGCTACATGAAAATCATATAATTAAATAAAATAACAAATTAAATAGATGATGAATGTTAATTCTAAGATTTTGCTAATTTAAAATTATGATCTTAAACTTTTAAAATTAAAGGAAGTAAAATTCAATTACAAAAAAGTAAACGATTTTTTTATTGTGTTTCCCTTAATTTTTTTATAAGCCCTAATATAATCTAATTTTACATTTTTTAAGTCAAAAATTTATTGATTCCTCAACCAGTTTCGATAGATATGAGTCGATGATTATTCGATTGGTATTGACATTTATATATTTTCAATTTAAAAAGTTATTTTTATTGTAAATATTTTTCCTTCGGAGACGGCTGTTATGAGTTATGACTGTGGTGAATGTCTTAGAGGGGCGAATAAACAAGCAAGGCGATTAAAAATGTTGAAAGGTACCAGTAATTCATACCTATGGATAAGTTAAACCCTAAACCTTAAATTCCTACGTATAAACTAAATCCTAAATCTTAAATTCAAAAATCATGAGCTACGATTCATGATTGTTGATTATTAGCTAATTTAACTGAAATTTTTATCTTTTAAATATTTAATATGTAGCTTATTTTTCTTCTTTTGTGTTTTCGCCTTCACTTGTTCACTAAAAAAAAAAAAATTACATCAATGACAATCAAATTCATTACCTTATTATCCAGAACTTCTGACTTAATTAATATTTAATATTTTTTAAAAAATTATATTTTTATTTATATTTAAAATTTAATTTCTAATCCTTCATTTAAATGTGCATATAATGGTTTAACAGTTTCTCCTAATAAAAAAAAAACTCATTCATTATCTCATTTGTGTGTGTGTAAGAAATTTATGTGTTGATCAATATGTATTAATTTATATGTAAAAATATATGTTTATTAATTTTATTTTATATAAATATGAAAAATAAATGTATATACAATAAAAAATAAAAAATAAAAATAATGGAAATATATAAATATACAAAGCAAAACTGCACTATTTACAACAAAAGTAGAATCCAAAATTAAATTTTGAATATACATGAAAAGCAATCAACTAAATATAGGATGATAGAATCAATTTGTAAAATTTAGTTCAATAGAAATTAAGGATTCGAAAATCAATTTCAACCCTCTACTTGAACACATATTACATTTTTGTAATATCAATGTACACCAAAATGACAAGTAAGAATATTATTTTTATACAAGAATAAAATAGAGAATCATAATCATCATATCTCACATTAAAGGATTATAATAAAAACGTATAATTGTATAATTTTTCATACAAATTATTTGATTTTTTAAATAATCACTTAATTTTTAATTATATTTTAATATTCACAATAAAATATAATCTGATGTCATAATTTTTCTCTTATTATTCTTAAAAAGTTACTTCTTTCATTTAATATATTCTTTTAATATATATTTATAAAAATAAAACATATATTTATATAATAAAATATATAAATAAAATTATATTAAATCCTAAGAAAAATAAATATAATTTATATAGTGCATTTATCCATGCTTAGAGGAAGAAAAAGGAAAAAGAGATGGAAATTTTTTTAAAAAATTTCTCACTGTTTGAATTGATGGAAAATAGAGAGAGAAAAAATTATCATTTTTTTCTTTTACACATCAAAATTAAAAAAAAATTCCTTGTTTTCAATTTTTCTTTCAATTAATTTTCAAAATTTTCATTCCATTTCTCTCATTCTTTCACCGGATTGTTTATCATAGACAATTTTTTTTCGTAAAGAAAAGGAAAATACAAGAGCTACATAGCAGAAACACACCTAGGTATACAGATTCCCATTACATCATTCAATAAAAGCAAAGAAACTCTTAAAGGAGCAATAGATAAAATATTTAAGTTATTACAAAAGCTTGAAGTAAATTTTGCAAGATATTTTGCCACCATATTAGCTTCTCTGTAAACATGTTTAATGGTATACTGGCCACATCTCTTCAACATCTCTCTGTAATATTCATATATGCTACATACATAAGAAGGTATTGGTATATCAAGATTCTGGGGAGCTTGTATATTAGCTATAGCATCTAATTCAATTTGGATTCGGAATAAACCCCTATCAAGAGGTAGGAACATTCCATCTCTCAAACCACACCATTTAGCCACATAATTGGAATTTATTCCAAGTCCTTTTGAACTACCAATGATCCATTCTCTTTTCTAGTTTTTTATAACAATTGAGCATGCAGTCAGGCTAAGATTACCTTCGGCTGATCCATTTGCATTGGGTTTATAATAGCCTATAGGCGGAAGGTTTCCATTTTATTTCCTTAACTAGTTATTGTTTAAGCATTTTAATTGGTCCTTTTATAGCCCAAAATTCCATTGCTTTACTCAAAGTTATTTGTTTTAGATTAGTTTGCACTTGATTTTGTTGAAAAAAATTCTTATTTCTATTAAGCTAAAGATTCCACAAGCTAAAGACAAAAATAATTACTTATGGAATGTTTATATTATAATAGAGCTCAGAAGAAGAAGAAAGGTTTGATTTTAGCCAATCATAGAAATCTAAGTGAAAGGTATTTTGACAAGAAATTGGGGAAGGATTGGTTAAGCCATAAATTCATTGCCATAAAACATTCTTTAAAAATATGTGGTAGGGAGTCAATACCTGTATTACATAGAGAACATCCCAGAGGAAAATTCATTCCCCTTCTAATAAAAAAATTCCTAGTGGAGTTTCTATCCAAAATAGTTAGCCACATTAAAAATTGATTTTTTTGGTAAAGTTAGTATTTTCCAAATCTAGTTAAAATCCATTCCTACAAAAGGATACTTTTTAGATTCCATAAATTTCATTTTGAGAAAATGTATAACACTTTTGCTTACACACAGGCCAGACTTAAATTAGTTTATTAACTTTATTCATCAAACTAAATTGAACACTCATAATGGAGGCTTTAATATTTTTAGGAAGAACAAAAGAAAAATTATTAAAATTCCAAGCCCCATTGCTAATAATATCTTTAACTTTAAAATGTAAATTCACTTAAGAAAGAGGTCTTATTATAATGATTCTTAAAAGGATAGAATCCACCTAACTATCATACCACACATTTATTTTTTTCACCTGTGCCTATTATCCATTTCAAACTAGCTTGGATTAACTTATTTGTAGATTTCATAGTTTTCCAATTATGAGAGCAATTCACATTTTTTTTTAATTCTATCATTATTCTTAATAGGGAAATATTTTTTTCTCAACACTTGGACCCAAAGTGGTGAAGCATTATTTAGAAATTCCTAAGCTAATTCACTAAGCACTACTAGGTTGATAGAATGAAAATCCCTAATTTTAAGGCCCCATTACTTTTTGGCAAGGTGACATATCTCAGCTTACTAAAGATATTTTTTATTATTAACTAAAGTTTTACTCCACAAAAAGTTTCTAATTAGTTGATCTAATTTGTGAATAATTCCCTTAGGAAATTTGGTATACATCATGAAAATTTGAAGATTTATAGTTAGATTTAATTTCTATTTGCAAATATTTTCCCACATTACCTATATGCCTGATACTAAAATCATTACTAATTTGATCTCTTAGTGATGAATTAGTTCTTTGAAAAATATATCTTAGATTTGGAAAGATTAACTTTTAACCTAGATTCTTGATAAAAGAGATGAAGCATTTGTTGGATTATATTACAATTTTTTTTATTTGCCTTAGCAAAAGGATGACATCATTAGCATAAAATAAATGTGAAAATTTTATTCCATGTTGGCTAACTTGATAAGGTCCCATGATTTATCATCTACCCTTTCCCTAATCATTTGGTGCAGATATTCAAGACAAAGGATGAACACATAGGGGATAGAGGATCACTTTGCCATAAACCTTGAAATGGTTGAAAAGATTGAAATTTTCCTCCATTCAACAAAATGTTATAGTTTACATTTGAAATTAAACTCATGACTAATTTAATCCATTTTAGAGGGAATTCCAAAAATAAGAGAACTTTTCTTACAAAATCCTATTCTAGAGAGTCATAGGCTTTTTCTAGATCTAACTTGATTGCCATAAATCCTATTTTTGATTTGGATCTATCTATGGTATAAATAATTTCTCTAAGAATGACAATATTGCCCGCTAGTTTTCTATTATTTACAAAAGTAGCTTGAAAGCGGGAGACTAGGGATTCAAGATGGTGGATAAGTGATATATACGAGTATTTCTATAACCATCATTTATCCAATCCATTCTTGATTTTAGGGCCCACAACTTCTTTTCTTGTTTTAAGATTAAAAGAAATTCATCTTGTAAAGATTTCTCTAATCTAATTAAAGATTTAGATAGAGAATGAGCTAAAGCACTTTGAATTCCTTTTAGTTTGGCCAAAGTCTTTTACTTCTTTTGAAAAGCATTTCCAAAAATAATTTTATTCCACTAGGTCACTTTTTCTTTAAAATTTTCAATAACATTTTGAAAGGAAGGGGAAAAAGCCTAAGTATCCTCTATTGTTGCATACAGGTCTAGATGAGTTAACCAACAAGTTTGAAAATGAAAAGGTTTAGGTAATTGATTAAAAGACTTATGACAAAGGGATACCATAATTAGCACATGATCAGACATTAATCTAGGAAGATAAAAGACTTGGGCTTGAAGAAAATGTAAACTCTAGTTAAGATTACTTAATCTATCACAGACATTTTCTATTTTAGTTTTATATCTCATTCGTCAAGTTTGACATCTATTATGGAATACTTTGTGCATATTAGCATGTGTAATGAATCTATCATGTCATCTCAATGTTATCCTAAAGATGGGGAAGTCTTCTCAACCGCTAAATATTTGAATATTTCATTTCAAAAGAGTACAAGTTACTCGTTTCTATATTTATCCCTAAATCAATGATAAATTTGCGAATTGTATTTGAAATGTATAATTTTATAAAATAATAATATTATATATATTAAAAATATAATTTTAAATTAAATTTTAAATATAAATTAAAAATTATGAATTAAATATAAGATAATAGGATAAATTTATAAAAATTAATTTAATAAATATAAAAAAATTAAAACTTAATTTTGAATCAATTTTCAATAAATATAGCATTTTTTATAAAAAATGAAATTTTTTAATAAGATTCATATATTAGTTTTTTTATAAATAGTTAAATTAAATAGTCATATTTATAATACAAAATATTTAAAATTTAATGAAAAAAACGTAAATTTTTACTACAAAATTTTATAAATAAATTATAATTTTTAATGAAGAAATTACATAAGGTGATATGGATGCTATATTACCCAGCATGGCCCTAAATTTATTAAAGATGGAAACCAAATAACTGAAGTAAGGGCAATTTATTTCTGACGGTCTCGACTTCCTTCATGCCCATAATACATTGGCTAAAATAGGAGTATTCAGTGGATCTATGCTCGATGGATTAAAGGTGCTGGTCTGCGGACTTCGTACAGTAGCCGATGAATCGTGAACTACATGAGCAAGGGCTAAATGGATTTGGATCGGTGCACAAATGTAATTTTTTTTATTTTTTATATTTAAGGGTTTAAATTGTATTTGTATAACAGAGAAAGAGGTAATTCATTAATTATTTTTTATCACAATTCAATATAAAATATAATTCAATTGTAATAAAATTAAACTCAATTACTCAGAATATTAAACATAACAAAATTAAAAAAACTAATAAATATAAAACTAAAATCTAAAATTTAAAAACTATAATAAATAATAAAAAGAAAAGATAGATTAACCTATGAACTAATCTTAACGACTTTCTAATGAGTCTATTAAAAAACGGATCTAAGCAAATAAGGTTTTAATAGGCCCAATCTGCATTACATTTTGATCTAGTATAGTTTAATCCGTTTGTTTAACGCTGAAAAGTAATTTTTTAAAAAAATATTATTTGTATGCATTTTGATGAAGAAGTGATATATTACTTATATTTATAATTAAAAAAATAATACCTACAACTTGTAAGTAATAAAAGAAAGTAAATTTTTTTTGGAAATAGAAGAAATTATTTTCTCCAAATTTTTTATATTTAAGATTAAATAAATAATTTTTTTATTATTTTAATATTTTTACAATTATATTTTATAAAAAAATTTTCATCAAAATTAACTGATCCGGTTTGTTGACTTCGTATGACAATTGACAAATCGTGAATTGTATGATTAGGGCTAAACGGATCTAGTAGATCTAATTCTTTTTTATATATTTTTTATATTTAAGGGTTTAAATTGTATTTGTATAAGAAAGGAAGGTAATTTATTAATTATTTTTTATTAAAATTTAATATAAAATTAATTCAATTTAAAAAAATTCAATTCAATTACTCAAAATATTATAAATAACCAAGATTAAAAAAATTTATAAATATAAATATAAAATTTTAAAAATAAAATAAGTAATAAAAAATAAAATAAAAATAAAAGTACAAATTGGACTGCTAACCACTTTCTAATGGGTCTGTTAAAAAAATGAGCCTAAATAAACTAGTTTTCAATAGGTCCAATTCGCATATATTTTGTTTCAGTTGAGCCTATCTATTAAGTATTCTTAATTGAAAAATAATTTTTTTAAGAAAATATCATTTATATGTATTTTCATAAAAGAGTAATATATCACTTATATTTATAATTAAAAAAATAATATCTACAACTATAATAATAAAAGAAAGCTAAATTCTTCTTTAAATAGAAAATTTTACTTTTTTAAATTTTTTATATTTAAATTTAAATAAATAAATATTTTTTATTTTAATATTTTATAATTTATATTTTATTAAAAATATTTTCGTCCAAATAAACTGAGTCTGTGTAAAAGAAATGTCATGGCTTTACCTAAAAAAGGAAATGTCATGGATGTGGTGATGTCATTTGATATTGCCTTTTGAAGTTTAAATCCTAAAATTTTATGTATATACTAAATATAGCATCACCCCTATCATTACAAAAAAAGAATAAATTTCATTGACCTTTACTGAAATGCGGTGTAAGTATACTCCCTTCTTTCTGATTCTCAAGACCATACATACCCTTCCTTTATATTAATTTTTAGACAACACTTTGCTCCTTACATTATCATTTTGTTAATATTTTATGTTAGTTGATGATGTCATTATTATTATTATTATTATTATTATTATTATTATTATTATTATTATTATTAAAACTTTAATTCACAAACTACCCGTAATATACACTAAAAATAACCCATTCTATATCAGCAAATTTTGTACGGCACTGTTATATATTTTCTTACTTTACTTCACAATTTTATTATACAAGTAATTAATTAATTATTAATCATAAATTTAATTAAATGATAAAATAAAATCATATATAATATATACATAAGTAGCAAATATAATTATTTTATTATTTCATATATTTAATTTATACTAGCTATTATTGGTCAAAATGAAAATTATCATATACGTTAATTCATTATAATTTTTTTCTTCAAAGAATCAAATTACAAGTATAAGATAAAAATTAATTTTTTGAAAATGAATTTATAAAAGTGACCAAATTTTTTGAAAAATATTTTTGTTAATACAAGTAAGAAGGAGACACAGCAAAGTGCTATTATAAAAATATATTGAAAAGACTTATAAAAATTTAATTCATGAGTTATTAATGGAAATGGCAAAGTGCTGTCATATTTGTTAATTCATTATGGATAAGATGAGAAAAGTAATCAATTTTTTTTAAATATTTTCATTCCTAAAATCATTAAAATTATATAATCAATAAATTCATTAAAGATCAAATAAATAGACTATAAATGCTTTCATCTTATTTACCAAAAAATACATTTATTTTCTTAAAATTCATTAAAACTATACTAATTAATTAATATGAATTAAAAGCATTTAAGCAGTATAGAAGAGAAAAATAAATTCCTTTTGATATCAATCAAACATTTAAACAACATAAAAGATAAAACTAACTCATTTGAATATTAATCAAGCATTTACTACAATTAATAATTATCGCAGCCTAGAAACAACATAAGACGACAAGCAAAAAAATCTATCCAAAAATTTGAAACGGTAATTTTGTGGAAACCTATCAAATAATAACCAAGGGTGCCACAGGCAAATAGAAAGCATCCTTCCCCTGAAAAATTTGACACAGATACACATTGAACCTAATTAATAAGATAGAAAATAAAATGGATAACATTTAATTTTTGCTTCAGGAAACGTAACTCTTACTCACCCTAGAGACTTGGCTATCATGCTAGCACCAATAAATTGATACAAAAGCCACCAATCTGTTGCTTATCATAATGTGCACTCAAGCTAGCTTTTTGTTTTTTTATTGATAGTGCTAAGTTGCAAGAAATAATCAAATAAACCAAAATCTTCAGGAATTGTAGACTTCACTATTGAAAGTCCACCATTGAATCTATCTCGATAATTGCTAACATACGATGCAATTCACTAAAAACAAAATCCATACCCTTGAAATTTAACTTTATTCTCACAAACAATTGGCCAAAAAAGGTAGACCAATTATGAGAAGTAGTAAATATCCTACTTGCCCCCAATAATTTCTCAAATTTACATCGGCTTCATTTTCAAGCAACAATGTCACAATCTATTCAAGCCCAACAATGGGGATAAAAATAAGCAGAAACAAGAAAATCAGATGGTTGGTTAAAATATAAACCAGAAAATACCAAAAAAAAAATTTGATGAATGGGAAACCTCGTGGGAGAGGCCTTGCAGTCGAAATTGCTGTTGGAGCTCGCCGCCAATCCATCGAAGGTTCACTCTTTAGTCATTTGGGTGCCTTCCCTTGCTATCATCAAGTGAAAGAAACGGACTGCACCAAGAAGGCATAAAAAGAAAGGGTAATTTAGACATTTTATATGACAAAGTTAACATTATTAGTAGTAGCGTTTGTTTTGCAGAATATTTTTAATATTTTTGAAAATATTTTAGGGGAATATTATATTCTTATATTTGGTTAAAGGTTTTAAAAAAATATTTAAAAATATTATATTTTTAAAAATATTATTTTTAAAAATATTTTTATCTCAACTTTCTTTCAAAATATTCCCATGAAAGGAGGTGGGAATCTCAAATATTCATAGGATAGGAATACTAATGTTAAAATAAAAGGATGAGATTATCCCCATATTTAGTTATTTTTCTTATTTATTACTTTATTAAATCAATTTTAATTTAAACTAAAAAATTATTATTATTTTATTTTTAAAATATCTTTTATTATTAAGAAATATAATAATATTAATTTTTTAATAATAATTTCTTTTTTATTGTTGTTCCTAATGTTTGAAAAATTATTTTGATATAATTATATGTATATGTGATTTTTTTATTAAAAAATAATACAATAGGTTTGGAGTTTCTTAAAAAAAACATATTTATACATAATAAAATAACAATATTTTTATATTAGAGAATAAATTATAATGCAAAATTTAATACCAGTATGAAATATAATTGTAAAAATAATTTATTCATGAAAATTTATAATTTTGTAAAAAGAGAAATACCAAATATATTTAATATTATGATAATAACTGAAATAAATTGTGCTCACTTCATTTTGAAAATTGATCTAATAATAATAATACAAATAATTATTATAATAAAGTATTAAATATTAAAATATAATAAAGTGTAAAATATTTATATATTAATGAATTTTTAAATGTTAAATATAAAATTTAATTTATTAGGTGTTAAAAAAATTTTAATTATTTATGTAGTTTTAAATAAAAATATGATTTATTATATTATATTTTATAATAAAAAATTGATAAAAGTATTTTAAAACAATATCAAAATTCTCAAATAATGGACTAAAGAATCTCAAAGAATATCAAATATGAACTAAACATAATAATATAACATATTTAGGAATCTGGCAAAATATTCTTAGAAAAATTTATAGTGAACCAAATATAGGAATGTTACATCATATTAATTAAATTCTCAAAAATTATATTTTTAGGAATGTATACTTTCTTAGGAACATAAGATTTCACGAATTAAATGCCACCTAAGTTTAAATGAGGTCTAGTATATTTCTGAAAATCAGAGGGAATAAAGTGTAATTAGACTAAACCTTAACAAGGAAAGTGCAATTTGTCCAAAAAATTAAAGCAATATGAAAATTATCATTTTTTTATAAAGAAGGACTCTCAAATAATGGATAAATTTTAATTTCTAATTCTATCTTCATTTTATTATTTTCATTCTCTTACCTACATCCTTTCATAAAAAGAAAATTCAAATCTCATCATGCCAACCCTCTCTTAAAGTGCATGATAAACCTACGTCCAATTTTAAACATGAATATAAATTTATTCAATCTTAAGCAATGTATTTACCAAAAAAAAAATCTTTAATGGTGTAAGTATATGTTAAACTTTTATTATATTTTAAACTAATTAAAATATATATATATATATATATATATAGCACCCTCATGGATGGCATGGTTGCTAAAATGTCAAACAAAATGATTTATGTCATGCTCCAAGCCTAATTGGTTAAGATAATCACTAATTTTAATCCATAAGACATAAAAGACAATTTGAAGTTAAAAAATGATCTGAGCTTGGGTTCAAACTAAAGACTTCTAGTGTTTAAGACTAGTGTGATAACCAACTATACCACCGAGATGTGGTTAACATTAGAATATACTAGAAAAACCTTTTCAGAGCACTATTTGTCAACTAAAGAAGGAAGATGGAATAAGTAAAAGAGATGTGTGTCTTATGAAATATTGTTTTAAAATATATGTTAATAACGCCAACTTATGGATTGACATTTTAAAAGGAAAATATGAGAGTTAAAGCAATTGGTCGAGGGTGAGAAGTATTAACAAAGATTCAAAGTTCTGGAGGGATATTACTAGACTATGGAGTGATACAAAAAATAAACTTGCCTAGAGAATTAGAAATGGAAATTTTATTTTGTTTTGAAAGGATAACTAATTGAAGTTAAGTATTCCTTTCAAGCAATTTGTTTTAATGCTAATTAATGCTAACTTGATGGATGTTACAATGAATGATCTTGGTGTCGACAATGTAGAATGGGATTGGAATTTACTATCATTGCTGCTACCATTTGATATAGTGTCTACACTCTTTCCCATCATCCCTTTGAAGGAAGAGATAGGTCCAGATGACTTAGCTTGGTTTGAAAATGCATGTTCATTCACTATTTCAAATGCTTATTCATCTTTTATGAAGCACAAATGGGATAAGAAAAAAGAAACTTGGAAAAATATATGATGTTTGTTTTTTAATCAAAGAATTTGAATATTCTTATAACAAGTATATCATGATAGTTTGTTAAATAATAAAGTCATAGCAAGATAAGGTCATGGAGCTAAACATTGCATTACATTTCCTACTCTCAAAGACACAAGTCTACATGCAGTTTGATATTGTTTTAAAATTGTTGTTGTTTGGAAAGCCATTGTGCCAAGTGAATTCTTTGTTGAGTTTATGGTGTTCAAATTGGATGATTAGATTATTTTCAACCTTCAACAATGAGGTATACACTAGTTTAGTCTATCATGGGTAGAAATCTAAAGCATTACTCATTAATTTATTTAGGGATGGAGAAATAAAGAATCACATCAATAATTCTTTTAGATTGTATAATACAAAACATTGTATTATAAGTTATTTTGAAGGAATTAGTGTTGCCTGTTATTAAAACAAAAGTAAAACATAAAAGATTGATAGAAATAGAAGTTTTTTTGCACTTTCGTTGAAAAGGATAAGTTGAAACAACTAAAATTGACTCCAATCAAATTGATTGTGAAGGGCTTAAAGGATATTTTGGCATGTGAATTTATAGCTTTGCAAAACCCTTTAATTCTAGTAATTCCTTTAATGCTAAATGTTGGGGTGTGTTGTATGGTTTTCAAGCAACTTGGAATTTAGGGTTCAAAAAGGTTATGGTGGAAAATGATTCAAGAAAAATTATTACTTACTTAAATAAATTAGGAGTTCAACAACACCATTTAATTCAGTTTATCTAGAAGCTTATTAAGCATGTTTGGGAAATATAATTGATGCATATATTTAGTGAAGCGAATTTTCGTGTTCATTGTTTGACAAATCTTAAGACTATTCTACTACTAGGTCTTCTTGAATTCTTAAATCCTCTTTAATCTATCTTTCACTTGTATTTTTACTAACATTTTAATTAAGATTGACTATTTTGGACATGACATGATAACTCGATACAAACAGAGACATTTTATATGAGGTTTGGATTCAGTTTATATGAATTCAGATTATAAATAGGTCAACTCATATAACTCAAATAATAAATAATTTAACATGTTAACTCATTTAAAAATTTATATTAAAATTTTAAAAATATTTTTTGAAAAATAATTAATAAGTAATTCATAAATTATTATATATATTGAAAAGATAAACTTTATTATAATAAAATGATAGTAAAACCTTAATAAAATATTTAATTAATTATTAAAAATATTTTAAGTGATAAATAATAAATAATAAATTTAATAAATGGATTTATAATATAAATTTTGTTAATTAAAATTATTAAATAGGTTAGATGAGTTGACATGTCCTAATATATTTAATAAATAAGTTAACCTAACTTGACACGATTATTATTCTAATTAAGGTTGAGTTAAGCTTATTCAAGTTATTACTACCATTTAATATGATACGAACCTAATACATAAGTACAAATTGCCACCTTTAGTTTTAAGGGTTTTTTTTTTTTTCAAATCGAACTATAGTGATGTTATAGTCTTACTCTTTTAGACTTCAACTTCAATATATATATATAAGTCATGAAAGATATAAAAAAGTTATAATTTTTTATTTCCATAAATTCTTTTTCAAAAAGATATTAAATACATTATATTTTTTACATGAGAAGTTTTATCTTCATTCAAATTAATAAATAAAAAGATTTAAAAAATGCAAAGAAAAAAAATCATATTCATATTATTATAAATAATATTTTCTTTTATTTAAGTGCTTATAATGGAAATTTTCTAAATTCTTACCTTAAAATTTTTTTTGAATTCATTATTAACATCAATTCTTAAGATTTAAAAAATGGTCCGTAACCGTAATATTGCCCATAATATTGCATTTTTTGGGCAGACCGCGTCCGCAATTTTTTATAATTTTAGATCGTTATAATCATATTTTTTCACATTCACCCGCATCGCGACGCGACCGCGACCACGATTGCAACCGCAATTTAAATCTCTGATCAATCCTTTTATTCTTCTTATAATGTTGCTCTTCTTTTTTATTTTTACTCCATCATTGACATCTTCTTATAACATGAGTTTCAATTTCAATTACATGCTTTTTATTTAAGAATGCTATAAACTCATGTGCATATTTTTTCTTTCCTAATAAAAATGAACTTTATTAAGCAATAATGTAAACTATATTGAAGAGTATAGCTTCCTCGGTATAAGATGGAACTTGAAAAAGATTACCTAAGCTACCTCTAATAACTCTAAACAACCATTGAGCTGTTTTATAAGCCACCCCATTATAAACTCAAGGACACCACACAAAAGAAACATAAGAGGTATTATTCAAAAGCTTATAAACTAATTTAGCAATAACTTTACCTTACCAAGGACACTTAGCTATGCCCAATAGTGCATCAATTGCAATTTTGAGTTATTTTCCACTTGGACTAGGCAATGATAAAAATTATTGGCCACTAAAATTTCTTTATATATAGCTAATAATTCAACATTTAGAATAGAAGAATATTCAAAATTTTCATACCATATCACAAGACTATAGCCATTATAGCTTTTAACAATCATAGCCATTAATGCTTTTCCTCTCACTTAGGTAGAATCCACATTCATTTTAACAATATCATACCTCAGCGGAACCCACACAACTTGCCTTAGCCCTTTAAATGTAGAAAGCCTTTCATTATTTTAATTTTCTTGGATCTAATCCTAGTATCTTCTATCCTTTACCCTTATATCATTTAAGACAAGTCCAAACAACCTCTTAAGATTCATCACTTGCTAAATATGCAACATCCAATTCCTTTCCTCTATACCCAGTGGAGCATAATGACAATAGACACTACAATGGATTTATGCTCTAATATATTTTTTAATTGGGAGTAACATTTTATCACCAATAATGAAAGCACGTAAAGAGTCCATCATAGACTCAGTTCATAATTGCATTATTTTGAAACCTTGAAAATGACACCATATTAATCATATAATTATGTAGCTTTCTATGAGGTGGAACTCCATTTTAGGTTTAAGAAAACACAAAGGGCACAAAATTGAGGTCATATTCATTAATTGGATAAGCCTAACTCTCATAAGTAAGATACCATTTCCCTACCTTCACAAGGTTGATTTAAGTCTAGAGTGTATTTTTAAATTTCAAATATTATTCCATATTATGTGCTACATCTGATTTTTTAAGTAAAAAGTGATCAATTTATAAAATGATTTCATTGAGAATTTGCTTAAGTTATTCAAAATCCAAATCAACTCATCTCTTTATTAATGTCTTATTAAGACTCTTTTAATTGCTTTTAGTGTGTCTTGATAGAATAAGTCATTGATGAAAATATCATTCCACTTATTTTGCCTTTGTATAATTAATTTCAAATAGTAGAATTTTTAGCCAGAATAACATCTTTTTTTAAATTAGGAATAAAATTTGTTAATTCAAGGATTCGTGAATATTTTAAAATCCTAATTAACTTTTTATTACTAACTAAAAAATAATAATTTCTCACAATTAGGTATCTATGATAGATGGTTACTTTCCATGCCTAAAAACCTTCATTTTTTGCTTATCCATTATATGCCTTAATCCCTAATATTTGTGATAAATACACTATATCTATAAAGATTTTGGATTTGTCAAAACCTACTAAAATAATTTCCCTAATAGTGCCTTATTAATTTGATGGAATGATTTAAATCCCTATCCTTTCAAAGTCTTAAGTTGAAAATTTTACTCGTAAGATTTTAGGCAGAAATGATATCTTCTATTATTTGAAGTTTGCCACCACAATCTATAATAAATTATATTCATTTTTTCACATATAGTACTCTAAGAGTTAACATATAATAAATTAAAATTTGTTTAATAATCAAATATACCATAATCATTCTTCTTATCCATGACCATGCATTTTTCTCTATTCTACCAATCTTGATTAAACTTTATTAATGAGAAATTGAAAATCCCTACATTTTGAGTGAGTTAGAAACAATGGAATGCTTAAATATTTAACTTGAATTTGAAGTTAAGGAACTTCAGTAAAACATAGAATTTTTTTCTCTAATTGACCTTGGAGTATTCTTAGAGAAAAAAAACTTCAAACTTGGCCATGTTTACTTACTGGTCAAACTAGCTTTCATATTTTTTAACAATGTCTCAAATCGAACTAAGTTCCTCTTTCCTAGCCTTGGAAAAATAATCAAATTGTCCATAAGCATCAAGTGACTAATGCTTGGACCTCTTCTAGAAATCCTAGCACCTAAAATGTTATCGTAAATTTCAATTTTAAACATTAATTTTAAGAGTATCTTAAAACAAAGTATAAATAAATGAAGGATAGTGGATCCTTTTACCTTAATCCATGAGTAGGATAAAACTTCCTTGTAAGACTTTCATCTAGAAAAAAAACTTTGAAGGAGATTGTAGATAAACACTATTGAATCCAACGAACAAAAGTGCTATCAAAACCAAAGAGCTTTAGGATTTTTAAGATGAAACCCTTTTCCATTTTATAATAAACTTTTTTCATATCAAGCTTTAAGCATACCAAACCATTTTTTCCCTTTTTATAAGAGAAATAATACATAACTTCTTATGCTAAGAGCTCATTTTTTATAAGCTACCTCTTTAAAATGAAGGTAGATTAAAGTGGAGATACCAATCTACTCATAAAAGGCCTCATCCTATTAGTTAGAATTTTTGAAATAACCTTATAAATTATATTACAAAGACTAATAAGATGGAAATCTCTAAGTTACTATCCCCCTACACTTTAGGAATTAGGAATATAAAAGTTTCATTTTATTTCTTTAATAAGTAATGTGGACTAAAGAAATTCTAAACTATTTGAACTATTTGATTTCCAACTATGTTTCAAGCTTTTTTATAAAATAGAGCATTCATAATATCAAGCTTAAAGGCCTTTAAATCAAGCATTTGTTTAAAAGTCTTTTATATCTTCTTCTTTGTTGGAATCTGATGAATGGAATTGTTTTCCTCATCTAAAATAACACTCTGAATTAGCCCTCTTAGATAATCAAGCAACAACACTTCATTTGAGCTAAAGAGATCTTCAAACTTATAAATGAAATAGCCTTCCAAATCTATTTTTTTATCTACTTAAATATCATCATTTAATAGAACATGCATAATATTATTTCTTCTTCTTCTTCTTACAATAATTATTAAATGGTACAATTTTGTATTATGTTTTCCATCACTAGTCTATTGCTTCCTTGGTTTTTGAAACCAAATTTAGGCTTGTTAAATGAGTTATTCATTTATTTGAGCTTTTAATGAATGTTTCATTTCTCTATTTTCCTTTATTGACTTTAACTCTTTGATTTTATCAAAGGCTCTTAGGGATTTTTAATCAAGATGTAGTAATAACCAAATTGTTACTTATTCTAAGTTAAAACTTACTTCCTACTTTGTTTGAGTTTGTTCACTAAATTAAATGCTATAGAACCATTTAGCTTTATCTTCTAAGTATTCTCGACCACCTTTAACCAAGAAACATCCTTGAGATAAGTTGATATAAACCTAAATGTTCGCATTCCTTGGTCTTCATCCAATTTTGTATCAAGGTAGATTAAAGAATGGTTAGAAATATATGTTGAAAAGTGTAAAATCATAGCTTTGGGAAATAAAATTCTCCAAGCACCATTACAAATTGTCTTATCCAATATCTCCTTAATAGCTTGAAGGCCAATTTTACCATTATTCTAGGTGAAGGCATGACCTTTAAATTTAGATTAATTCCTCTCACATGTTGCATAAAGGCATTAAAAACCACATCATTAAAATTACCCATTGAGCATCCTCCTTTTTTATCTTGTTGAGTAAGCAATGTATTAAAGTTACCTAAAATTTCCCAAAAAGCATTTATACCACTTTGTAACTCATATAATCTATCCTAAAGAACATGCCAATCATTTGAATAAGGAGATCCATATAGATAAGTCATAAGCTAAAGTTCTTTATTTTCTTTTTCTTTTATTGTTAAAGCAATATGAATCATTCTCTTATCTAATCATAAGATCTCAATTTCAATACATTGTGACCATAATAAAGTCAATCCTCCCTTATAACCCTCTATTTAAACAATCACATGATCCATTATTCTAATTTTATAAGCAACTTGTTGCATTTTTTTAACAATAGCCTTTGTTTCACTTAGAAAAACATAATTTGGCCTATTTTCCTTAACTATGGTCCCTAGGGCCCTAATTGTCGAGGTTTGGTTTATTCCTCAACAATTCTAGGTAATGTATTTCATAGCATTTGTGAGGTCATGGTTTGGTTTGCCTCCTTAGCTTGTTTAGTATTTTGATTCAAGTATAATCTTTTCTCTATTTATCCACCTTAGAACTTGCATATATCTCCTTAGGTATTTATTTTGATTTGCACCTATGGAAAATTTGCATTGCTTTAAGCTAAGGCCAAGATCTCCTTTAAGGTGCAGCTGAAATCTTTTATATTGATCTATCTCATCACTTCCTTTTTTATCCTTTCTAAAGTCGAAAATCCTTTTAACAAATTACCCATTGCATTTTGTTTCTACTCCTCCTTGGTATGCTCTTTTATAGCTTTTAACTTAGAATCCGTATGAACAAAGCTTGATTGAATCAAGTTCTTTGCAAGCATGTTATCATTAAAAGTTTTTTGCAATGCTTGCTTTTTTAAACACATTTAAAAGATGATTATACATTATAGATACAAGCATTAAATCATTGTTAAAATTTTGATTCATACATTTTGCATTTTCCTTTAATTTATTTCTTTTTCTTGTTAGGGTGATCGGGTCTAAAGTTAGGTATTTAATAACCATTATTAAAGCTAGGTTGTTATCTTCTAGTTGTCATCCTAATTTTTCTTTCTTCTTAATCTCTATAAGTGATGGGTCTAAACTTTATCTTCTAGTTCCTTCTTTGAACACTTTGTGATACCCATCTTCCTTATTTAATTCAGTAAACAACACTTGAAGCTCTTTCTCAAGATGAGCGTATGTCCATGGATTATGTCTATAATTCTTGCTCTTTTTTTTAGAACTTACTCTAAAGCTCTTATATATCCTTTAATCGTGCACCAATAATCCATATCCATGATATAGATTTAAATTTTCTCATATTTAAAATTGATCCAAATATTTGATTTTTTTGGCTCTCTTTAACTAGAAACCTACAGTATTGATCCATATCCTTATTCTTATAAAAAAAATTTAACAAATTTCTATTTCCTCAACCTTCTTTACCTTAGAACTAATGATTTCTACTTTGTTGCTATCTATAAATTACATTGAAAAATTATGTATCTAAATCCATACAAGTAAATGTTTAAAACTTACATCTTGGATACTTACACAAGCCTCGAAGCTCGTAAATTTAAAATTTAGCCTAATATGTTGTAGAATGCACGATTCAGAACTAATTATTTTTTCTCTTCTAAATGTGAAGATATAGATATTTAAATTACTATCAATAAAAAAAAACTCTTCTGCCATACCCTAACTTTTATGTATCATTTCTTTATTACTCTTGTATTTAGAAATTGAGAATAAACAAACCTACCTATAAGTATATGTTTCTTTGTATCAAATGTCTTGTTTAGTTGTAAATGAAAATTTCCTTATTATCTAAATATGGAGCTTGTTGATTATTGAATTCTAAAGTAGATCTAATTGGATTCCCGAGTCGAAATTAATGCCTCATGCTTAGCAAATGTGAATCCACCCAAGCAAATTTAGATCACATAGGTTCTCTTAAGAATTATTTTGAAATCTAGATTGGCCCAGTTGATTCAACTAGTTAGACTAGTATTTGAGCTTAAAAATAAGTTAGTTCAACCTCAAAAACCAATTTTGCTAAAAACTCGTGTTATCCCTGTCTAACTGGTAAAACGCAAGAGTTGTACCAGTAACTCGATCAACCCATCCACTTGAATTTTTTTTACAAAATAATAAAGTCTAAATATAATTCAACTTAAAAGCCCAATGTATCAAAAGGAAAAAAAATTAAAGAAGCCTTAAGTAAAAAATATAATGTAAAAAGAAAAGGATATTGAAAACTAATTTATCATATATGTGTAGCAAGATAAATAAAGCAAATACTTTAAAAAATTAAATTTAAAAGGTCAATAATCATAGTTTTTCTTTTTGAAAACTTTTTAATTTCTTAAAAATAGAAAAAAAATTAAAATTTTATTGTAAAAATGGATTAAAAAAGTTTTAAAATTCTTGAAATTTAAATTCAAGAATTTTATAAGGAAAAAAATCTTTCTTGATTCATGGTAAAGTATACAGACAAAGATGAATAGTTTTTGTTATAAATTAATGTTTTTGTCATTTGTAATAACTTTAAAATGAAACAAATTAAAATTTATGTAAAAATAATTTGAATTAGAGAAATTTTTTTTGTCATTTACTTTTTATTGGAACCAAAATTATGTTAAATGATTAATGTAATTGTTGTAAAATTAATATTTATTTATTATTTTAAAAAAATAATAATGAAGTATATGCATATATGTAATATATAATTTATTATATATAAAAATACATCAATAGTTAGATCATCCGATTCGATCAGTTGAACCGGTCCAACCTTGATCCATTCACCTTACCGGGTCAATAGCCAAATCAAGTTTTAAAACACTGTTCTTAAGCCATACAAGGATATCACAAAATAGATGTCCTTTTGTAAGCAATCTCACCACATATCTAATTTCCACCTCTATCCTAAAAGAGTGAGATAGCTTAGCAAGTAGGAACTTTTCTTGACTAAAAGAAGATCTTTCTTCTCATGTACTTTAAACTCACATTCATACAAGGTAAGCATTTTTATGTGTTCGCATTGCCTATACCATTACTATAAAAAAATAAAAAAATAATTTTTAAATTTTAATTTTTGTATACATTTTAAAGGCTTCTTTCTAGTTTAACTTTTATTTATTACATGTTCTAAATTATGTAATTTTATTCCTACATTTTTTTACAATTATTTCATTAAAATTAATTTTTATTTATAACTAACTTTCTACGCTCATTGATTTAGAAAAAAATTATCTACTCTAATATAGATATGACTAATATTTGTAAACTTGTACAATTATATATTAACGTAACAATAAATAGTAATTCATTAAAATCACAAATTGTTGCTAACAATGAATATTCACTCAGACAAATCAAGCCCTCTCAGATAAAAATCATCACTTTGGCCTATGACTAGTATAGTCTAGTCCTATAAAAGGCTTGTACAATCAAGGCCCAACCTCTAATTAGGTAAATTCCCTTGGACGAATACGAATACATGCCATCTATCTAGACTATCCTAGAATATTCTAGATAGTATCATAAAAAGCTTGCTCAACTATGGATATAATCGATAGGACACGTGTTCACTTGACACAAGCCATTAGCAATACACCTTATGATTGATCTCCTTGAGATCCATGGAATAGGCCCCACTAGGAATGGCAAAAGTGTGAGGTCAAACCTATTTAAATAGAGCCCCTATTATATGAACAAATCAAGCACTTTGTAACACTTGTAACATTGCATTGTTAGTTGCATATATAAATAAATATGGATGAAATCAATTGACATCAATGTAATAATTAAAACATTTACTCTAACTAATAATTTTTTGAAAAATATGATTTTTGATCAAACTGTTAATTTACAAATAATTATCATGTTCATCATGAATAAAAATTTGAGACAATTTGAATATCATAAGTTAGTACTCAAATAGTTTAATTTTTTCTTATATTTGAAAGATATATTTTACATTAATTTTAATGCTTATTGATAGAGTAGTAGCTAATTTCAAATTAAAGTGGTGAGTATAATTTACACAATAATGTATTAAACTCATCGGTGAATTTTGTGAAAATTTTATTTTATAAAAAAGTTAGCAACATTGGTGTAAGTATACTTTTTGATTAAGAGTGTTGTTAATTGATACCTAACCGAAAATCATTTAGCTAAATATAATGAAATCAAGTTTACTAGGATGAAAAATATGTTTAATTGAAATTATATTTTTTTATTATTTTGGTAAATTTTGTAACTATAATTTGAACTTTTTAAAAATTTAAATTATGATATAATTGTATTAATCAACCAACATTTAATTATAAGAAATAAGTGTTAAATGAATAATTACAAATAAAATTTTTTAAGTTAATTATAATATTAGCAATATAAAACAAGCTGGGCTTTTGTGAGCTACTTGTAAAGATGAAAGGGAATGAGTTCTTATTTTGATTTTCGTTTTTAACGTGGCCTCAAACGGATTATTCATAAAGACTTTGGATTTATACATGTGTGATTATGGGCCCAACCATGAACTAATGAATTATATATCTTTTTAATTATTTTTTAGTTCTTTAACTAGAGATTTGTTAATGTAATTCAATTCAATATTCAGTAAAGTAATATAATTTTTCATGAATTAATAAATCTTTTTAGTTTTCTTGCGACTGATTACATAAAAATAAAATAAAAACTCATTTAGTTAATTATAATTTATAAAATAAATAAGATTATTTTTTATGCAGGTTATTTATAAGCTTGCTTGATTTGTTTGTAGGATAGAATGGACTTCTTATTTTTATTTAAGGGTAGTAAGTGAATAAGTTGGATGAATTTGAATTTAGTCATGGATTGATGAGTCATTATTAATTATTTTATCCATTTATAACCCAATTAAAATATTTTATACATCATAAATTAATTCATAATTTATGCACAAAAGTTAAACTTAATCTATCAATTTATTTATTTAATTATTATTTTATATTATTTTTATCATTATTATTTTTTCATCATCATAATTTTTAGTACTATTGTCTTTTTATTATCAATATTAAAAAATAATTTTTATTACTAAAAATTTTAAGTTTTTATTTTTACTCATTATTTATAAATATTGTATATTTTTGTTTCTTAATGACATAAGTAATATTTTTTACATTTTTAGAAGTAAAAGGCGATATAATTTAGATCTAGTTAAACTTTAGGTAATACAGGTTAAACATACATATAAATTATTTAGGCTAACCTAACTAATAAGACAATCGTAACCTATAAAAGCCAAGTTTATTTATAAATTTTTTAAAATTTGATCTAACCAAACTATTATAATTTATAAACTAGATAGATCTCATAAATTTATAAATTAAGTTTTAATTTATATAGCTTAACTTATTTTTTAAAACAAGTTAAACTTAAATTTAAATAAATTCTATTTTAAGAATAGGTTAAGGTAAGTTAAAAATAAGTTAGGTTAATAAGATTTATAGGCTAAGTGGTTTACTTTCACCTGTATTTAGAAAGGGCATTTTTTTGTGATTATATGCATGATAATCTACTTAACACACACACACATAAAATTAATAGGTAAGTTTATGATATGAGAAAAAATAATATTTCTACATTAATATCGAATGTTATTGTACCATTAAAAATATTAATTGAATAATACTTTTATTGATAAATAAGTATTTTACTTATCCAATTAATCCCTTAGATAATGAATTTGACTTAATGGAGAATAGATTGAATAAGTTCTTGAATATTAATTCATTTTGCAACTTCTATTTTTATCCAATTTTTTTTGTTAAAATGAAGCCTCTTCAAACTAAAGAGGCAAACAAGACAACGTCAAGAATTCATAATAGAAGTATACCTACATATAACATAACGTGGATAATAAACTAAAGATAAGTCTACATTTAGTAAAGGGATAACATTATCCATAAAACTACAACTAATATTGAGGTAAGATTATAGTGTTTGCCTTTTCTTTGCCAAGAAATCTGCCACTTGTTTCACCTCTCTGTAGACATGATCAATGGTAGTTTGAGGGATTATGACTTAAAGTTTCTTATATTCAATGAACAAATTCTCAAGCAAAATATTATGGCTTTCAAACTCCCTCAACAAGTTGACCATTATGTGTGAGTCCATTTCTATATTAAGATTACTAATATTTAGTTGAATAGCTAATTTTAATCCTTTAATTAATCCCCAAATTTCAGTTACTGCACTAGTAAACTTGCCTAATCCTTTGTAAAAATTAACTGTCCATCTGCCATTGCTGTCTCGAATAATTCCACCAACTCCAACCAGTCCTTGAAGATTATTGGTAGAACCATCATTGTTTAATTTCATCTAGCTATCATTTGGGGTACTCCATTTAACTAATTATAGATTATATCTCTTAGAAGCAATGAAAGCTCTATGAGTATAAGAAACAAAAGTTTTAGCAACCATGCTAATGGTTCTGGAAGGAAAAGTTTTGAGGGCTTGTAATATGTTTTGTTCATTAGTTTAGTTATAAACCATTTCATTTCTATAAACCCAAATACACCAGAAAGCTATACTAAAAATACATACCATAGTAAATTAAACATAGCAACTTTTTTGGAGATTTACAATTTAATTTTATCTAATTACAAAAATTTATTAGTTGAGTTAAAGAAAAATCATTTGGAGAGGGAAGTTGTCGCCAAAATTTTCTAACAAATAAATGATCCTGAGTCTCTTCTTTGCACTTACATATATGATAAACTAGATTAACATTAATTCCTTTCCTTCTTAATATACTAAAAGTTTGAACACTTGTCATAGAAATATGCCATAATAGCATTTGGTTTTTTGAAAGCATGGGGGTCTTCCATATCCATCAATTCTATAGTTCTCATCCTCAACTTAGCTACTATTTTCTAACTTCATCTTGACATAATTATATGTATTTAACACACTAAACTCTCTATTTTTTGAGAAGTTCTAGATAAGATTATCTCTTCCCTGATGTGAGGATTGATTAAAGTATTTTGAATTGTAAAACAAATCCCCTAGGTGAAAAAATTATTTAAAACATTAATGTTTCAAATGCCAACATCATTAACTAAATCAATAATTATCCATGATAGTTAATCCTTTAAAAAAGGACCAATGAACTGAGATCTCAGAAGACCCAAGTTGGACCAGTTATCCATCTAGAAGTTAATATTCTTACCATTTCTAGGCAATAATTTAAAACTTGCTCTAGTAGATTCTCCTGCATTTCTCATTCCTCGTCAAATAGGAGAAGTACTAATTTTAGGTTTATTCTTGTTATGAACATATTTAAAGAATAAATATTTAGCCCAAGAAGCTTTATTTTGTAAAAATCTCCAATTAAGCTTGGTCAGTGAGGTGAGATTCCAAAAATGAGACTTATGTAACCCAAGCCCTCTTTCTCTAACAAATTTAGTTACTTTATCCCAATTAACTAAATGCATTTTCTTTTTCTCCTCTATTAAACCCCAAAGAAAATTTTTTAAACAAGCATCTATTTTTTGGCAAATCCTCTTTGGAATAGAAGAACACTGCATGAAATATGTAGCGATACTTTGAAGGATAGCCTTTATGAATGTTCTTTTTCTAGCCAAATTCAAAAACTTAATTTCCCATTCATTGAGCTTTGATTACAATTTTTCTAGAATATGACCAAAAGATTAGTATCTAGAAGAAGTGTATAAAGGAAAGCCAAAATAAGATCCTAAAGTATCAGTGCTCTCTTGATTTAAGGTTGACTTCACTTATTCTTTAAGGGCATCATTTGTATTTAGAGAGAAAAAACTTTAGACTTCTCCTAACTAATTTTTAAGCTAAAGAATTTACTAAATAGGTTCAAAACCTCCTTAATAATGGCTGCATTTTGGACAAAAACTATTACTATTAATAAATATCATCAGTAAAGAATAAGTGGGAGAAAACAGATCCATTAATAGAGGACTTAATGGGAATATTAGACTTTGAATCATAAATCCCAAGAATTCTATACATAAGATAAAAAGGTAAGGACAAAAAGGATCCCCTTGACTCAAGCCTTTGGTAAGTTGTATAGGTTGAAGCTTCCCCCCATTGAAAAGAATTGTAATGGATGTTGAGTTCACATAATTCATAATGAGAGATTTTAGATGATCTGGAAACCTATACAACTTGAAGATATCAACTATGAAACTTCACTCAAGCCTATCATAGGTTTTTTCTAAATCAATTTTAATCATCATTAGCCCTTCTTTACCTTTTTTATGTTTGATGATAAAGTTCTTGAACTATGATTATGCTATCAATTGTCTGCTTACCCATAATGAAAGCTCCTTGATATGGTGAGATCAAGGAGTCTAAGAAAGGTCTTAATCTATTAAAAAGAATTTTTTAGAGCGCTTTATAAAATATGTTACATAAGCTGATAGGCCTCCAATGTCTAATAGTTTTTGGATTTCCCTCCTTAGAAATAAGAAATAAAAGAGTCTTATTTAAGTAAGAGAGGATTTAAGCTATTTGAAAACATTCTTGAATAGTTATTAAAGCAAGTTGTTTAGTTGCACTCTAATTTTTTTTTTTATAAAATCTATGATTTAAGCTATCAATTCTTGGGGCTTTAGTGGATTTTTGAGAAAATAAATTCATTTTTATTTCTAATTCTCCCGATATGATATTTAACACTTGGTCAGCTTCAAAAGGAAAGGTACTATGCTAATTAAATTGATTAGAGTGATTTGAAAGCTTAAGTACCTAGTCAAAAGTATATAGATTTTGATAAAAATTCTGAACCATCCAAAATGATTGAATTAGGTCTTGTACCCATCTACCCTCTTCATCTTTTAAGCAATTTATTTTATTGTTTTTTCTTCTAATAAGGGTAGTAATGTTAAAGAATCTTGTATTTTTATTTTCTTCAAGAAACTGGTTAAGTCTTGACTTCATAAACCAAAACTCCTCTTTATAAATTAAAATATTTTGATAATCTTGTTTTAACTTTTTTTGAAGATTTACAAGGTACCTATTAGGGGATAAGGCTAATTTTTTTTTCAATTCCCCCTAATCGAGCTAAAATCCTCTTTTTTCGAAAGAAGATGTTACTAAAAACTTTATAGTTCCACTTCCTAATTTCTTCTTTAAAGTTATTTAAGATTAGTTGCAGATCTCCACCTATATTATTCTAGCTTTTTTGGACAAGAAGGGTAAAAGTAAGGTGATAGAACCACATTGATTCTAATCTAAAAGGCTTTGAAAAATTTAAATTACTAAGATCTGTGTTTATAAGCATGGGTGTGTGGTCAGAGTGAGATTTTGGAAGATGAGAAATAGAAATATTTGGATATAGATGAACCCATTCTGCATTAGTATAACACCAATTAAGCCAGCTTTGAATGAGAAAAGGGGGTCTTGACAATTGGATCAAGTAAAAGGAGGCCTGCTAAAACATAAGTTAATCATTCTACAATTATCAGTACAATTCTTTAAAAGACTAGCTTTGTAATTATCTATTGGACAATCCCTTGATTTTTCATAACTAAAAATAACATCGTTAAAATCTCCTATTAAACACTAAAGCATAATATGAAGTCTAGCAATTTGCATGAGATTATTCCAAAGTAGTTTTCCATTTTTAAGCTCTTGTTTGAAATTGAAGAAGTTGGGGAGGAAGAAATAGGGGAGGAGAAATTAGGAGAGAAATTATGGAAATCACTAGTTTGGATGCATGGAAGAAATGAGAGAAAAAAGAAGTTGGGGAAAGAAGTTGGGGGCTAAAAAATGAAGTGGGCCCACGGACAAATTTCTTTTCAAATATAGGGAGAAGTGACCAGTCATGTTATCCCTTTCCAGATTCTATCTATCCTTGCGTCTTCCAATTGCTGCCTTGACTTCCTTCTTCGCATTCCATTTTAAAAAAGCTCTTTCCGCTGCTTCTCTGCTGGTTCCTAGTGTGCCATCCCTTTCATTCTCCTGTTTGCTTTACAGATGCTGCTGCCGTTGGCCAAATACTAGATCAGATCAGGTAATGGAGTTTCCGTTTGATTTTCGTTTCTGCTGCTTTCTCTGTTTTTGGGTTTGCCTTTGTGACAATTGGGAATTGCAACTAGCCGCGCGATCGGCAGAAGATTTCTTCAATTGATGGACTTAAGGGCTCAGATCCGACAACGACTATGGATTGCCGGGTCTCCATCATCAATGTGCACCGCTTTCTGGGTCTAGTGTCCTTTGCTTCGGGGTCACTCAGATCTTACCCGATCTAGGCGACCCGATTCAATCAAAAATATGATCTGAATCCATTCATGGGAGATATAATTCATTTTTAGGTCTGGTGTCCTCTGCTTCGAAAAAGGCTGATATGATCGGCAGAAAAGACTAGCACTGTCTCCTTGCTTGATGGATGATAAATACAGAACTGATATGAGTTAGGGGCACCTCTTTTCAAAATTTTGGGAGATATAATTCATTCCATATGCTTTATTTTTTTAATCTACGAAATTATAAAATATTAATAAAGTATTATTAAATTATATAATATTATAATTTTTTTCAAATAATAATTTATTTATATAATTTTATTCATTCATAGATTTTTAAAAATAAAATTATTTATATAAATTATTGTTTAATAATAAAATTATAATTTTATATAACTTAAAAATTATATTACCAATAACTTATAATTTTACAGAGGAAATTGATAATTTTATTTCCTTTTTTCAAAAGCAAACTACAAATTTATTTTACAAAGATACAGATCAAATTTTTTTTCAAGTTGTTTTTTATCAATTAATTATAATTTTAAAACTAATGATGAATATCTATTTTTTAAGAATTTCTTTGATGCAGAAATTAAGTTTATATATTAATATGATGTAGAACAAACTTAGAAAATATTGATTGGAAAAATGTTAATTACTTCTTTCAATTTTGAAATAATTGAATTTTACCTCTTTCAATTTTAAAAAATATAGAAATCATCCATTTAAATTTTATAAAATTTAAAATAGTACTAATTTTTCACTTAATTAATTATTTCATCAAATTATGTAATTTTTTATTTTCATTTTTAAATAAAAATGAAAATATTATAAAATATTAATTTATTTTATTATTTTTTGAATAATAATTTTGCACCATATATATAAGTATTTAATTAAAAATTTATATATAATTTCATTTTTATTAATTATATAACATAAAAATTAAGTATAAAAAAATTAAAAAGTTAACATCCTATAATATATTGATTATTGTTTAAAAAATTCATAACAAAAAATATAATTGGATAAAATAATTAATTAAGTAGATGATAAGTATTAATTTTTAATTTTATAAAATTTAAGAAAATAGATATATAAATTTTTAAAATTGAAATACGTAAAATCTAACCACTAAAAAATCAAAGGAGATAATTTATATTTTTCTATACACCTTACTTATCTTTTGAGAGACTAATTTTATGATTTTTTTTTTGAAGTGCTAGTAGGAACGACTAATACATTGGCTGGATATACATACAAGCATCGGAGAACTCAGAATGTTTAAAAAAAATTAAGGAATATCAAATATTATTTGAGATGAAAAATTAATAAAATAAATAAATTATCAATTAGTGTTTAAATTATGTTTTGACTAATTAATTATTTTTGTATTGAATAGCAATTATAAGTTTCTTTATGACAAAAATTTGAAATTCAATCTTTTTTTAAAAGGGAAATACCTAAATATTAAAATATTGTATGAACTTTTTTTCGGACATTAAAAAATATTTTATTTATCAGATATGTTTAATTATGTATATTTTAAAAAGAGAACTTGTTTTTTTTTGGAATTTATATTTTTAAAACACATTTATTTTCACTTTTTATACTTAAGGGTATAATGATCATTTTATAGAAATATAACTTCTTTCTTCTTAATTTCTCTTTTTTTCAAATAAAAAAAATCACTTCTCTTTAAATTTTTTTCTCTTCTAACTTTTTTTTTTCAAATAATATAAATTTTTTTTTTCACTTTTTCCACTCGCTTCTCTCCGATTTCTTTCTTCCCTCGCTCCTCTCCGATTCAAACATACCACGAGGCTAGGCTAGCATAAATGACAGAAAGTAGCCAAATAGTATGAGGATGATGTACCTGATAACCATATGAATCTTTTACTCTCTAACATTCAAAGCTTGACATTTCATGACTTCAGCTTTTTGGAGAGCCTAGATACGTCCTAAGTGACCTATAACTTTGAAGCAGCGTAATACTAGAAAGGCAAATCCCCACAAACATCGATAATTCGATCCCCCGAACGTTTGGTCTCAGTCAAAACTAACATATCAGGGCTATATTGGGCTATATCAAGATATTAAATTCTGAAGACTCCTCTTGGATGAGGGATTTACTTTTATCCAATTTTAAATGGTGGATTAGGCGATTTAATCTGTACGGATTTAAGCTCATAAGAGCAAGTCCGTAAAAGATTTTCAGTCCATTTTAAATGTCTATATAATACTAAAATGTTAATCAAAAGGAAAAATAAATTTTAAAATCTAATAATTATGACAATTTAAAAACAAAATTATATCATAAATTCAAATATACTGAAAGAATTAAATTAAAATTTAATTCAAGCAAGGAGCAGAATCGCGGAATGCAAATTGCAATAGCTTAGTTACAACGCCAGTGGTCAGACGGAAATTCGGCGCCGCGCGGAGCGAGCTCCGGACGTGAGTGCTTCTATAAACCCAATTTAAATATTCCTAAAATCCCTGCCCCACCCTTTCGTCACCCAAACACGTCCCAAAGAAAAAATATTATTGAAAATCCTATATAAACAAAGCCATAGATATCTATTCGAAGTTCTCAAAATTCCAAGCTTCTCTCTCTTTCTCTCTCACTCTCAGTCGCGGCATCTCACTAACTTGGACGGAGGCGGAGCAGCCATGTCGGACGAGGAGCACCATTTCGAATCGAAGGCCGACGCCGGAGCCTCGAAGACCTTCCCTCAGCAGGCTGGTGCCATCCGCAAGAACGGTTACATTGTCGTAAAGAACAGGCCCTGCAAGGTTGCCTTTTTTTCAGTTTCTGTTCATTCGTTTTTCTTTTTCTTACTTAGATCTGCGATTCTTTGAATTCATGTTGCAAATCTTAAATTTGTTTGATTTCATTTCCTGATGTGTTTTGATTTAAGCTTGTGTTCATTTTCTGCCGTGTTAGTTTTTGTTTACTGTCTCGGCATGTTTCGATGGTAGTAATCCGATCTGAAGATTCGGTTGTTAGTTGCTCAAAATCGGTACAGTTCTGATAATTGTTGGAATCGCTTTATACTGAATTTGATGACAGCTTCTCATTAAATCGTGTATATGGTGATGATATGGTTTCAAATGAACAAATAAATAGAGTTGCCAATAGAATATTCATAGTATGACGTGTTAGAATTTGCCAATTTAGCCTCAATTTTGTGCCTGATTCTGTATTTCTCTTCTTCCTTTTTTTTTTCTTTTTATTAACAATTTTTTTGAACTGGTTCTAATTAACGATTCTATCATGGAAATTCTGCATAGTTGCACAGGTTGTTCGATTTGAGTTCAAATTAACTACATAGGAACAATAGCATTAGGATAAAGTGATAAACCTTGCGTGCCACTATTTTATTTTCACCCATCTTCCTAGTGAGTGTGATGTATTTACTGCCCTTCGAAAGGAGATGCAAGGAATTTCCTTGTACTGATAGCATTCGTTGCCTATTTATTTATTGCGTCTCTTCTTGCTTTTGTGGGCAGTTGAGAGGTGATGAGAGAATAATGAAGTTATAGAGTAGTAGTCTGGTGATAACATTGTGCAGGATTATATTGAAAATTAAGAGTTGTTATTTTTTACCCCAAAAAATAAAATTAAGCGTTTGAATTTAATACTTTCATGGTACATGCTTTTTTGTAAAATGCTCCGGAGCATCTCCTTAAACATTTGTTTTATCATTTGGAGTTGTCACCATCGAGAACAATGCTTTTCACAAGATGCAATTGAAAAGTACCATGAAATCTTTTCATAGTCATTCACAGGATGTCTGTTGTAGTCTAATTTTCATCCTATTTCGACAGGTTGTTGAGGTTTCAACTTCCAAAACTGGCAAGCATGGGCATGCTAAGTGTCACTTTGTTGGTATTGACATCTTCACTGGCAAGAAGCTTGAAGATATTGTTCCCTCTTCCCACAACTGTGATGTATGGTTTTTTGTTTTTTTATTTTTATTTTTGTTGGCTTCAGATGCACATTAACACTTCATGTATTTAGTTTGAGGATTTTAAGATGTGTTTTCTTGTGTTACAGGTCCCACATGTTAATCGTACTGACTACCAGCTGATTGATATTTCAGAGGATGGATTTGTATGGTTATAGTTGCCTTGTCTTTTTTTATTCTCCATGTAGCTGTACATTGTTGTCTTCTTTTAAAAGCTTAATGTAGGACTCTTAAATTTATTAGGTGAGTCTGCTGACTGAGACTGGCGGTACTAAGGATGATCTTAGGCTTCCAACTGATGAAAATTTGCTTACACAGGTTAGCTTGTTTGTTTTTTTATTTTTTTCTCTTTCTCTTTTCGCTTAATTTGATAAGGTTTTTCACCGTAAGATAATTGGCAGCTTCTCATTGTTATAGATGTGAACTTGAAATGGGCAGCATTTGAATTCGTTCTGTGGCTTTTTAACTTGGAATCTAAGTTACCTAACACTAGTGATCTCTTCAGGAGAAGAAATATGATGTGAAAGGGAAGGAAATCAAGAGTTATCACCTTAAAAATAATCTAAAAATGGGAAGATAACATTAAATTTCCTCCTGATTCGCTAACTTTCCATTAGACCATAATTAAATTGCAATTTGTTTGATCATCTGCCAACTTAAATCAATATATGTAATGAAATTCATATTTGATCTGTCATGCAGATCAAGGATGGATTTGCTGAGGGTAAGGATCTGGTTGTGACTGTTATGTCTGCCATGGGTGAGGAGCAGATTTGTGCCCTAAAGGACATTGGCCCCAAGTAAATTGCCATGCTCGTTTAATGCTGAAAACTGGAAGTCAAAACTGCGATATATAGTATTTTTGGTTCTTCTTTATTCTGAGTTTGTGTACTAAACCAACCAGACAATGCATCATTCACAAAGATGTGGTGGTTGAAACTATTGGATGACCCTATTTACAAGTCCCCAACCTTTTTTTCTCTTGTTGCATTAGATGACAAGTGCCTGAGCGAAAAATTATCTTCATGGTGCGAAGAAGTTATATTGGCCTGTAAGACATCTGCTGTAGTTTCAGACCTTTGTTTGACAATACAAAATTCTTCATTCCGGTGTTTCTTAGCTGCACCTGAGTTTTCAGCTCTATTCTGAAGTATAGATTTGCGCCCCAAGTTCGATTACTTTTAATTTGTGGAGGCACTGTTATGAATTTTTATAAATTTTATTTCTGTTTGACTAATTTTTGGCCTTTTAACACTGCCAAAAATATGATAGCATGCAATTTCAATGACCAAATGCATTCTCTGAACCAATCATGTGGAATGCTGCTTCGGATATCTTTGCATAAGCTTGTTACCTTCACAATGTAGAATACCAATTCCAAATTTCTGTTATCATTGCTGTCGGGGGCTGGTGGGTAGGTGTGGGGGTGGTAAATAGTTGCTTACATCTCCTCGAATCCTTTTCATTAGCATCCTTATCATCTTCGGGTGCTCGTGTTATCACTTTATGTTACAATACTAATTTGAGCAATCATGTGAATTGCACATGCGTACTTATGAGACAATCCCCTCTATTTTTCAAGTGTAACACAATTGAATTCAATTATTTTAAATGTGTGCTTGTATAATTCTCCTAATTATGAAAAATATATAAATAATCTCTTAGGGTATGTTTGGTTTGTGGTATCATTATAGACCTCTAGAAGTCACTAATTTGCAATGTTGCTTTCCTCTGCGGGGTTAAAAGATATTGAGTATATAATGTTTTCGAGGATTGTTTCCGCGATACACAGTTTGATTTCTACGTAGCGAAAGGTTGGGGTATGTACAAAAGGGTGGGGTATCTTATATTTTTATATTCTTTTGTTATTAATTATTATTATTAAATAAGTTCCTCCATTACTAAGTTTTTATTTCATATTCTCAATTATCATTGCACATCATTACATCTACCCATCATTATCCTTAGTTGTCTCTATCCACTACCATATCTAATAATCAATTTTCATCACTTCCACCAAATACATCTCATTGTATCTAGTTAGCACTAGCCCTTTCTTTAAATGTTACCATCTATCACTACCTTCAATTAGCATTGTCCAGCATTTCTTTTACTCTATTTGCTTTTATATTTAACCATTTTTAATCATCATTACCTATTATTGCCGTTACCCTTTCAAAGTATGTGGCGGTAAAGGTTTTTTATCCATTACTATTGTTATCAATTTTTTCAAATATGTGGTTGTGGACATTTTTCATCCACTACAACATTTACTTTCAAGCACAATCAATTATTATTAGAAACTGTTGTTATCACTCTTTAGTAGTTGTTGTTACCTTTCATGATCATTTCCATCTATTACTACTTTTATCATTTAACTCTATTATTATTACCCACTACTAGTACTATCTTGCTCTCTATCACTATTGACTCCTTTCTTTCGTTGCTTTTTTCATACATTTCCATCTAATTTTTTGCAAAAATTTATTTTATTGTGTTTAAAAAGAAATTAATTGGTATTTTTAATCCCTTAAAATTTACACAAGCTATATTCTTGCTCTCCACAAACTATTTTGAGCAATTTTACTTAATTTTTGTAAACTACACAATATCATTCACATTGTTAACTACATCAAATTTATTAATGTAAATTATTGTATAACTCATAACCTATCATCCTAACTAGTAAAAAATAAATTGGAGCTTGACACTTTTTATGAAAAAGTTATAAATTTTTCATAAAACTTACAATTTTTTACATAGAGCTTCCAACGTATTCATTAAAAAAAATTACAATTGTTTATTAGAATATGGGATTGCAAGCTTTTTTTTAATAAAATTTTACAACTTTTTAATTAAAAATCATTACATGAGCAATCACACCTACAATGTGAAAATATTAAGTGCCCTCTGAAAAAGTTCCAATATTTTATGAAAAACTCAATACAAGTAGTATTGGTGCTTTAAAAAAAAAGAAGAAAAGAAAAACAGAGCACCAAAACAAATCCCTATCTACATGTACATAACTTGCAAAATTGATCATGTTCGGCCGTACTATTTTGACCTTGAAGTTCAACCTTGACTTGATATTCGCAGATTCTTTTTAAACAGTTTATATAACTAAACAATTAGATAGTTCAATTATTTTATGACAAAAGAATTATACTCAGGAGCAGGTAGGGGCTGATGTCTTACCACAAGCTTAGGTTAAGGCTTGCGTCTAATCTGATAGTAATTTGTAATATTTGGCCGGAAGTAATTAGAAGGATTAACATTAATTTCAAGAGTTTAATATTTAAGAACAAAACGATGCTTGATGTTTGTAGTTTGTCACCAACGGTTGATGCCTTTGCCACTGAATGTTCAAAGCCTAATCCTTTAGTTGCAGTCAAATCACTACTAATAAAATTGCGGATAAATAAGGAAAAGTGTAATTGTTATGGGGGTAAAATTGTGAAATACCATAACTAGCCTAACAACAACATTATTATTACAGCCACAATTTTAAATCATATTCGAAGGTCCAAACCGTCATTTAATTAGTATGCTTTAATATGTAATACTCCAATATTATCCTATTATATGGGAAGATCGTGGATATTCTTCATCCGGAGGACTATGGAGGAGTAAAAAAATTTTTACTCGCATGGACCATATATCAAAAATAGAATATATATACGATTTTTTAATTTTTGGGTCCAATGTAAAATTAATATAAAAAAGAATAAAGACATTAAAATTTTTAAGGGCTTGGGGCCGCTGTTAGTTCCCCTTGCCTCTACCAGTGCCAGGAAAAAATATTTGTAGTCGGACATTAGAATTAAGACTTCACAGTACTGTCCCTTTTACTTTGACAAATCATATATTTTAACATTATAATTGAATAGATATTAAAATTTAAAATGTAATTTTTTAGCGGTTAAAATATAGAAGGTAATAGTAGTAATATTTTCCTTCTCCCTCCGAGCCAAAGATAAAAAAAAATTATGCATGAAAAAAGAAATATTTTATCATCAAAAAATTACATGATAATATTTATGACAGTTCTCAATCATAATTTTATAATCATTATCCTTACATCTATTTGAAATCAAACCTCACAAATGTTCTCATATATCATATAAATACTTATTCCATATCTTTTTGGTACCTCAAACTTTTATTTAATATAAACATTTATAATTTAGAAATATTTATTTAACAAGAAATATTAATCTCGCTCTAACACAAAAACATAACTTGCAAAGACAGTATACAATAAAAAATAATTACAAATTGATAATAATTAGAATTTAAATTAAATTCAAGACGTACAAGAAATGTTGATAACATGCTGAAGACAGCTTCAATTGGTGAAAATATGGGGCAAAAACTGGTGAAGGGCTGTCAATTTCCATCCAAAGTGTCCTGTCAAGAAGAATGCTGAGCTATCTCATGAAGGAAATGTTACTGAGATTCTTTACAGAGGCCAGCCCAATCATGAACCTCCTCAGCCCAAGAAGCTTTAAAATTCAAATGAGAATTCGAATATGCAAGGAAATCTTGATTCTGCTTATCAAAATAGAATAAAAGAAAGGATGAATAAGATATATCAGGAGTCCATTCAGGCAACAAGTGACAACGAGGACGTAGATCATGAAATTGAAGTTGGAGAGAAAAATGATGAGCCTGATTGAAAGAAGAGTTAAGGAATTAGTTGACATAAATCTTTTCCAGCTAGACTTAACCGCTTATGTTTTGAAAAATGTTACTTACACTTGTATTTATCTACAATCTCACTCACAATTGCGCACGTTATTACCTGAGTCAAATCTGATTCAGATTTCATCATATAAGCAAAGGGAAGACGGGAGGTTAATGAAAAAAATATGAGCATGATTCCAAGAGGAGGTAAGGATTTAGTTGATAGAATTTGTTCATGCTATAACCAATCAATTATGGTTAGAAAAAATGTTATTATATTTTTATTTATTTACAACTATATTCATGTTATCTAATTCATATTGTATCATAAGGTGTTTGGCTCACGGGATTTTAGATTCCTAAGAAAGTGTACATTTTCAGTAGAGATGTACATGGGTCGGGCCGTTAGGGTTGGCCTAAAAAAATATAGGGTTTACTCTCATTTTTTTAGTTTAATAGACTTGTTAAGTTTTTTTTATACCATAATAAAAAAGTCTGACTCGGCCCGGCCTGACCCGACCCGATTATATTAATTTATTTTTTTATAATATAATTATATATTAAAAAATAATTATATCTTATTATTTTTAATATAAAATTTTAATTTAATATAATTAAATATTTTATATATTTAAGTATTATATTATCTCTTTAAATACATATTTTTATATTAAAAATAATTTTTTTACTTAAAAAATAAAAAAATTAAAATAATCGAGTATTCTGGTCGAGCCAGGCCAAAATTTTTTAAAACACAATCGGATTAAGCCATAATTTTTTTACTATTTACCCCATTTGACCCAGTCCAAAACCTGTCCGGCCCATCCCAGGTACATCTCTAATTTTTAAGAATGTGATTCCTGAAAATTTAATTAATGAGAATATAATATTTTTATATTTGATTTATTATAAATTTTTTTGAGAATATTTTAATATTACATTTCTATTTCATGAGAATCTAAGATACCCATGAAAATATTTTAGGAGAATGTTGGATCAAAAAGATTCCCGAAAATGTGACATTCCTATATTTTTTTTTCAAACCTTGAACTAAATATGAAAATGTGATATTCTTTTAAAATATTCCAAAGAATGTTAAAAACATTCCGCGAATCAAACACCAAGAGGAATCAACAATGGCAAGGAAATAAGTAAATAATCATTAAATTGTACTTGGTAAAAATAAAAAATGAGATGCATTGCAAAAGGAGATAAGAACTCCATTAAAATAAATGTGTTTGATTATGCTATAATTAATTGTTTATGATTAGAAAAATATTACTTGCATTTCTATTTATTTGCAACTTCCCTAGTAATTGTTTACATATCATAATTTGAGTCAAATTTGACTTATGCCATTTAATCTCTGAGGAGTGTTATAAATGAATGGAAATGCGGATAGAGCTGTTCTTAATAATATGCTATCCTAAAACAAGATCATAATTTTGTAGAACTACAGAGATTGGGTTGTCCGACGCAGCCTGGTAACATAGAACATGATCTCCTAGATGATAATGATAGACGGCGCAAATATGGGCAGAAAGTTGTGAAAGGAAACCCTTATCCAAGGTGGTATTTCTTGTAATCCCCGTTTGCTTTTGATGCAAATATGTAACTGAAAAGTTTTGCAAATCACAGGTTTGGTTCCCTTAGTTTCAAACATGTTTGCAATTTTAGCCTGGCAGTTTCAATTTAGAGCAATTTGATCACCGTAGATGATGTAAGCATATATTCAGCAGCCATGTCATGACATATCAGATGCCATATCATGCCCTGTCAGCAGGTATGGCCATTCAGAGGAAGCGGAGGCGTCGATTATGTCATGTCATCTCATGGATGACTTTGTCAATAAAAATATGCATCACCATAGTAGTAACCAATTCCTGTAATTTTGAGCCTATGATAAAATTGCTGTAATCAGTTCTAGAAGGCTAAAATTGCAGTAAGTTTAAAAATTCTGGAGAACTAAAACTGCAATTAAACTGGTGAAAATAAGAGCAAATTAATAGGAGACCGAATTCGTGAAAGTAGCATTACTCATGAATCCTGATTGGTTAGTCATTAATCTTTTTGCTTATTACTGTGAAAGTAAACAACAATTATGCATGTTTTGTGGCCCGAAGGAGCTACTAGCCTACTACAAATGCACAAATGCAGGTTGCAATGTCCGGGACCATGTTTAAAGGGCTTCAACGGATCCTAAAGCCGTCATAACAACATATGAAGGGAAACACAACCAGGACGTGCCAGCAGCTAAAACCAGCAGCCATGCTATTGTCTATTGCCAACAACATGGCACAACAGCTTTATTCACACAGTGCCACGGTGGAGCTGGATACTTTCAGCAGCAGAGATCTTGGAAACGATGATCAAAGCCAGTGGCTCAGCAACGGCTGAAGGAAGAGCAAATAACCTAGTTTTTTCGCTTTCTCCAATCTAGGAATGAAGAAGGCAGTTGGAAAAGAGCAGGAATACAATGAGACAAAATGTGTCACAAATCAAAATTCAAGAATAA
Source organism: Sindora glabra (assembly GCA_020226215.1). Classification (NCBI taxonomy): domain Eukaryota; kingdom Viridiplantae; phylum Streptophyta; class Magnoliopsida; order Fabales; family Fabaceae; genus Sindora; species Sindora glabra. Next base: position 32,384,536 of record CM035236.1, on the reverse strand, counting down.
TGTATCTTTTCATATTGCAAAAAGAATGCACATACAATTACAGATGAAGGATTGTAATACCATATCATCAAATAAAGAGAGTTTTTAAACAATTGAATCTTTTTTCTTATTTTGGAGTAATCTCCAATACTCACAAAGTATCCCTCTACAAATATGACATTTTCTATATATTCTCCAGTGTTAACTTGCTCTTACCCCATTGACCACCCGTTGTTGGATCGAATCAATTTTTTCGAGTTACAATGGTAGGAATCTGACCGTGGTTTACAAAATCAATCTTATTCAAACGTAGGCAGCACAATACTTTCTCGGGAAGTTCCTCTGGCTTTTGAGCCTGTAAAGCCAAAGAAAGAGGAATGATCCATGAGAAGTAGTCTCATGCAGAGCAAAAAAATTGTAGTTGACTATCAAATAATCCCCTCTTGCAAACAATGAAAAAAAAAATAGATTTGTAATAATTAGTGTCTTACCTGGATGGTTAAACCCACATTAAGTATTGCGTTCTTCGTACGGTCTCTAAGTGCATCAAGCCCTTTCCTGGATATGTAGCTAAAGCGATGTATATCCAGGTCAATCTCAAAGTAGTTAGGTCCCTGCAAATAAGAACTTAGAAGTGAGTTTCTACCAGTATTAGGGAATAATCAATATGCATGACAAAGTTAGCTTGAATCGATGCTAAAAGACCACCAAAGTACTTTGCTAGACAACATAGTATAAATCGTTTAAGTCAGCACCGAACTAATTTGAGAATATGAAGATAATTTCTAAGATTTCATCAACTGAACAGAGAAGATGAAAAACTTGAAGCAAGGAATTTAATTGTACATACCACAAAGAAATTGTGTTGGGGGCGCGACAGCACTGGCTTGCCATTGTAGGCGTTTATAAGTTTCTTCTCTGCAGAATTCAGATTAAGGTCTTCTGGGTTAACCACCTCGGCCAAAATCTTCAGCCTCTCCCGGAAGGATACCGAGCTTTCCTTTGCATATCCTTTTACCTTCTCCATCTCATCATCCACCAATCTCTGCCAAAAAAGGGAAAAACAATACTATCGTTCAACTAAAGGGATAGACACTCAAGAAATAGCTACCAAATTGCAGCGAGGCTAAATAGAATAGCTTCCTGAATATGGAAGATATCTCTTGCACCAATATTTTAATTTTTCAATCAAGAAGCTGCGCCAGATGCCAAATCCCTACTGAGTCCCACAAAATGTGAGGCCCACTTACACTCTCTGCGTTAATCGAGCAGGAATTGTGCATCTAGCTTCTATTTTATCAAGTAACCATTGATGCTAGAAAATACCTTGATGGTCTCTTGAAATTGAGGAGAGATCTCTTCACTAAAATTCTCCGACACCTTAAAATACAATACAAGACTCATGCCTTCCCCATCCGCTTCGCCGAGGAACATCGAGGCTGGGTATGTAGGTAACTGGCATAAGAGCACCAAAATTATGTTATACTATAAAATCTTTTATAGTACATGCTATTACAACAGAATAAACTAGTCATACTCCTTGCACTTCATAATCGACCCACGGATTCTTAGCAGGTGGAGTTAATCTAGCTCGAATTGTATCGTGTATGCAATCGTAAGGGCAATTGTGTATGGTAGGATGTAAGTGGCATTTTTCAGAAACAGCATCCATAGACTTGGTCGAGGGGGCACAATAATAGTTATTACAAAAAAGTGCAAATAATATACTGTAAGGCTAAAAGAGCAAACCTGAATGTTAACTATAAGGAGGGAAGGCACTTTCTCATGAGGTTCCAGAGAAGGAAGTTCAAGATGCTGAGCAATGTGACTTAATTTCCGAGAGGTGGCAAAAAAATCAACACCAATTGGTACATAAGGACTGATATCTGGAGCAGGACACTTTTGCTTATTACTGCAAAATTAGTAATCAGCAGTTAGCATATCTGAAGTCAAGATTTCGGAAAATTGAAGAAAATCAATGGATTCAATCAATAGACTAACTGATATGCATAGCATGACACATCATTGACATATAATATGCTGGTATACCTGAAAAAGGTCTCGCCTCGGAGCTTAAACACTGAAGGTGAAAGTGCAGACCAAGTTCCTGGCAATGGCTTCTCTGCAGATAAAGGAACTTGAAGCCCGACTCTGGGACGATAAAGATATTTCTCAGCTGCCGCACCTGTTCATCCAATCTGTTAGTATCATAATTCTAAGTATACTACATAAACACACACACATACGTACACATATAATGTGTGCGCGTGGGAAATGCCTCACCACATTATGCAAAAGTTCAATAAATGCCAGAACAGACTGATGATTATCTCCTGCTATCATTAAAACAGATTTAATGCTATGAAATTTGGAAAGTAAAACGCCAAATCTTGACTGATAAGTGATGACAATTTAGATTAAATTTTTTACACGGCTCGAGATCTATATAAAAGAATATTCCGACTAATGAAAAGCAAAATACTTAGAGCAATACAAAAATCTTCATTTTTACTTACATATCTCAGCCAACTCATTTCCTTCCACAGATTTCCTTGTTACAGAAAGCATGATAACTGTTGATTTTCTTTGCGATGATTGAGGACTTGGTGGACCATGATTCTTGTCATTGCCACCATCTATTTTGAGGTAACTTTCATAATATCCCTCATATTTACATCCTGACTCTATAAAGCAAGATGATGCAGTTTCGTACTGGACTAACTGAGTCTGAGAATTTGTGACGCTTGCCGGAAAAGGAAAATAATCTGTAAAATATAAATAAATGAGAAACAGAAATGTTGGATGAACATGTTAATTTTGCGATTCTGAAATAATGATTAGGAAAATAATGATATATAAAATGAATTACCTCCACCATGCACACTGCTGAAGTCATCATCCGAATCAGAATCTAGAATGCTAGTTGAATCAAACCATGCATCATCTTGGCAAATTCCTGCGAAATATCAGCTCTGCTGTCTTTAAAAGCTGGTCCAATGTCATAATAACATATATAACAAGAATGCATAATATTAGCTTCCATTTGTTCATCATTGGTAGTCGGTTCCATGTTTTCTTTCGCAATTGCCTAATGCAGTATTGACAATGGTGATCATACGACTTCTCATTACGAATATTATTAATGCATTATAGTCAGCAATAAGACATAAATTTATTTAATATATCTCTTTATTATTCCAACATAACATTCTCTTGTGTAAATGCATAGGCATGCTAGTAGGATTTTGAATTACAGCAGGAAGAAGGAGGGGATTTAATACCATTGTCAATTTGAGTGTGGTATTGTAGCTGGGTGAGATGAAATGTCATGTTTGAAACCTCGGATCTCCGGTGAACAAAGTCACCAACACTAAAATCTCCAGCATTGCTAATCCTTTTCAAAGCGACATCAGTGTTGTTCCGGCATTTAGATTTGCTCCTCTTGTGAGATTTACTCTTCCTGTTTGGCTTGGCGCCACAGCCTCCCATTTTGAACACCAACTTTACTAATCCAGTCAACATTGGGTCTTTTCTTCATAAACCTTGTCAATCCAATGAAAAAGGCAGGCCCTGGATCTATGATCTTACTGGGAATTCAAAAACCTCTCTGCCATTTTGAATATCAAATCAACATTAAGAAAAGGAAGAAAACCGTTGCCATTAAATCCCCAAAACTGTTGAATCCATTATTTATGTTGAACAAAATATTAGATAGAATTCAATTAACAGAAGATTATTATCCAATATTCATTCTCCCTGAAACCATTTGCTATTATTCGCCCCTCTCACTCATGTAATCTGAATTTTAAGGATCTTAAAAAAAATTGAAAAATCAAATTTAAGGGGATTATATGTTCCAGTTTATTAGATTAAACCAGTTAGAACAATATATATATATATTTGGTAATTTTCCTCTTTGTCTATTCCTCTTCTTTCCCGAATTGAGCACATACCTTAATTAAATCAATCAGTACATTACAATTAGAAAGATGCTCTCTCCACCCTGAACCCGCAGATAATCGTATGAAAAACCTGCTATATTGTATCGCATCGCATGTGGTTCTAACACAGCTCTACACCACCTGCAATAAAACCAGAGACAATAAAGGAATCAAATTTAGATCCGTCAATCAGTTCTTCAATGGAACTTATAAAAAAAAAATTACCATATTTTTGCAAATTAGTAATCTTTAAATTCAGGGTTGACCAGTATCAGATGATATTGCCATATACCAATCAAAGAATAAGGAAAAAAAAAATAGATTTTTGCGAACAAGAAAAAAAAGTTACATGGATAGCATCAAAGTGGTGAACATGAGGTTGGTTTGGAATTCTGGATTCATTACATAAATAACATAAAAAGTGGTCATAATTGGCTGCAATGCTGAACTGGTAACATAAATGAAGCAGTATGAGCAAAGTAATGGTGAAAATGAGAACAGGAAAAAGAAATATAGAATATAACATGGATTAGTTGCATTCAATTGTATGACCAATAATATACATGCAGACGGATGATGTATGCATGGAGGATTAAAGAAAGCAGATTTGGATCAAAACTGCAGAAAATTGAAATGATGATAAGGAAGATGATGAACATGCATGATGATGAAGAAGAAGAATTACCTGAATCATAAGGAGGGGGAGAGGAAGCATGAAGAGAAAGAGGAATCGTGGTTCCTTTTGGGAAAGGAACTTCGATTCCTCTAAGTTTGTGTCTGTGGGCTCTGTCTGTCTGAGAAAAAAATGGACTGAAATGTACAGCGAGAGAGAGAGAGGGACAGAAGACAGAGACAGAAGAGATTTTCAGGACACCACGACCCAAAGGAAATGCAAAACCTCCGTTCTATTCGGATCCTACGCTGTTGTCAGTCTTTATCCTCTCCTTTTAAATCTCCCTCTTTCTCCCTCTCCCCCTTTATTTGGTTTTTGGTTTATAAATTTTTGGCTTCTTTTTTAGCTGTTTATTTTCTTCTTCAAATTATGTTTTGGATAAATATATTAAAAGTTTTTTTTTTTTTTTACCTTTTATTAGGAAGCCCTAAAAATGAAAGGAGAGGATCGGAGGAAATCCTTTGTTATTTTGCTTAATTTAACTTTACTATCTCATGATTGTACCAACGGATTGTTCCAACGTTAAATTGAAGCATGGAATGTCAGCAAATAATTCATTAAAATATTCATATTAAGCGTAATTACATTTTATTACATATAATTTTAAATATTATAATTTACTTATTTATACTTTTAATTATTAATATTTTATTTACTTAAATTATTTTTCATTTAAAATTCAATCAAAAATTTATGTGCATTCACATGTATTATTATAAATGATTTTTACTTCCTTAAATTTTAATTCAATTTAACACTTACTTAAAATAAATTGCCCTAAAAAAGGTTTAATTTTATTAGAGATTTATCATGATAATTTAGTTCATAATTATTGAATAAAATTTTTTGGAGATAAATTATTTCTAAATGAACTTTAAATTGAATCAAAATTTAGTAAAATAAAGATTATATGCAATGTATATAAATTTTTTGTTAAATTTTGAATTAAAAAATTAAATGAGCAAAGTATTATAAATTAAAAGTTTAGATAGGTAAGTTATAATATTTAAAATTATACGTGAATTCACTAAAAAAATTATGAATAAATAAAATATAATTTTTTATATTAAAATATAAAATTTACTAAAATAATATTAAATATTACTTTACATACTAACAAATTTTCTAGTTGGTAATGTACATATAATTCATAAAGAAGATTAAAATAACACTAAAAAATAGTATTATTAATAATTCTAAATTTAGATCCTTCATTTTAGTGAGTCGATCTTTAATTTCAGTAAATATTATCTTTTTTTAAGAGAACTATTAAAATAATATGAAATGTTTGAACTTTCAGTAGTATATAAATATAATTACCAAAAACCTCCGCGCATGAAATGTTTGAATGGAAAAAGTCAAAAAATTATGTGATATACAATTATACTGTTTGAAACCACGTTGGAATATATTTTTTAAATAAAAAATAATTAAATTATTAAATATATATTTTAAAAAATTAAAAATTAAATGTTAGATATAACAAAAAAGTATAAATTTTTTTAAAAAAATAAGTACTACTTGAAGTATTTCAAAGCATATAACAAAAATCGGATCCAATTTAATTTTGTCATCTCAATTTTAATTTGTTTTAAAGTTAATATACGTCGAAATTTTTGCCAGGATCTTCTCCTTATAATGTAGTAGGAAGTGAACTAGAAAAATTTTAAAGGATAAAAATTATGGATCTGATTGTTTGTATCCTGATTACAGTTTTATAAAATAGATTTTAAAAATAAAAAAAAATAAGGAAGTATTTAGTAAGTTATTTTGAAAATAATTTTGAATTACAAGAATGTTATTAATGAAATGTGTTTTAGAAAAAAAATAAAAATAACTTAAAATTATTTTTTATTTTTAAAATATATGTTTTAAAATAATTTTTAAAATTAAAGAGTAAAAATATTTAAACAAACAGGTTATTTTATTCTTTTATTTTTAAAAATTAAAAATTAATTTTAAAAACATGAACTCAACAGTCTCTGTATCTCTCTCGGTTTCGGACCTGGGATTTCGCGCGCAGACGAGAGTGAAATTACAAAACTAGGAGATGCCTCATTTTGAAATATGTGTGATCCACGTGTCATTCTCTGAGAGCACTGTGAGCGTGATTGAGAGACTGGAGCTTCTTAAACACGTGGAGATTGGAGTCCACGCTCGTTGCATGCGACAACATTTTAATGCACTCGGGTTCCCCAGAAATTTTTAAATAAATAAAATAAAGGATAAATTGTTTATAATTTTCTAAATTTTAATCTAATTATATTTTATTTTTATTTTAAAATATACATTTATCTATTTTAAAAAATATAGGAGATACATGTATATTTAAAGTAAATGTAACGAGATATTAGTGTATAAAAATTAGTATATATTTTTAAAAATAAAAAAATTTGCATATAATTATATTAGATTGATGTTGCAGATAACGTAGGTGTCATTGGCCCTGAAATAAAATAAAATATTATGCTAATTGGAAAATTTTTTTATTAATATATATTTCTGCAATTTTTATAGAAAAGTTTATACTTTTCATCATCTTTTATTGAAAATTATATATTTTATATTAAAAAATAAAAAATTGTAAGAGTGTTTTTATGTGACTTTAATCGATGGGACAACAATTTTTTTTGGTACTACTTATGCACAAAATTTATACGCATTATAATTTTGTGGAAAAAAAAAACCTAAGATTTTGTACAAAAATTTATGACTTTCATAATTTTTTTTATAAAAAATCATGAAGCTTTTGAGTCCATACGGAGCACCCCAAGAAAAAGTTATTTTTATTAAACTTTTTCTTATTACGTTTTTTTTTTTGGGTAAAGCTTTTTGTAGTAGTTTGAGGAAAAGGCAAATAATATTTGTAGAGCTTCCATTATTCCTAATTTAATTTCTTTCGTCTCTTTATATTTGTTTTTGACCCTAGTTTCCCTTCTTCTTCTTCTTTTTTCATTATTTAGTGATTATTTTTCTTAGTGCTAATTATGCGACGGTTTGTTTCATCCTTTATTTAAAGTACCAATCTTTTTATGAAATATATATAATATGTAAGTCTTCACTCGCCATTTATTAAAACAACGTGGAGCTTAATAGTATTAAATCTTAATAATTCAAAGAATTGAAATGCTGCAAACAAAATATTAATTTGATGAAAAATATATAATGGATTTTATCTGTTAATATAAAAGGATTTCAGTCATTAATGTTTTAGACATCAAATGGGCATATTTTAAATATCAAAACAATTGCATCTAATAAATCTTCAATTCGATTTTTTTATTAAAATAATTACGTTTTACACTTCAAGATGCTTTTTTTTTTTTTTGTCTTGTTATCAATTTACAATAAATAGTTTTCCAATTCCATTTCATTATATTTAAAGTTATTAAGTATGGCCTATTATTGACGATACGAGGAATTTAATTTCACAAAAATATAAGGTGCATTTTATTTTAGAGAATCAATTATTTTATCATAGTTATTATGAAAAATTAAAATAATAAATAATTAAAATTTTTAAAATTATTTTTGAGTTACGTATTATTCATCAAAATATGAAAATTTACACATAGATTCAAATTTTTTGGTTGTCACTAAAAAGGCAAAAATTGCAGCAAATTTATTCCATAACATTATTAAAAGCTTTGAATTATATGCATAAATCGAAGTTTGTGGAAATTAATAATGGAAAAGTCGTAATCAGGCAAAGTGGGAATACTTTGTTGAGTTATAATGCGCGTCCCTGGGGCGAGCGGCGAGCGGCGAGCGGCGAGCGGCGAGCGGCGGGCGGCGGGTGAGCGACAAAGACATTTTTGCCGAAGAACAATTTGGTTTGGTGCCACTTTTTTGTCAATTCATGAACTTTGTCTAACCCTATCGTATTCCTTTTTTTTAATGGTGATTAATAATAATTCTGTTACTATTTCTCTAGTTTCTTTAATTATTGTCATGGAAAATTGTAGACTTAATTTTCTTCCTTAGTTTAAATAAATCACATAAAACTGTCTTCATTAATTCACAATGTACACCTAATTTTTTAAATTATGAAAACGTGTAAATAACTCATATATGACTAACTACTAATGCAAAATACATTTTTATCTTTAAAATTTACCATCTGTGATATTTGAAGCGTAACTTCAATGTAGTTTTATCCTAAAATTTATTCTAAAATTAAATTTAATTAATTATTAATATAAAATATCTTATGCTATTAATAAATGAGAAGAAGATACATTATTTAAAAATAATTATAATTAAGAATTTTAATAATAATAATAAATTTAACTAATTTTTATTATTGCAATAATATATAATTTAATAACAATATAAAATTAGTTTATACTGAAATTAAATCACATTTAAATTCATTTACTATTTATGGACGCTAAAATTTCAAAACCTACAAATTGAAGGTGTCTTTCATTATCAAATTTTCTATCTCACCTATTTTATTAAAGAATGAATATATATTTTATTAAGGTTACTAAATAAAAAATTAACACAAGGATTGTGTGCATATGGTTTCTGACGATAATATCGGCCATTTACATATTTTTGTAATTTGGAAAATTATGAGTACAATGAATTGAAAAGGGATTATATATAATATCCCACTGGATGATGATAAAACTGTTGTAATAAATTATGTTAATAATTCTCTTTTAATATAATGATTTTTAAGAAAAGCCTTAATTACTTTTTTCTCATCGTAAAAAGTTATATTTTATGAAGAATTCTCGTTTAGCATTTTACTATGTATTCGAATGTGAATGTGAATGCGAACGATCAACTATTACTTCTCGTATCTACTAGGACACACATCGCTTAACGAAAACAGTTTCCGGTTTTTGAAAATAAAAAATTTGTTTGTTTATCTGATTTTTTTTAAAAAAATATTTTTGAAATTCTTATTTTTAAAAATAAAAATAAATATTAGATATTTTCTAAACTTATTCTTTTATTTTTAATCACAGTTTTATAATTAAATAAAAAAATTTCTTATTTACTTCAATGAACATTATTTATTTTTTTATTTTTTAAAATTTTAAAAAAATTAAAAAATATTTTTAAAAATTATTTTTTAAAAATTAATTTTAAAAATAAAAAATTAAAAATATTTAAATACAGTAAACGCCACTCTAACACATTTATTTACACCCGGTCACTCATCCTTTCATAGAAGTTACTGAACTTCTTTACTGAAAGGTTTGATAAATCAATATTCAATTTAAGTATGGATTTAACTTTTTCCTTTTTTTTTACTGAATAAAATCCTTCCTAATTCATTCATAATGCTATTATAATCTCGAATTTTAAGGTATCCTTAAGAATTTTAGTACTCAGGATGGTATAATAAAATACAAATTACTGAATAAGATTACAAAGCCATTATCAAGATTTTTATAATCTTATCTATTTTACCACATCATTTCGAGTATCAAACATCTAAAGGCACCTTAGCAAGCACTATAATCTTCATAATTTCGATACCAAAAGAAAAAGAAAAAAACACATCCAATTATGCATGCGTATATTAATTGATCTGACACCCACATAAATATTAATGTGGAAAATATATATTATTCTAACATAAGTTCATTTGGAACATACACAAAATTAAAGGTCTGCACCAAAAAGAATAAATAAATAAAGATTATTCTTTTTAAAAGATCAACAAACACAGATTATTGTTCCTTTTTAAAAAGGCCGCCTTGGAGAGAGCGTTGATACAATATGAAGCACCAAAAGGCTAGAAGGCAATGTCACCGGAAATTTTAATTTTTAAGAAATTAAATATTTTTATTATTAGATTGCATATGCATTAGAATTTATATTTTTATTTTAACTCAATTACTATAAAATTAAAAAATAATAATAATAATAATAAAATACCCTACCTATAATGAAACCCAAAACACTAACCAAAGTTATATCATTTGAGCTAAAAGGAAATATTATGTAGAGTAGAGGTTACGCAAAGCCGACAGAGTTGAGCCATGAGTCGGTCGGTGCCTTAGGCTTTTGGCGCAAACAACTTCATTTTAAAAATGCTTATAAATCTTAATTTGCCGCTGATTTGTCACTATATATGTACTCCTAATATAATATTTAAGATAGAAACACAATGCATGATTAAATTTAAATAATCTGCGAAGCTAATTAAGCCATATACCAAATTATTGTCAGTCACTACTAATGTGAATGATTGAATATTCAGGCTTATCAATTCATTATTTTATTCTAAAAATAATAAATTTAACACAAAATTTTATGGTTAATAAAAAGTTAAAAGCCTTTGGATTTCTTGATACTTGTAAGTTTGTAATAGCGAACTTATTCATTATATTATGTTCAAAGGTTATAAGTAAAAAGAAAGGAAAAAATAATAAGAGAAAATGGAGGGGAAAAAAGAATGAATGATTAAATTATAATTTTTCTTCTTTCTTTATTTGAATGTTTATAAAATTTTGTAAATTAGAGGAATATAAATAAGCAATTGATGATTTTGGAGGACTTTGAAATATTAGTTATAAATCTCTAATTCATGCCCCTCCTTAATTAAAATTCTCAAATAAGAAAGAGATTATGATATAACTTTTTTTTCACTCTTTTCTATCATTAATTTTTCTCTATTCAAATATAGCATGGCCATATGCGAATCAAACATTCTAAAGTGAGCGAGCAGGGGTAAGGCTAAGTTTAATGAGACCCAAACTCAAAAAATTTTAGAATTTTTTCCTATATTATTTTTAATTCATATTTAACCTCTCCAAAATTTAAATCCTTTTATGTAAATTTTTTTAATAAATTCTAATTCAACTCTTCATTTATTTTGCTCTAGCTTTATTCTTGACGGCGAGAAAGTAGTCATACGCTAGAAAGGGTACGACAATGGTCGGTTCGTATTTCCTCCTCAGAAAATTGTTATAAATGAATATTCATGTTGATGTTAATTCTTACCTGCCGGTGTCGAAGAATCAAACACTAATATACAATGAATGAAGTAAGAAAGAAAGTTCAACCAAACCGCTACACTAAACACACTTTCTTGATCTATCAGAATTCTTGTTAATTTGGTCATACCATTATAATTAAATAACAAGTTGGGATGCCGTTTTATTTTATATAAAAGCTTTAATTTTGAATTTATAGTTGTTTTTATCCATTATTTATAACACAATGATAATAGGAAAAAAAAAACTATAAAATACTCCTTTCAATTTTAAAGGAGATAGATTTTACCTTAAATCTTAACTTTAGAAATTTAGAAATCATTCCTTTAAATTTCATAAAATTAAAAAATAACACTTATAACCTACTTAATTAACTATTTTATCAAATCACATAATTTTCATCATATAATTTTAAACAAGAATTACAAAATTATAGCATATTGATTTTTTTTTCATTTTTTACTCATAATGTATATGTTATATAATTAACAAAAAATTAAATTATATATTGAGCTGAAAATTATATAAAAATAATAAAATAAACCTACATAATATAATCTAATGTTTCTTGTTTAAAAAATTCATAAAAAATTATATAATATAATAAAATAATTAATTAAGTGAAAGATGAGTATTAATTTCAAATTTTTTAAAGTTGAAAGAATGATTTTCAAAGTTTTTAAAATTGAATGGAGTAAAATCTAACTACTCAAAATTGAATGGAGTAATTTGCATTTTTCCTCAATAATATATACTCTCTCCAATTTTTAGTATTTGTTGCAATTAATTAATTTCAAAAATATTAAAAAAGCTATTTAATTTATTTATGAATAATTCTTCTATACCTAGATTAAAAGATTGGAAGTTAATATCATAATTAACAAATCAATAAATAAATAACACCTATCCATATATAAAAGAGATTTTTAAGTAATTCATTTGTTTGTAAATTATATAATTTGAGTCTTAAATTCAATACAATTTCATTTCTATCCCAAAACTTTTTTACTAAATTTATGGGCTTATAAAAATAAGTTTGACCAATTTTTTTCTCTAAATAGAGGTAAAGGCTTGAGCAAAAAATTTTTTACATGTATTTGAAAAATTTTAAAACAAAAGCTAAACTTTCAAAATGAATTTCAATAAGAAAATGAAAATTGAAAAGTTTCATTGTAACCTTTGATAAATTTCTTAGATTTAAGCTTTGTTTGAAATTAAATTTTTCTAGAATTGATTTCATTTTATTTTATTTCATTTTAATAAATTTAATTCTTTTATAAATAAATTTTATTATTTGAAACATGTTGAAAATACATGTAATTCAATTAAAAAATATATTTTAATGATATTATTATAAATACAATGATAGAAAAAGGGTAAAACTTTTAATATAATATATATTTTAGATCAAATAAAATAAATATTATTTAAAAATAAAATTTATTTGAAATTTAAATGAACTTTTATTATTAATCATTCCAAATTGGATTCTATTTCATGCAAGTAGGTGATAAACTAATTAATAACTGAATAACTTATAATTAATAGCTGGTAATTAAATAAGTTAACTGATTATATAAGAATAGTTTATAAAATTAGCTATTAAATTAGTTAAAATTATAAAATAACATAAAAATATATATTAATAAAAATAAAATGTATAATTAAAATAATTTATATTTATCTAAAAATTAACTTATATTAATACACTTAAGAAGTTTAAAATTAAAATATAATATTTAATATTTAATTAATTATATTTTATGAACTTATATATTTATTTAATTATATAGTTTTTATTTTATTATTATTTATTATAAAATTAAATTTATTAAAATATAATTAATTATATATTATGATATTATTTATTTATTTACATATATATTTTATATATTTATAATTTAAAATTAAGATATAATTATGTTAAAATTAAGTTAATTATATTTTATAAAAAAATAATACTTAGATTTTTGTTATAAAGGGTATAATCTATGAATTAATAAAAAAATAAGGATAAATTTTAAAAAAAATTGAAAAAGCAGTAACTTATAAATTATTAGTGTACAAAATACCTTTAGGTGGTATTTAGTTAACAAAATATTTTTAACATTTCTAAAAATGTTTCAAGAGAATATTATATTTTTATGTTTAGTTCAAGATTTAAAAAAAAAAATGCTTAGGAATGTTACATTCTTAAGAATATTTTTTGTCTAATTTTTTTCTAAAATATTTTTATGGGGAGTTAAAAATCTCAAATTCTCATGGGATGAGAATGCTAATATTAAAATAAAAGAATAAAATTATTCTCATATTTAATTTTTTTATTTATCATTTTATTAAATAATTTTTAATTTAAACAGAGAAATAATTATCACTTTATTTTTAAAATTTTTTTTATTATTAAGAAATACACATTAATTTTTTAATTATAATTTCTTTTCTATTGTTATTCCTAATATTTGAAAAAAATTAATATAATTATATACACATATGATTTTTTTATTAAAAAATAATACAACAAGCTTGAAACTTCTTAAAAAAAGGCATATTTATACATAAAAATATAAAATAATAATATTTTTATATTAGAGAAGAAATTATAATATAAAATTTAATACTTGTATGAAATATAATTGTTAAAAATATTTAGCCATAAAAATTTATAATTTTGTAAAATGAGAAATATTAAACATATTTAATATAATAATAATAATTTAAATAAATTACACTCACTTCATTTTGAAAATTAATTTAATAATAATATTAATAATTATGATAATAAAGTATAACATATAAAAATATAATACATTACATATTAAAATATAATAAAGGGTAAAATATTTATATATATTAATCAATTTTTATATGTCAAATATTAAAATTTAATTTATTAGGTGTTAAAAATTTTTTATTATTTATGTAGTTTTAAATAAAAATATGATTTACTATATTATATTTTATAATAAAAAATTTGATAAGGATATTTTTGAAACAATATCAAAATTTTCAAGAATTTCAAATATGAACTGAACACACTTATATAACATATCTAGGAATCTAGCAAAATATTTTCAAAAAAATTTATAATAAATCAAATATAGAAATGTTACATTTCTATTAATTAAATTTCTAAGAATTATATTATCAAAAATATGTATTTTCCTAAAAATGTAAGATTCTGCGAATCAAATGCTACCTTAAAAGCTAACTTATATTTTTTAACTAAGTTAATAAATTTTAAGTTAATTTATTTATTAAGTGAAACGGAACTAAAGGATTAATTTATACCAAAGACTTATTCCCGCTCTTAAAAAAAAGAAAAAAATACAAAAATCAAGTACGTGAGTGGAGGACCAACCATGTCATTAATTAAGGTTTATTAATAATTAACAACGAAACATATTTAACTGTAATTAATTAATCTATTTCAACTCTCTCGCGGACATCTCTCTCTTATTTCTACGTTGGTCGTTATCAGAACAACGTCAATTTTTATCAAGGGACTTCTTTGGTTGATTGTTACCATTAGAATATAGTAATTAATTAGAGACTTACGCACCACAAAACAACTTTCTCAAACATCATTAGTTGTAGTTAATCATCAATTAATCCTTCTACCAACGTAGCTTGATTCAATAAACAACAAGTATATGATAAAAAATTCGTAACTTTCTATCAAAAAATTAACAAAAAAAATTACGTGTATTATAATCTTTACTTCCTTAAATTTTAATTTAATTTGACATACATTCAATATTAATTTATCCCAAAAAATTGAACTAAACTGTTAAAAAATTCTTCAATAAAATTAGATTTTTTTAAAATAATTTTTGACATACATTCAATATTAATTTATCCCAAAAAATTGAACTAAACTGTTAAAAAATTCTTCAATAAAATTAGATTTTTTTAAAATAATTTGGCTATAAGTAACAATATTAAATGGAATCAAAATTTAAAAAATAAAAAATTATATGCAATATATATAAATTTTTTATTAAATTTTGAATAAAAATTATAATTTTGATGAGCAGAATATTAATAATTTAAAATACAAATAAATAAATTATAATATTTTAAATTATAAGCGAATTAGGTGAAAATAGAAACTCAAGATCCCACTCACTCTTGTATTGTTTTCTCTGATGGTCGCTGAGAGATTAAGCAATAAAAGATCTCTAAGCACATCACTAACATCTTACCTGGAATAATCTATTTACACAATCATTTTTTCTAAAAAATGATGGTTAAAAATTAATTTTTAAAATATTTAATTTATATCAATTTGATTTTTAAAATGAAATTTTTATCAATTTAATTACTAAAGTTTTAAATTTAAATAAAATTTTAGTCTAATTAAATTAATACAAATTTTAATTATTGCAAAAATTAAAATTTTATTTTTGCTTAAAATTTCTGGCATCAAATTAATATAAATTTTATTTTAAAAATAAAATTGATATAAATCAAATTTTTTCATAATTAAAATAGGATTTTAGTGAAAAAATGATTAATTAGGCGTTCTAAGTGGAGGGTGTGCAATATGTCTGCTTGCAAGAGGCAACTTGCTGAGAAAAGAAGTGGCCAACTTGGCATCATATCCGCAAGGCGTGCATTATTGAAGGCTTGATGACAAAACAATAAAGGGTCGGGAGAGACTTCGGTGCACCAGTTGTATGATGTACCAGTCTCTTTTGAAGATCCAGATTTTTTGAATTGTGCAGTACTGCACAGGCTGAATAAAATCTAACGATTTTCAGACGCTAGTATATTGTACACTGGTACGTCTTAGAATTTTTCAAAAGGATCTCTCTACCCACCATCTAACAAGAGACCAAATACAATCCGATCCAATATATTTTGTATATGGTAATGGTAATGTTAAGAGAAATTTTTATTTCTTTAAAAAATTAAATATTTTTATTATTAAATTATATTTAATATATTAAAATTTATATTTTTAATTATAATTTATTTATTTTAAAGCTAAAAAAATAATTTAATAATAGAATATTTAATCTTTTAAAAGGTAAAACCCCTCCTAATATTATCTTTTTCTATAACTGCTTCTTTATTGCTTAAATTTGCTTCGTCTTTCTTCTATCCTAACTCTAGAGCAAATCAAGCTCTCGCACTTTAAATTTAATTTAATATGATCAGTGTTAAATTGTTTTATCTAATAGTCAGGTTATGTCATCAACTTTATTTAGAATTTATGGCAATACGTATGCTTTGTTTAACTCGTAGCCAAAAAAAAGAAAGAAAGAAAGAAAAAGAAAAAAAAATAAATAGATTGTTTAACCCCCTAAAACCATTAATAATAAGATTCGAATCAAACACATGAAAGATTAAAGATGATAAATTTTACTCATTGAGCCAATAAACGGGGATAAATTGCTTTTTATTTTCAATTTATACTGGTATCTTCTTAAATTCATCCCAGAATTTAATCTAACAGTAACTGACTCACTGTATTATTTTAAAGTGCAAAATTTGATTCTCAGATTTGAAATACATTCATTTTCTTTCAATGGTTGTGAATGTGTGTACATAGATATATTAATTAGATTCGAATTGTATATTTCATAAGGATTTAACTTTATTATCATCACATTAAAAATTAATTAAGAAAGTCAGTAGAAAAACCAGAAAAATTTAAAAGTAATGCCACGCTCACATTCATAATTCTATTCCTCTCAACTTAATTTGCAATCGAAGCCCAAATATATATATATATATGCATTTGGAATGAATTCAAGAAGGTTTAAGTTCAATTATAGTTTAAGTTCACTATAGAAATTCAAAATACCAAAACTTTCATCACATGTTACTAATATGGAATATTTCCTTTGTACATTAGATTTTTTTTTCAGCACCTTGAATTTGAACTTAAAACTTTATAAATAAACAACAAGTGTTGTTGATTAAATGGAAAGTTGACTTCAAATGAATATTATATGTAATAGTAAAAAATTTGAATGTCAAGTATGAACCTTGTTGGAAGGAAAAAAAATTGTTCATAATTTAATTTTAGAAAGTGGTTCCTCCATTTGATGTTTCACCACAAAAAATTTTAAAAATTTGTATTTGTATTAAATGACTTCTCACTTCAATAAAAAAAAATGAAATATTTACTATAAGAGGATAGTATTTTTTTTAAATCATTTTAATCCCATTATAATTGCTCACTTTTTTAAGAAAAATCTAATTATATTAATGTCGAAAGAGAACGTCCCCAGCCAGCAAATAAAATTTTATTGATAGGTGTAAACACAGTCAGGATGGTAGAGAACAGCCAACAACTAAATACTTAAAAAAACCAATGAAGATTCTCAAAGATATACCTTTAAAGTAAACATTAGAAAGTTTCATACTCCAACAAGAAAACACCAAATCAAAGACTTGGCCTTCCTATTTTTTTTAATATTAATTAGAAAGTAAGTGGATGATTATCTTAAAATTCTTTTAATTTATCTTAAGTAATAACTTGTTGTTGTTTAGGAGAAATATATACAAAGCAGCCCCCCCCCCCCAAAAAAAAAAAGATTAATTGAAGATATTGATATTACAAATATTAAATCATCAAACCAATCATTGTGTTTAGGCACTAAGCCGTTCTCAGCCAAAACAAGAATGCCACACCTAAAATTTGTGCTTCCATAAAGTTCTTAATCTGTACCACATGTTCTTAAAGAAATGAGGACTGCCTAACAACTTCATGAATCGCATGGTATATTTAAATCCTGTTTGCGTCCAATTGTCCACACTTTACATATCAATTCCTAGGGTTTGGACTGCCAATTCTTTTGTAAAAACAAAAAACTTAGATCGTACTTCTTTGACTCACAGATAATTCATATGAAAATAGGCGTTAGACATATCATGTAATAGCAATATTTAAATGAGGTTATCAAATTTTGTATTGCTAACTAAAATTAAAATGTCGCTTAAGGTAGCATAAATACTTAGAAAAATTGTATAATTTTATGTTTTAATTATATTAATGTAAAATTTGATGATGGTAATTTATTTCTTTCACACTCATAAAAATATATATACGTGGAGCATATCAAAATAAAAAGGCTATACTTTCCCATAAAAGTAAAAAGAATGAATTGTGTTTATTATCTTATATTAATATTAGGATTAAAGTGTCATTTAACATCATATGATGAATAAAAAAAATTCATTATGTAAATTTTCTTGTAATATTGGTAGATATATAGCTTTCAGAATATTGCTGCACCTACTTGCTATGAATAAGGTTGGTCCCCCAACGCCGAAGTCCTAACAGTCCTAAACTATGATGATGGGAAACATGAACATTATAGCAAATTAAAACTCATTGATTGCAAGTATTGGAATTCCCATATTCAATTATAAACAGCTAATTAAGTGGTCAAATTAATGCTATGGATGGGAATAGCAGTACGCACACATTTACGGCTCCGACCGCAACTTCAAGGTTTTGGGATTGGCAATTCCCTCGTATTGACTCTGTTCAATGTTCTTCGGCTTTCCGCGGAGACGTGGAGATTGAGTTTGATAATATTTATACCTCTGAGTAAATACAAAATTTGGTTAAGTAAATTATACTTATTTTATCTATTCTTTTTTAGAGGCCATTTAATTTTTAATGTATAAGAATTAAAAATAATAATAAATTACTCTAATTTTAAAATAGATGAATTATAATTTATTAATATATCATTTACTAAAAACTAACCTATTAGTAAAATTATTGAATATTTATTTAAATAATATGGATAATATATGAAATAAAATAATAAATATAATCTTAATTTTTTAAAATGATAAATAAAATAGAACAAAATTTTATCTTTAAATTCACATTTGAGAAAAAAGAGAAAAATGCTTAATTAAAACAAATATCTTTTCAACTTTCCTAACACATTAATGCCGCAACATTCCGGTAATATATTTATCGATTGATCGATAAAAAGATGGAAGATTAAGTTTTCTTTCGGTTATTTTTTCTTTTCCTTTTCTTTATTTAGGTGTTTTCTCATAAATATTTTGACAGGGTCCTTCAAGCCCTGATGACTCTTCCAAACTACTCGAATAAATTGGGAAAGAAAAAAAATTACATGGGAAGAACAGCATTTGAGTTTGAGTATGCTCAAGTATTTGATTGCTACACTACAAACATCAAAAAAAAAAGAAAACACATTCACACACAAATGTTTAATCTAAATTCAGTTTTGATTAGGAATGGCTGGGTAAGATTTGGATAGATCCAACCCAAATTTAATTAGATGTAAATTTATTAAAGATTGTTCTTTTATATCCATTAAAAATATATATCTATTAAGGATTTAATAAAATCCAATTAAAAGAATTAAAATAGATTTATTTGGATCCGTTAATACAAATATAATTTAAAAATTTTTTAATAAAAATGAAAAATTATTCTTTTTAAATTAAGGATAATTATATTTGGTAATTATGAATTATATGTATTTTTTTATTTATATTCATTCTTGTTTTGATCCATTTATATTATCCATATTAACTTTAAAGTAAATGTATATTATTTCATTCCCATTGACAATAATTACATTTAGAATAAATTATATCCATTTGCTTATTTATATTCATTCTTGTTTTGATTCATTTATATTATCTATAATAACTTTAGACTAAATGTGAGTTGTATTAGGTCAACGTATAAATGATTATTTATCTATATATATAATAATTAATATTTCTATATTATATAAATTAATATTATAAAATAAGATAATATTATTTTGAAATATCCTTATAATGTAATGTAAATTTAAGCATTTTTAATATTATTTATTTTAAATAAATTATCACAAAATTTTTATTTATGTAATAATATTAATTTTCATATAATAATAAGTTAATAATAAAATATATTATTCAAACTGATTAATAATAAAATAGGTTAATATTATATATTAATGCAATACTCAAAAGGTATTCAAGACTCATCAAATATTATATTTGTAAGAGATAGGCTCATGCATTGTATAAATTAATAATACTAGATATTCAAAAAGGATTTAAGATACATTAAATATTCAATGAGCAAACCCAAATTTAAACCCAAACCAAAACTCAAACTCAAATTATTAAGCAGTGGATCTAATTTAGGTCATTGAATAAATGCCTATTAATATACGTAAAACTTATTAGGTATGGAATATTTTTGTCATTCCTAATTTGAACGTGAATGTTGAGATCCAAATAACTATGCCCAAAGGTCCATCTTTTTCTTTTAATGATAGACATTTATATGCTAAGTTAGCTCCATGTTTTAACACATAGAAAGTCGCAATTGTTTTGACACATGTTTTGGTACACATATTTCATATTGGATTGCAATTTGATTTTTTTTTTTAAAGATATTATATATGTATCAAACGGCTTGTTACTTCTACAGTTAAAAAAATTATTTAAATAGAATTCAAACATAATACCAATAAATTTTTAAACCTTAACAAGTTAACATCCTGGATACAATTACTAGATTAAGTGAGTTCCTTTTAAAATTTGACACTTTGGGGGGGGGGGGGGGCAAAATAGTGAAATTAATACTAAAGATGAGAGCCTTTCCTCATTCTCATACCAGCGGGCAAGGATGGGTAGAGGAGACTATTCACATTTTGTGGGATGTGGTGGAGGAGTTGGGCCCATTTGATGATATTAGTGGGCTAAAAGTTTAGTGGAGCAGCTGAATAGCTGAACAATAAAACCTCCCTTTGACCCATTTCTGATCTGAGTTACTTAGAGGCCCCGTAAACTGCTATTTCTTTCTTGACAAAAAAGGCAGGTGTTTCTTTTCATTAGTTAATATGTAATCTTGATATGATGTAGCACTAAAATTATTATTACTGCCTAGTAATTTTTTGACAAATTAAAAAAAATATAATTTTAAATAATTTATTCAATTATAATATTAAAATAATTTATTCGTCAAAATATAACAAGTAATAACATTAAACTTGATAAAACACAATCCTATTTTTTAACATTTCAGGTGGCTCAACATAAATTTAACAACAAAAGCATGAATTTCTCATAATTGAATCCAATAACAGAGCATTTCTCTTGTTTTAGTCCTACATAAATTAAATTCTAGATTTATTTTTTCTTTTAACTTTTCCAAAACAAATGGTATTCAAAATTTACCCACGCATGGGCAAAGCTTAAGTGGAACTACAAAGTATGGTGAATTCTAAGGTACCCCTAGAGGTTTGGTACCCGGGGTGGTGTGGCAAAATACATGTCATTGGATAAGATTACTAAGTCAATGTTAAGATTTTTGTAATCTCATCCAGTGGCTTGTATTTTACCATACCACCCCGGGCACCAAACCCCTAGGGGCACCATAGCAAGCACCGCAAAATATATATGAAACATGAAAATGCATCACACTAATCTAAAGTTAGTTTCGTTGTCTCCCATCAAGAATATAACAATAAAATATTAAAATAAAAAATATTTATTTATTTTACATTAAACATAAAATTGTTATGAAAAATAATATTTTTATTTTAAAGAATTAGTTATTTTTCTAATTATCATAATATTAGGTAACACAAATTTTCAATTAAAGTATATAAATAATATGTTACTCAATTACTTTACACACATAATTAAAATTTTCTAATGAATTTTTTTTCAACAAAACAGATAGAGCCCTTGTTTTAGTTGTTTCCTTCCTTATTGTCTGTGGATCCATTTTTACAAAATAGAGGAAAAAGCACGCAATAATAATTAACAAACTTCTCGTCAACGTACTCCTCGGTTAAAACCATAAAAAGTATAGTTGAAATGAATTCAAACCTGATTTATTTTCGGTGTAAAAAATTTTACATTATCAATAAATAAAAAATATATTATTAAAATTAATATTAATTAAAATTTTTTAATTATAATAAAAAAATTAATATTTTTAAATAAAATAATAATATATGTAAATGATAGTATAAAGTTAATTTATACTGATAATAAATAAAATTTAAATCCTAATTCAATCTACTAAAAATTAGATTTATATATTAAATTATTTATTAGTTCAATTTTAAATAAATTAAATTTTAGTATTTTATAGTTTTAGGGTAGTAAGTTTTTTAATACACTCAAATAAAAAGTGAGACTTAAATGGATAATCTAATCTAATCTACCTATACCCGTTAACGATGCTTTCTCTTTGAAGTTTTAGAATAAAATAAAATTTCTAGAAAAGAAACGAAATTCAGATACTTGAAGAAAAGGAAACTTCACATTTCACGACCTATGTTTAAGCTCATTTTCTTTTGCATAAATATAAATATTTATAGATATAAACAAATTAAATGAGTTCAAAGCATCCTAAGAAGTTTGAGGCCATGGTCATAATTATAGATGCATCACATGTTTGTGAAAGTAGAATAATGTAAATCATCCAACATCCCTTCTTTTTCCACATTTATAATTTGGTGGGGAAAGGATAATCAATCACCCGCCTCAGGCCATGGCTTCCACTAACTCATGCTTGGGGAATCGGAGAAATTCTTGGTTAGCATGTCGCACAAAATTTATGTATCTATTACCCAAAAAAAATTGAAATAAATATAAAGAAGGGTAATTAAAAATTAATTATTATATTAAAATTTTAAAAATAGTGAAGTAATAATTTTTTAAAAATAATGAACACACAAATTATATATTCAGTAGGCATTCAATAATTTTTCAAAAAAATTGATCCTTTAAAGAACATTGATATACTTGAATTATAATTAATAAAAATAAATTATTAATTTTATTATTTATATATTAATAATATATAAATTATATATTATAGCCGATATCTTTCTCATCTAAAATAAAGGTCTGTGCCATTAGTAAAGGTACCAATGTTACTCTCTTTCACATGTGTATTGGCAGCATGATATTAGGCAGCTTTATGTCATAGCGTTGATACTCCTCGACCTTAAATCCTGATGGCTTTAACGTGATCAACCCCTTTAATCCTTAGCCACACCTCAAAGTAGTAGGCAAAGACAACTAAGGAAAGTTAATAAGAGTTTAAAAGAATGACACAAGTAATGCTCTAAAAGGAAACTTGTTATTTTACTAATACATAGGTACTTACAAATGAGGAGGGGGTTTATATAGGCCTCCATCATGATTTTAGAAACTTTCTACTTCCTTAATGGATGATGAAAATTAATTACATCTGATGATTTATATTAATTTTTTAGATTATTCTATTAGATATTTATTAGGATATTTTTTAAAAATTTTAATTATATATTATTCTAAAATATTCTATAATTATCTAGTATTTTTTAAAAATTTCTACATAGTTTCAAAAATTTTCAAAGTATTTTACAATTATCTAGAAATTTTTGAAAACTTTTGAGAATCTTTAGAAGCTTTTGGAAATATCTGAAAGTTTCTAGAAATCTTTGAAAGCTTTTGAAAGCTTCTAAGACATTCAACAATTCTCTAGATTTTTTTTAGAAATTTCCGGAAACTTCTTAAATTAATCCTCCGTCGTGGGTCGTTACATTTAGCCTTCAATTGTGGTTGTGTAGTTTTCCGGTATTAATTACATGCACCTGGACTTATCTTACCTTTACTAAGAATTAATTCACTCCAAGATAACAAATTGAATTTTAAAATGTCTAAATTCTAGAAAAAAAATTTCATTTAATTCCTTTAAAGTATTATTCTTGAAAGAAATTTACCATGTACTATTTTTGCTCCAAACAAACATCAATTAAAATATCTCAAATACAGATAAATGGAGTGAATTTTTTTTTAATTTTCACTTTAGAGAAGTCAAAATATTAAAATTTTATTGTATATATGTAATTTTTAAAGTTTTAAATATTCAATTCAAAATTACTATATATAAAAATAAAATAAAAGATACCATAGAATTTGTAAGCTTTATTTACTTATTGTTTGATATAATTAAAAATAAAATTTTATTTTGAAATAATTTTCTTTTTTAAAATGGTGCTTGACTTAAAATTAAAAAAGAATTTAATTTCATTTACAATTTCTATTTTAATTACATTTGTGTCATTTTAAAATTTATTAAATTTAGCAAGAATTTTATCGGAAATTATCTCATCTAGCCTAAAACACATAGTATATAAAAAATTTATTTACTTTTTAACATTTTGTTAATCATAATAGCTTCAAAACTTACTTTTTAATAGAATTTTATATATTTTTTAATATATTTCAAATAAAAAATTTATTTATAAATGAATTGAAATTATTATTTTTAATAAAATTACTAAATAATAAAATTTTATTCATAAATAAATTAAAATTATTTCTATTGAAATTAGTTTTACAAAATTTTAATGCTAAATGAATCACGAGGAAAAAAGTAAGGAGAAAGTGAATCTATGGGAGTAAGAATATCAAGACCCCATGAGATCCACCAAATCTTGAATAACTTGTATCAATACTGTGAAATATTTGGTGTTTGAATGCATTTCAGGCAAAATGATTCTAACTGTTAAGAAAAGAAAGGGGCAAAAAAGGGAAAGGATGAAGAAGGGAGAAAACATTGGGATCTTTCTGACTTTCGCCTCTAATTATGTGACAGCGGAATGGTTGACAGCAAATTCCGTTTTACTTTTGGCCAAGACTTCTCTTTGCCTTCAACTTAAGCAACTTTCTTTTAAGTTAATAATAACCCTTTTGATGCTAATTGGCATTTTAGGTTAAAAATTCTCTCCTTGTTTCCTAAGTCAGGGCCCACTTCATTGCATTATATACAGATAATTAAATATATAACTATATGCTGATAACTAATTCACAAAAGAAAAAAAAGCTATAATTTTTTCCCAAAATCACATCACATTTTTACCTAAATATGAACATTTATTCTTAAAAAAAAAACATATATTCTAGAAGAACAATTTATTAATATAGAGAGAGTATTATTATACTATCTAAGAGGGAAGTAAATAATAAGTTACTTTCCCCTTATAAATACTACGACATTCATAAGATTATGAACCACGTATATTTTGAAAGAGTAAGTATATGAAAATAAGATTATCTTTATTATTTAACATTAGCTTAACTCTCGTTCAATGCGTACGTGATTCCTTATTTAATCAAAAGTAACATGTATGTGTGCGTATATATATATATATATATATATATATATATATATATATATATATATATATATATATATATATATATTATGTCTCATAAATAAATGTTATCAAAAAATTATTATAAAATTAATATAATTTGTACAATAAAAAATTATAATTAAAAATATAAATATATATTTAAATATATATTATTTTCCTTCTCTAAATTTTTATAAAAAAAATTATTCTATAAAAAATTTAATATAAAATAGTGAAATCAGTAATTAAAAAAAAAATAAAACCTAAAAGATCAAATGTTCAATTTCAACAAAACTTAGATATTTTAAAATTAATTTTAAAATATAATAATCACTCTTTTTACTAATAAATACATTATGACTTATTATGGATCAGTAATATGAATATATATATATAAGTAATGCATTAAGAATATAATATATATATATATATATATATATATTTAAATAAAAAATAATTATTTTACATTACAAAGAATTCTACCTAAAAACAGTTTTAAATGTTAACCGATAAGAATATTAATAAAATGATAAAATAAATAATCTAAATTTTAATATAATTTAAAATATAGGAAGAAATATATTGTAATAATTATTAAATTCAACTAATAGTATAAAAATATAACATTGTAAATAAAATATTTTTAAAATATATTTATAATATAAAGTTAAATATATATTTATTGTAAATTAAATTAATTTGAGTAAAATAAAGCAATAATAAATATAAAATATATGATCATATGAGTAGTATAATTATAATAATATTAAATAAATATGTACGAGCAGTATAATGATTTACAATATAGAAATATATAAATAATTTATTAAAAATGTAATATATATCCGCATAAAATAAATAATTATATGATTTTTAAAATAAATATTAAATAAGGTTCATTATTAGATTATTAAATTTTTATTTATTTAAAAGAGAATAAAAATTAGTTAATTATAATATATTAAATTTAGAAAGAAAATAAATTAGTCTAACACAATATGAAAATGACAAGCATTCTATTAAATGTTCTTTGATATGGGTTTTTTTGCAGATTATTTTGAGAGAAAAAAATTTTCAGAAAAATTTACGAGTGAAAATAATTTTAAAAAATGTAAATATAAATATTAGAACTACAAATTATCAAGCAATGAAATCAAGCCTGGTGTGTGGTTTTCAACGCACGAAGCTCCGTGATAGGATACCACCTTACCCTAAACAGTGACCTCTCCTAGGCGCAACCCAAGAGGATAAGTCACGGGGATGAAGAAAGTGAGCTCTAAGGATTACGAATGGTGGGAAATAAAGAAAGGAGGAATAAAGTCACGGGTCAATAACCCTTATCGTCTTTCACTTTTTTTCTTTTTTTGGGGGGGTAAAATTTTGTCTTTGACATTTGCACTTTGCAATGATAATGATAAAGTAAATATATATTTTCAATTTATTAAAGTATACTCTCTGCTATTTTATTCCCTTTAATTAAGGAATATTAAATTTTGTTATATGTTTTTCTAATTTTTTTAATTTGAAGACTGATTGGCCAAATTAGTACATTAATCATATTTGAGAGAAATTTTTATGAATTTAAATTTTATATAATATTAATATAAAATATTTTACACTATTAAGAGATGTGAAAATAATATTTTATTAAAAACAATATTCATTAAAGGATTTTTACCAATAGTGATAAAAATTAAGGATTTTTTATCAATGATAATAGTTATAATATTTTTAATAATAATATAAAATTAATTTATATTGATAATAAATAAAATTTAAATTCAATTTTTATATACTTTATTTCTAATCCATATTTCCGTGTAGTTCCAAATTTCCACGTTGAATACTTCCGTCCACTATAATAAATCATATATGTGAATTAGTAAACAAATTAGATCAATGAGTTACCAAACTGTCTTCTATAAAATCTCTTAATACTAGTACCACACTAGCCTCCAAGATATTGATTTTATCGATATAGCTATTCTGATGTTCAATGAGATGATTATCAGCATTTTTTTTTTCATTTTTTTTCAAAGAAATAATTTGTAATTTAAACTTGCAACAATATTTTAATGCAATGCATTTGATGATTATTTCATGAATGCATGTACATAAACAACTATGATTACATAGTTGAGATACTATTTTGCCTTGTTTTGGTAGGATGTATACCATCCAGGCCTGATAAACGGACTTGAGTCTACGAAGAGTTTTAATCTGTCAAGTAGATTTGTACAGATTTAGACTTAGAAAAATAAATTCATTTTGATTGTGGGTAAAATGGAAGGGTTCATACAAACATCAGTTTAATCAGATTTAATCTGCATAAACTTGGATCCATCCATAAACCTAGACATTTTATTAAAAAAAAAAGCTCAAAATAACAACAAAACCTTAGGCAAAAAGAAATCTAAAGTTAATGACAAAAACCCAAAAATAAATTCTCAAATTAAAATAATTGAAGAAATCAATTTGATCAAGGAAAGTAAAGTTAGATTGCTTTGTAAAAAAATTACTTACCTTGGCTTTTAGCCCTTGCTCCCAACTCTTCCCTCATTTTCATCGCCAATGCTTTAGCCTCCTTTACTATGAAAATTAGTGAGAGATGGTGTCATTGTCCTCTTTCCTCCATGTCCATTTGCGTCGGTGTCATTCACCATTGTATAAGGCTAGAATCCACCATTCATGACCTCTTCCTTCTTTCTACAATTGCAATCGTCTGCCATTCATGACTTTGTAAATCCGTCATTCTCTATCTCCACTTCTTTGTACGATTACTTTTTTCAATCTTTCAATCTTTAAAGGCTCAAAGCTTTGATGCATTTCGATTAGTTTCCTTTTCCTATCTCAGATTTATATTCACCTTACAACATTTGCTTTCAATAACTTATTGGGAATTGATAATTTCTAAATGAATTTCATTTTTAGTATCTTATTGGATGTAACAGCATTAATTTTTTTTCTTTTTTGAAATTATAATAAATTATGTGCTTTGTTGACTAAAATGAGTGTTGAAAAGATAGCTTGGACATATTTTCTTTTTTTTATTCTAATTTACTTAAGGAGAATTCCAAAAACCAAGTTAGCCTTTAGTTTATTTGGTTATTAAAACAAATAGCCTTAGATTTAGTTGAGCTTGTTTTTTATTTCTCATTTTTTAGTTAGAAAAAAGCATGACCCCATAATATGAGTTTCAAACAGAAGAAATGTATCATTTCATATGGATTCTTGATACCTTGATTTCAACTATGAAATGGTGAGCTTATTAAATCTTATTTGCTCGTATATAGTTTATTAACTAGGAATATGTAAATTTTATGTCATATTCATATAATTTTATAGGTAATAAACAAGTCAAAATCCAAATGGTCTCTTTATACTTTATGCTTCATTATACATGTATAGTGGATTATGTCCTTATTATCTAAAACCATACTCATATTCTTATAAATTGACATGCTTAATCAAGTTATGACTTAGAACTATGAAAGTTATAGCACTATGTGGTAAAACTAATTATATTCTATTATTTTATTTTTTTACTACTACACCTTTCAAAAAAATTGATAACTTTTTTAAAATTTTAACTAAAAGTTATAAAATTTATAATTTTTTTTATAAAAAGTTAGTAGTATGTATGACTTTTGTGCATGCCAAATACTTAAAAAATTGCAACTTCATCATTGAAAGTTATAACAAGAGAATTCTCAAAAAAAAATTATTTATATTAAAAAAAGTAACAACTTTTAGTAAAAATGTTACAACTTTTAATAAAAAAATATAATGATATATATGAATATGTTATTTTCAAAGTAATGTAATATAAACATTCAATTCATGTTTGGTACATGTTTCATATTTTTTTCACTGAGATTGTTATATGTTAATGTTATCAATGTTCTAATTTACTGCTACTTTAGTTTTCTATTTTTCATTAGTTCATAAGATATAATATTTATTATTTGCTAATAAATAGTTATTACATTTTGCAAAAGCTTACTTATTAATAAATTAGGGGTGTTAATAAATGTTCTTATCTTAGATGTGTTTGCATTGCATGAGTAGTGTTAATTGAATGTTTAACTATAATGTTTATGAATGTACAATTTATTGAATCTAGTATTCCTAAAATGAAATCACAATTTATATATTAATATGTGGACTTGGAAAATGTTAATGAGGGTGATGAAGAGTGAACAATGCTAAAAATGAAAATGTTAATGATGGAAATACTCATGTGTCTCAACATTAACTTGAACCTAAACTTTAAAAAAGGTGAAAAATAAAGGGTAATCATTTATATGTTAGGCTTTATTATGAAGATGTAGGAGTATACCATGATTGTAAATAATTGGGTAAATGTAGGGGTTATGCCACTTTAATTGTAAAAAAAGGTGGTGTATCTAGTACTTCAAGCCTATCATGCCTCAAGATGTAAGAAACTTGAATACTTGAAGCAAACTAAGATGTTGAAATTATTGTTAAACAACCTTGAAAAATTAAAAATATAAAACTTAATCAATTAATTTTTAGGTATAAAGTAGCTTTGGCAATCATAAAATATGATCATTTTTTTAGCTTTGTTGAATATGATGGGATAAAAGATGTCATAAAGTATTTAAATCCTAATGCAAAATTGATTTCTTGAAATATTGCTGCATTTGATATGTGAAAATTTTATTTAAATGAAAAGGAGGGATCGAAAGATAAATTAACAAAAATTCTAGGTAAAGTATGTCTTACTTCTGACTTATGAACTTCTTACACTTAAAAAGGCTACATTTGTTTAATTCATTATATTAATCTCAAATAGAAGTCAAAAAGTAAGATTCTAGCCTTTTGTGGCATGCCATCTCTACATATTAGATATAAATTATCTAGAAAGATAATGGAACTCTTATGTGAATGGGGGATAGAAATGAAATTTTTACTTTCGCTTTAGATAATACTTCTAAAAATGACAACATACAATCATTCTTAAAAGAATAACTTTGTATGGAAGAAAGCTTATTATATGATAGTAAATTGTTTCATATTTGATGTTTTACATATATTCTTAATCTTAAAGTTCAAGACAAGTTGAAAGTGACCTTTAATAATAATATTAAAATTAGAGAAAGTGTCAAATGTATGTTATTGAAAACAAGAATGAGAAGTTTTGACAAGATTAAGCAAAATTTATCAATTAAAAAGGAATGAAATTATGTTTAAATATGTCTATTAGATGAAATTCTACTTCTTTAATACTTGATAGTGCTTTGAAATATAAGTATGCATTTACTTACTTGGCAGTTAATAAGAATTACAAAAATTGTCTATCTAGTGTAAAATAGGCAAGGGGTAAAAAAATATGTGAGTTCTTGAAGTCATTCTATAAGATGATTAATTTGATCTCTAATTCCAATTATCCAATTGTAAACTTATATTTCACTTAAATTTGGAAAATTGAATATCTTTTATTAGAGAATTTGAAGAGTGAAGACTAAATGATAAGAGAGATGGTTGTTAGCATGAAGATTAAATTTGATAAATATTTAAGTGAATATAATAGGTTACTTACTATAGCAACTATTTTTTATCCAAGAATTAAGTTATGGTTGGAGTTTTGCTACAACATTGTTAATCCTACTATTTTTTACGAGAAAATAGAAATTGTGAAAAACAAGTTTCTTTAACTCCATGATGCATATCTAAAGCAATCATTTTCAACAATAGCCTAAGTAACATAATCTTCTAGTGTTTCTTCCATTTCATCCTTTCGAAGTTCAAGTTAAGCAGTAAAAGGAGAAGACTTTTCGTAATAAATTTTATAGGTTTGAATGATTGTTGTATTTAAAGCTTTTCTATAAGTAGTTTGGATTGATTATTTCTTGATTTATTATATGAATTTTTTTCTAAAATTTTAAGGTTTTTTATTCTCAAATTGTTACAAGAACCCGAAAGTCCTAATTAGAGATTTATTTGGAGGATCCTAAGCTTGAGTTTGTATATTATGAAGATTTGGATGTTCTAGATTGATGGAAGATATAAAAGAATAAATTCCAAAATGTAGCCATTATGGCTTGTAACTTTTTAAGTGTGCCAATCACCATGGTGACATTTGAATCAACATTCAATATTGGCGGCCATATGCTAAACAAATATAAAAGTTATCTCCTACCTAAGTTCAGGCTTTAATTTGCACTTCCAATTAGTTCCACGGTTTCACCCTTATTAGTAATCCTTTTACTATAATTTGTTGTAATTTTGATCTTGAAATTTTTTTATCTTTCTTATTTTAATCATGATATTCATTGACAAATAAGATTTCAATTTATAGATTTAGAGGATGATGATGAAGAAGAAATAGCTTAATTGAGGATTCAAATACAAATGCAACAATTAATGTAGACAAAGACATAGATAATGATGATAATGCATAGATAAAAGTTGGCTATTTATTTTTCAGTGAATTTATTGATGCTGTAACATCATATTAATTTTCTATTTTTTATTTTGAATAAGTTCTATATTTTTTTATTTTCTATATGCATTCAACTTTTTATTTTTGAATGAAGTTATTTAGATTTTCTATATACTAATTATTTTGTTATTAGTTATATATTTTGCATTACAAGGGAATGCTTCTTGTTTTGGTTAATTGATTTTCTTTACTTTTTTGCTGCTAGTTTACACTTGATATTTCAACCACAATTTATAGCCTTTATAAACTATTAGTGAGTATTTCTCATTACTCATCTTTTATGTTATTTTGTCTTTGTTTTTAATGTTTTAAATAGCTAATATAGCAACATAACATTTCTATTACTTTAATTTTATAGATTATGGTTAATAGGCTATTGATTAGCTAAAAAATAGTGAAGATGAAGGCCAATGCCAAATACCTAATAAAATATATTTCACCTAAAGCAATTTTAATTAATTGTGTAACTTTTAGTTTTATTGAGATTAAGAATTTGTTACTTATGTTCCAAAGTATCATTAACAAGGGATTTTATGATGATTATTATATATACTACAACTAGAATTATTATATTAAATTTTATAGTACTATTAGTTACATAAGTTAGTGGAAGAGATTAGGAGTTTTAGTGACTATATCTAATTTTGGATAAGCTATTAGGCCTAATTATATATATATATATATATATATATATATATATATATATATATATATATATATATATATATGATCCATGGAGTTAGCAGAAGTGAATGTCATAAGGTTTAGGCTAAAAATTGAAAATTTTTTATATATGGGCTAGCCAATGGCCCAAAAGGCCTTTTTATGAAAAATGGGTTAGTTAGTGGACTGATTAAGACTTAAACAGACTAAACCCGAACTAGCTCTAAAAAGTGACATGTCCATACAAACTTAAGTCTACATGAACTTTGGTCCGGTCTAGTCCAATTTGTTCATTTGATAACCCTATTACTATTATTAATGCAAATAAACTTCAACATTATAACCTTTTACTTATTTACTTTATATCTAGTTTAGTCCAATCCACTTATTTAGCATATTTATGAACACTCAATATGCTTTAAGATATGAACTATGTTGGTTATAGGTTGCTATTTTGCCTAATTAAATTTGTTACATTAATTTAAGTTTCTAGTTATGTTAAAGATATAATTTTTTTAATGGCACAAGAGGTTAAATTATTAGATACACACACATAAGGGTTAAGAATTAAACCTTGAATATAACAGAAGGTATAAAAACTTCAAGAGATATTGGTCATTATTTAAGTTAAAGATTGATCACAATATGTCAAAGTTATATTTATGCAGTGTGAACTTTACACTCATTATAAGATTTTATGCTTTGGTCCAATAAAGATGCATTTAATAGGTTTGATTTAAAACTATAGGTTATTAAGCATCAAATGTATACTTTCCTAAGTTATAAATAGATATATGAGTTACTATTAGATACATAGAGTAGCTACGGAGGATTTTTCCTATTACTTGTATCAGTATAGGGACCATCTTTTATTTTGTAGTTTAAATGAATGTTGTTGCTTCTTATTTATTATAGTTATGGCTACTTCTTATTTATTATGGTTAAGGTTGCTTCTTAATTGAATGATGAATATTCCAATCAATAGATCAGTGAAGATGTAAAGTTCTACTGCTAGAAGCAATTTTATAATGAAACTTTAAAGCCTTTGGATGATGCTTAGGAGAAACTTCCATGCATCATTATTATAGTGCAACACTAGATTTAAAGGTTTGGGTTCATTGATTCATGTAGTATTGTGTAGGTTGAATAAAATTTGACAATTTAAAGTTAGTGATGCATTATAAAGTGGTGTATTCTTGTCATTACCTACTCGTTTACATGCATTCTTGAATATGTAATGTCAAGGTGAAATGGTAAACATGCAATTTCATATTAATAGCACTTCTTGCAAAAGTCACTCATGGCCTATATATATAAAAAAACTTATTATGTGGCTATCGTTCAAGAAAATCTTAAAATCTTGTTAATTAAATCATTGACAAAAAGAGATATGGAGAAACTTTCATTTAATTAGATTAGTATTTGTCTATTCTCTCTACATCTTCTAATCTTTTCTTCACTCTTTCTATATTGTCATTATGAAATGTGGAGCCCAAATTATAATTTATTATAGACTAAAAACTTATTTTAATCTCTATAAGATTAAATTTTTATCAATTTTACCCTTGATTAGAATTTTGTATTAATTTGATTCTTGTAAAATTAAAAAACTCTTAAATTTTAGTTTTTTTATACATGAGATGGAATTTCCTTCATGCACACCTACTTAAATTTAATTTTATATTAATCTTTATTTGATTATTTTCTACCTTTTTTCATTATAGAAACATATTTCTTTAATTTAAATACTATCCTAAACTTATTCACAACAATTGTAATTATCAATATATTTATGTAAATTACTAAATAATTTATTGAAATAAAATCTAAAATACTTAGGGTGTGATAGTTTTTCTCTTATAAGGAATTTGTTCCTAAACTCTTAAGAACTTAGTTATCTTATTTACATACTTGCAATCCTAACTTGTTCTTTTCTTCCTATCCTTACATCTCTTTTTGTTATAATTTAGTTTATATAGCTATTCAAACTTATAAAATTTACACTAACCTAATTATTGTAATTGTCTTCTTATAGCAATCTTAGGATTTACTATATAACAAATGTAAATTTAATTTCTCTAATAACCTTATAACTTTCATTTAATTTTTCAAGAGCTAACTTGATCAAGATTGTCATTACTCTTTTTCTAAATCCTTATCTACTATTATTACTATTAACCCTCTACTAAATTTTAGGATCTATCGTTTTAATTCTTATTAAACATCTAGGAAATTATCCTTACTACCTTTTGTTACAATATCCCATTTCTTCCTACATTTTTCTTTATACAAAATGTATTAAGTCCACTTAGAGATGAAAAACCTTTAAACAATTATTGAGATTTACCATTTTCCCTAATTCACAAAATTTTCACTTATTCAACCATTACATAATTCAATAATTACTATTTCCTTTAAAAAAACTCCATTATCATACTTTCAAGAAATTCAAGGTCTACTAAAATGGCACTAATGATATATGCTTCTAGATGCTTACATATCATTAATATTATCACAATTAACACTTAAATAGGTGAACATAATCACATCCTAATCATCCCATCCTAGGCCTTATTTATGCATTAGATCCTAGACCATGCTTTGATATTATCTTGTTATGACTTGTTTAGTCAAACTAGTATAAAACTCATTTCTAAATTTTCACTAACCTATTTAAACTTACTTTGATATCATCATATAGTAACTATCAAACTAAACAACTTAATTAAGTAATTCTTTTTTTATATACAATTTAAATATTTACAAATATGGTTTTAATGTGATAAATACTAAACTACCTATAAGACCTATAACATTTCCTATTTACTTTCTAATAAGATTATGGGTAGTCTCAAAAGAAATTTTATGAAGGATCACTTTTAATTTGACAGTAATGGTTAGCGAGTTACAAAAGATAAATTTGTAAAATATTTTAAATAATAATAAGTCATAAACTCAATACATAAAAAAATAATGTACTTAACCAAATACAAACAACTAGGCATAACCATCTAACCAAATACAAACAACTAGGCATAACCATCTTATATTATTCATATATGCAAATATAACAACACTTAAGCATAGCCACTTACTTAACTTACATATCATATAGTATTATCATTTATTAACGATAATAACTAATAGACATTACAAATAAAGATAACAAGCACTTTCACATAGTAACACATACATTTTCTAATCTTATCATAACAAATAACACTCAATCTTAAGTATTACAGATAATGTCAACTAACTCTACTGTCAAGGTCACTCCTATTCTACTTACTTGGCTAACTTGCCTATCATTACCCTTGCTTTCTCCCATAAATGCTTGAGTGGGACATAGCATATGCTATGACATAAGCGCTTTATCATGAGATACAAGATGCATGAGATACAAGATAACAACCCTTGGCAACTATTAGAGCTATTTCAACTCTTACAAGAAGAAACCTTTAGGTGAAGAGTCATGCTTTAACACTATTCACATATGAGAGTTTTAAAGGCTTGATTTTGGATACCCATGTAAAGAAAACCTAGGTTCTAGTACCATATATACATTATAATAATAAATGTCCTATTTTGTGCTTCCAAATAGAATAACAATCCTTTTGTTTCATAATACCTAAATAATCTGCCTTATAACTTTTAAGTCCCACATTATCCCTTGTTAACATTCTCATATTCAATATAGTTTCATAATATCAACCAAGTCTTATTTCAATTTATCAATAATATTCAACATTCATCACAATTCCAATCATATTTATAATTAATAACTAATCATTTATAGTTACACAGCTATTCATATGCAATCACATACATTTATGTTCACAATTATTATCATACTAATCAACACTAACAAGCATTTATTTATGTCCATAAATACGATTTTATATCATACCATAACATTTTTGCAGATTTCCATCATTGGCAAATATTATTCATAATTATAATCACTAAATATTTATTTATACTTATACAATAATTAGGACACATAATTACATGCATAATAAAATTAAGCAACTCAATTAAACATTATACATTTATCCAAATGCAGTTATATTTACCATGATTGCATAAACAAATAAAGGTCTCATATCATTTACATTAGCATGAACAAAGTGTTTAAAATGAAATCTATAATGGCATAATTAAGTGTAATAACTCAATATAGGGGTTCTGAAAAAGGGATCTATATTCAACTACTAAATTCGAATAAAGTCATCCAAAAGTGAATCTAGAAGTCTACATTTGAGTATGGTATTTGAATGCTATCCCTAGAAAATAATTGTAGGTTGTATTTGAATACCATATCTTAATACTAGCATCCAAAGATGAAATGGTATAATCATATTCAAATATAGTACTTGAATACTGGCATCTTAATGGCATTCTTCAAAGCCATGATCAAGTACCCTACTCAGGTATAGGATTCTAAAATTTCTAGAACATGCTTGATGTTATTATGCATATGGGTAAATTCCATTCTATTCTTTGACAAACTTAATCAAACTTATTTTTAATCATCAAGCAAGCATTCATTATATTCAACCAACAATATTCCTCAACTAATATAAGCTATATCATCATCATAACATAATTTAATCATCAAATGAACAACTATTGTCATTCTAAACTTAAATAACCAAATGGTACTAAATTAATTACGTTAAGTAGATTATTTAATTACATATAATGTGGAGGAGATAAGAAGAAACTACAAGAATGGCTGGATTATCCTAACAATATTAATTTAAAAAAAAAGGTTAAGATTGAAACCTTGGAACTCTTTTTCAAGAATTCTCAAGAAATTCTGTTTAACAACAAAGAATTTACCTTATAGAAGATGAATGAATGCAATGCCCTTTAATTTCCTAGTTTAATCTTGCATAAATTTGACAAATCTTCAAGTAAAGGAATAAAAAGAAGTGAATGGGGGAGAGGAGTCAACCAAATGGTTGAGAAAATGGAGGGAAAAAGGGTGGTTAAAGGTTTTTACAAAATCAAGGGTAATTTGATAATTTAGAGAGTTCCAAGGGCAAAAATGAAAAATGACTTTTTAAATTTCCTCCATGCACACTTACTTAAATTTAATTTTATGCTAGTCTATATTTAATTATTTCCTACCTATTTTTATCATAAAAACATAGTTTCTTTAATTCAAACACTAACCTAAACTAATCCACAACAATTGTAATTACCAATAGATTTACATATATTACTAAATAATTTATTGAAATAAAACCTAAAATACTTGGAATGTAACAAAGGTTGACCAAGAGTTATAAGATGAATGTATATATTTTCATTCATGATTGTTATAAATTGTATGATGAATTAGTTACCAATTTTTGTTTAATTGCTTTTAAGTGATATGGTCATGTTGATGATAATGTTGTATAATGTATTCAATACTAGTTTATATTAGAATCACTAAATAACTATAAATTGTATGTTATGAGGATATGAAATCTTTGAGGAATGAACAAGTTCAATAGTATTGACCATCAAGGGTCGATTGACTTAATGTGAGTCCATAGATGACATTGAAATCTTCATATAGTAAATTATGGTAGTAAGTTCTTGATTGATGAAATGTATTCTAAATTTAAATTATTGGTTTGTACTAATATATTTACTTTACTTACTCCTTTTAGTGTTGTCCCTCATAGGATATTTGATTAGTGTGATTGCACCACCCTGAGTTTAGTTCAATAAAAGGTAGACAATATGCCTTGGACAACAATTATTGGTAGGAAGTAGATGGAAAAAGGTTGCATCTATATAGGAAGTTAGGATGTAGCATATAGTTAATTTAAATTAAGAGGGAGAATAATTTCATTCTTAATTTTTGTAACATGTGTAATAATGTTTGTCTTTCTTTTAATCATTAAAAAGTTGTACACATAATGAATAGTGCATGATAGAAGATGAAGTCATAGATCGGGTTAGTAAAACTCAAATAACAAGCTCCACATTGATTACAATTGGGCTTGAGTTGTAACATATTAGTGCCATGAGAATTATATTAGGGAGACAAGGTAAATAATAAGCTATAAATAATATATTTATTCAAATTCTTGAATTTACAAATACTTAATGGATAAGATAAGAAATTGATTATGCAGTAACTAATTTATTTGAAAAGTTACTAAGAAATCTTTCCATGGACGTGATTCTTTTCTTTTTCTTAACACCGTAATAAGCATAGATAAACTAAAATTAGTTAATTTTTTTAATCTATCCTCTTTTATCCAAGAAATTTAATGCATTTCTAATTAATTAACCATTCTAATCCACTTTTATCTTCATAGATAATTATTGTATAAAAATTTTTCTAACATTCACCATTAAAAAATTCAAAATTTTATGTTAAAATAATAATTTTTTGGTTTTATTTATTTTTTATTTTTTTGGTAATTAAATGGGATTAAGCGCTTAGAAGGAAAATTAAAGAAAAAAAACTACTCAAAGATAACTTTAGGGGTAAGAATCTCATTAAGATTTTATTTTGCCTAAATACTTGATAATTAATAAATTAATTAATAATTAATAAGTTAACTAATTATATAAGAAGCATTTCGTAAAAATAGTTGATGAGTTATTTAAAAATGTGAAATGACATAAAAGATAATGTTAATATAAACATATATAAATTAAATTATATTTATTTAAAATTATATTAATGCAATTAAGATGTTTAAAATAAAAATATAATTATTTAAAGATTCAATTAATTGAATTTTATGATCTTATATATTTATTTATATTTTTTATTTAATTATTATTTATATAAAAATATAATTAATTATATTTTATAATATTATATATTTATTTACTTATTTTTGTTTATTTAGGGTGTAGGATAAAATTATACAATAACAACAAAATCTTATCCCACTAAGTGAGGTTAGTTACATGAATTGTATAATACCATTAAACTTTATCAGTAGCGAGATTTTCAATAATATTATTAACTAAGAGATTCCTTTTTATAACTTTTTTAATATCCTTTTTTCGCCTCTCCCTACTCCTTTTTATAGGATTAAAGATCATGTAATTGTTTCTTCTCATTGGTGCTTTCAATAGCCTTTTTTGTATATGATCAAACCACCTTAATCAATTTTTTTATCATCTTTAATTATAGGATAAAACTATAATTATCTAAAATTTAATTAATTTATGACATAAAATATTTATTTATTTGCTTATTTTTATTTAATTATTTACACTAAATTTATGATATTATATATTTATTCACTCAATAAATTTTTATTTATTTATTATGTAAGCTTAAATTATAATTATTTATCAAGAATATGAGTTGTAAATTAATAAAAAATGATAAATTTGAAAAAAATTTAAAAGTTATCAATTTATAGACTATAAATTATTCAAGATAATTTATTAAATCAAAATTTATTTTTTTAATAAGTTAGTATGTAAAATACCTCTACATGAACTTATTGACTAACTTAATAAATTATAAAGTAATTTATTTGTTATATGAAATGAAATCTAATATCATCTAATAAAAGAATGTGAAGTTCTAGAAGAGGCCTATTGAAAATGTGTAATCCAGACCTATTTATTTTCCCATTTTGATATTTGAATAGAGTAACAAATTTTTTGTAAGAATCACATGACAGAAAATAAAAGAAAATAACCTATATGATATCTCGCTAGAATATGGAAAAAAAAGGGAAATTATATTTCATAAAAATAGATTAGTTTTAAAAATTGTAACATTATTGATTAAGCACCGTTAATAAACCTTATATTTTTTTAAAATTATATCCATTTTTAATTGACATGTAAAAAAAATGACATCCACTTCTAACTCATAAAATTTTAGGGTTATCTTTAACCTTTAATTTTCTCTTAAAAAGAAAATAATTAAAAACAAATAATGAATTTTGCTCAGCTCTAATTTATTACGTTAATTTTTTTAACCATAAAAATGATTAAATCGCTAAATAAATACAAATTTATAAAGATCAGCGATTTAACCTCAAATAATATAAAAGACACGAAAAGTTCCATAGGCAATGAACGTCACCTAAATTCATCTCAATTGTTTTGTAATCCTCTTGAAAGATTTTATTTTATTTTTCTTTTATAAGATTTCTGATCATTTTGAGTGCCGAGAACATTCCCTTATACAGAGAGTTAGAGAATGGAAAAAAATTTAACATAAAGGTTTTAATTAGATAAATTAAATTCTTATTTTTATTATTTTAGTTCTAATTTTTTTTACTATTAATTATGAAGACTAATTTTTTTTACTATTAATTATGAAAACTAATTTTTTTAGTTTGAGAAAATGTTGGAGGGAATATCAACACTTTTGAGCAGAGAATTTAAAGGGGGCCCATCACCTTAGGAGAGCTATCCAAACATCATCATAAAAAGTATACGCTGTGTCAAAATTATAAAGAAGTTGTATTCAAATTTTAGTGCAAATAATAATTGATATTTAGGATTT
Source organism: Sindora glabra (assembly GCA_020226215.1). NCBI lineage: Eukaryota > Viridiplantae > Streptophyta > Magnoliopsida > Fabales > Fabaceae > Sindora > Sindora glabra. The sequence goes on along the minus strand of CM035236.1, from coordinate 32,343,220 downwards.
TACTGTATATCTCGAAAAAAGTTGAGTGTTTTTATTAATATTTAATGCAAAATTTATAAAATATAAAAAATTTTAATGAAGTCCTTGCAACTTTTTTTTAATAAAAAATTGTATATATATATATTTTACATGTAAAAATACATGAAGTTATAATTTTATTATTGAAAATTATGAAAAAAATCAAATTTTTTCTCTATGAAAAATAAAATATTTAACAAAAAATTATAAAATTTTATATAATATTTACAAGATCTTAATAAAAAGAAAAAAATACATACCGACGCAATTTTTTAAAGATGTACCAAAATATACCCCAATCACAATTGAATTAGTAGATTGGCCGAAAAAGGGAAAAATATAATTAAAAAGTCCGGTCAAACACAAAACACAGTGGACTGTTCATTTCCCGCTGTTTATTTTTTTTAATCATCTTCCCAAATATGCCAAACTAAATACATTAAAAAAAAATAAAAAAACTGTACGTTGCCGTGAACACATGATTTGCTCATGGAAAAAGATACTAAAACAAACAAAAGACGAAAAATAGAATAAAAAACCAAAAAGTAAAAGTGGGTTGTATGGTAAGGTAATCATAGCTATGAAAAGCAATCTGGACTCCCCAGCTATCACATCTTTCTCCAGAGTCACAGATCTCTGCCAAAGTAAAAAGCTTTGCAACAAACAAAGAAAATAAGGAAAACCCAAATCCGGAACAAGGCCATCTCTTCCTCTTGTCTCTTGGCCTTCTGGGACCTGATTTGTGTTGTATTGAATTGTCTGAAGAAACCAGACAAAGCTTGCTATTTATACACTCCAATCACACTACTCAATTTTTTTCTGTTAAATCTCTATCTGCCAGCTCTTGTTTGATTAATGTCTTTGCAAGCTGTTTTTTGTTGTTGTTCACGGAGTAAAGCTGTGACTTTTCATTACCTCGCGGGGAAATGGGGCTATACGGTGGATTTTACAGTACCCAATAGCTGTCTAGTGTTTCTCTGCATTTTTGCGTTTGTGTTTTGATTTAATTCTTGGACTTCTGGACTCAAAGTTGAAAATGAGGAAGCATGGATGGCAGCTACCTTATCATCCTCTTCAGGTGAGTGTTAAAGGTTGTTTCTTGTTATAAATTTTCTCTATTGTTTCGAATTTTTATCATTGATAATTTGAAACTTTCTGTGAAGGTGGTGGCTGTTGCCGTGTTTTTGGCTCTGGGGTTTGCCTTCTATGTGTTCTTTGCTCCTTTTGTGGGAAAAAAGATGCATCAGTATATTGTGATGGGTCTCTACACACCCCTTGTAATTCTAATTCTCTTACTTCTCCCATTTCTATTTTTGCATTCAGTTTGTTGTCTCTATTTCTACTTGGCTTGGTTGAAGTGATGAGATCTGTAAATGATGCTTTTCCAGTCAAGTGTTTAAATTTATGAATCACTGATCCTTATCATTAACATCGGTTTCATACATTCCTACTTTGTTTTTTAAGTGAAAGCTAAGCTAGTATTTTGTAGGGTACTTTGAAGTTGCCTCTCTCACAAGGGCTAGTTAATTGCTTGTTGTGGCTCCCTTAATTCCCTCCCTCAGTCCGCTTCTTAATCCATTTTAAGAACCATTTTAGGATATAGCCATTTTTTATGATTTCTGAACTTGAGCTCAATTCATAATTGTTTTGTGATCCTTGCTGATAAATCATGTAGAGTTCATTTTTTCTCAGAACTTTACTGGTATTCCTATTTGATGGTATATCAGGCATGATATTTGTGTAATTAATTATAAAAATTTGAAGTAGATTGACTTTTTGAAGTCCAGAGGAACTATTTTTATGTCAGTCCTATCTAATTGTCTTGACTCTTCATAATTCTAGCAATCCTCCCACCCTACGTCAGGATCTCATGTCTCAACTCATGTAGTACTCTATTGAATTGAGAAGCCTTATTGGAAGTTATTTTGAATGTCCTGGCCATTTAAATATAGGTGATGTTAATGTTGCAATGGCTTCATCATTCTTTAAATATGCTATCAAGTGACATATCTATGGATTGCAGAGAAAGCTCCGCCTGTTGGTTGCTACTCTAACTGTGACTAGCTATTACTATTAGCCTTTTTTTTTTGGATTAATTTGTTCTCAAGAGTAAAGAAACAATACAAGAATTAGGCAGAAAAAATATATTTACACCACAAGCTGGGGCAATCAAAGAAATCCTATCATCCACTGCAATGTCCAATGGATGATTTGGAATTACTGACATTCCTAAGGCTGCTGAAATTTGTACTGGCAGTTTTAGATGATTTCCCTGACCTAGATTGCTGGCAATGGTTGGGGTGTTTTCTTGTGTATCTGTAATTTGCTCCCAATATATATTATAGTGCAGCCTTTATTGTATTCAGGATAGCAAATGAGGATTTCAATAAGATCGTAGTAAAAATGACTTCAGAATTGTTATAGAACAGCTTAGTAAACTCTATCATTGTCTGCGTAGAGAGTTCCAAATTATGTACAGTATTAGAGACCAGCGCCCAGAAGTTTTAATTTGCTAATTGGTCGCTAAACTTTAGGCTTTCTGTGAAATAAGATAGAGGAAATAAAAAGGCCCCAGCTTAGTTAAAAAACATGTCCAAGCCTCCAGGGGGTATCTTGGGGGAGTGCTTGACCTAGAATTAGCAGTGAAATTTTAATTTTCCGATTGACTTTTGCACCCTTTTTTAATTAATAACCCCATTGCCTCTTCTTACATCAAGAATACAGATGTTCTGAAGTCAGTAATAACAAACTAAGCTGCAATAATAGAAATCTTTTACTGATAGTTCATGGGAAATTTAAATGTGAGAAGTAATCTTTTACATATTCCCAATGCTCTGAATATGCTATTTTTATGTTTCCAAAATTTTAGAGATAAATTATCAAAGGTTTATGTGCATTTAGTATCTATCCTGACTTAGCTTTTGTTATGTTGAAAATATTCTTACTGTTTCAGATTTTGTTAAACCTGCTTTATATGTCTCTCTAGAGGACAACTTTTGCCCCTGCATCACTTGCTTGACAATTTTTTTATCTGGTTGTAAAGTTCTTGTAACAGCATGATTAGAGCAGTGCAATTTTTTTCCCCCCTTTTCCATATCATGATAATGCATATTTCCAAATGCTTGAAGGAAGGTGAGAGAGGTTGGAAGGAACTGTTCCTTTGTTGTAAACTGCACAAAGACATTATTTTGTTCTATGATGTTTCAATAATATCTTGCATAATGCCAGATTACTTGCGCCTTTGGATTGTACATTTGGTGTGCAGCAGCTGACCCAGCAGATCCAGGGGTTTTCAAGTCCAAAAAGTATCTGAAAATTCTGGACAGTAAAAAGCTTGCTGCAGTGAAGGATTCTAAATTAGACGGGGAATCAGCCTTGTCAATGCATGATGCAACTGCTTCTACAGTTGGAGCTAAATCCGGGGATAAGGAAAAATTGGACCAGGAAGCAAGTATGAAAGATGGTGCTATTACAATAGAGGACAAAAGTCCATCACCATCACATTCATCCTGCTTGGTGTTGGTTTGCTCTCCCTTTGCTTATGCCTGCAGCTGCTCTAGATCAAGTGATGAATCTTCTAATCAACAGACTAGTGAAGATGGCATGTTCTATTGCAGTTTGTGTGAAGTTCAGGTGTGTAGAAGCAATTATATAATAAAACTCTAGAGCACTTGGACGATACTTGATTACATGCATCCTTGAATATGTAATGTCAGTCAAGGTGAAATGGTGAACAAGAAATTTTGCCTCCACCGCCCTTTCTTGCAGAAGTTGCATGTGTCATCTATGTATTCAATTTCTCATTCAGTTATCACCTCATGCTTGGCATTGGTGGAATGCTTTTATCTGGAACTGGTAGATGAATGATTGAAGATAATTAAAATTTAATCATGAAAGTAAAAAACCATATCTTTGCAGGTCTTCAAGTACAGCAAGCATTGTAGAGTTTGTGACAAATGTGTTGATCACTTTGATCATCATTGCAGGGTATGATACTTTGATTTTTTATTTTTTTATAATCTTTTGATATATGTCCTGAAGGTTTGTGGCTTATTGGATTTTGCAGTGGCTTAACAACTGTATAGGGAAAAGGAACTACCGACAATTTTTTACTCTCATGGTTGCTTCTCTTCTTCTGGTAAGCAATAGTGTTTCCGCCATATGCAATCCATATCATTTACATGGTCAAATGCCTCTATATAGTTAACCTTTGCTAGTAAATAAAAACCATACCCAGCCTTCAAAGTCACCTGAGTTCTAAAATCCTCGTCCTCGAATAACCCTTCCTTTCCAAAGCTACATCACTCCCCCATCAGAGTGAAGCTAAAATAGATTGGTACACAATGGTTTTAGTGAACTTCATGGGATGATTTAATGTAATTATATGATATGCTTTGAATCACAAGGAATGTGGACTGTGACTATGTCTCTTTTGTATAATTTGCTCATCAATTATCATCCATATTTTCTTTTTGCCAAGCTTCATAATCACTTGCTAATCTCCCATTCCAGTGCTAAGTTGTCTTTTCCTCTTAAGATAGTTGAACCATCCCATTCCAATTGCAATAATTGTCTAAGCAACAAGCCAGAACCTGAAGAACACCCAGAGTGCGCATTTTTATTTCCTGGATGTCTTCATTTGAACAATTATTCACAGGTATATACATGGTTTGTTTGTTCACTTTGGGGTTGAGATTTCAGCTTATCCTTCAATGGGCAACTGGGATATTTGTTATTATCTGCTGTTTTCTTGAGAGGAAGCAATTTGCTGCGGATATCTCCTCCAAGTTAGGAAGTAGTTTCTCTTTGGTACCCTTTCTTATTGTGGTGGTGAGTTTCTGCTCAATTTCTTGATTTTATATAATCCCGTAACTGTACTGCTGTGATAAATACGTGTCTTATACCTACTGATAACTTCAAAAGTTCTTTCTGTTTGGTCTTTTCTTTTTCCTTGTTTCTATGTAAAAACTGAATAGAGCAAATCAAATTTGACTAAAAATCTAAAATTGTTGCTGCTATTTCAGAGAGAAGCTATTCTAATATCTGCACAACTCTTTCCCACTTTTATTTTAACAGGCTGGCTGCACCATTCTGGCTATGATTGCTACCTTACCTCTTGTTCAGCTTTTCTTCTTCCATATCCTCCTTATTAAGAAGGTAAGCTTGCATTCTATTCACTTGTAAAGCTTACTCTATTGTTTATTCATGTATGGGGCGACTTCTTTCCATCTAGCATAACAAGATAGAAAGAAGACGTAGGAAAAATTACGAAATACGGATCAGGGTTCAGAGCTCTTGCAGTGCTGTAGAAACACACACATAGGCCAGTGTTTGTTGGAGGCAAAATGAGTTTATTTCACTCCAATCTCTATTTTCTGAATGTTTTTATGTTCATCAATGAGCTTTGAGCCGAATGTTATGAATATTGCTGGATAACACAGGGAATCAGCACATACGATTATATCATTGCTCTGAGGGAGCAGGATTTGGAGGAGCAAGCTGTTGGACAGCAGAGCCCCCAAATGTCTACTGTTAGCTCACTCACTGGATTAAGCAGTGCAAGCTCCTTTACTACTTTCCACCGCGGGGCATGGTGCACACCCCCACGCCTCTTCGTTGAAGATCTGGTAATTTTTACTTGAGAAATTTATGACTAAGAACTGCTCAGAGGAGGGCAGAATTCCTACATATTGATGGTAAAAAATAAAATTGTTTCTTGTTATATAAAAAGTTCTTATTATATGAAAAAGAATGTATTTTATGAACACATTAAGTGTCTTAGCTTTCTCAGATGGTATACATTATGCATGAATGGTTTGCTCGCTATCTTGTTACTGATCCAAAGGCTTAATGTTTATTAGTTCCTGGATCATTGGGTGATAAAACATACCCATTATGTGAGCATAATTGTCAAATAAAATGACATTTACCTTCTGGATTAGTTATGAGCCAAATGAAGCTCTTTTATTTTCCAGTCAACTCACATGGCATCATTTCTTCTTTCCCATGTTGGGGGGTGATAGTTTGATGTAGTGCCCCCGGAGACAGGTTCAGTAAGCTCACTAGGAAAAAAGACAACGAGAGTAGAACCTGCCAAGAAAAGAAATCCTGGAGCAGTAAAAATCAGTCCATGGACATTGGCACGATTAAATGCAGAAGATGTTTCCAAGGCTGCTGCAGAAGCAAGAAAAAAGTCAAAAATCCTACAGCCTGTGTTGAGACATGATCAGGCTTTCAGGCTGGAACGGGACAGCAGTTTTGGTAGCACTGGTCGACGAATGGTCCCCAGGATTGACAGTAGAAGGCGGGCAAGTAAGCGGATTCGCCTCCCTTCTGAGCTACCAATGGAGCCCCTGAGTAGAGTTTCTGCCGGTGACATTAGTAGTTTCCCTGAAACGGCGTCTAGTTTAGCTCCTCTCCGACTTGAAGCACACAGTGCATTCCAATCTAGTCAAGCTGTGTCTGGCTCGGCAGGGATAGTTGTTTCTTCTCCTGAAAGCAGTTTAGACTCACCTGACATCCACCCTTTTAGGGTTTCTTCATCAGGAGCTGAAGATGCAAGACGGATCACAGGTCTTTCTAGGGCTAATGCAGGAGGTCTGAATGAAATCCCGCTGTCAAGGTCAACCAGCGACGGATATGAAGCTTCTGGTGGAGAAGATAGTGACAGGGTTCCTACTAGGCTTGTTCAGAGATCTACAAATTGGACTAATCTTCTGTTCAGTGCTGATCAAGTTCAGAGTGCTTTCAAGCAACAATGCTCTTCTCGCCTGGCGTATAATAGAAAGTTGTAGCCAATCTGGATATTAAGAAACTTTCATTTTCATTATATTGCTGGAAATAGTTCATTCTTTGATTTGTGAGCAAAAAAGTACATCACTTGAACATCAGCTTTAAAGAAATTAAGTTGGGGGGCCCTGGAAATTTTGGGAGGTTTGACTGTGATTAGTAATTGCTGTACAAATTTTTAGTTCACAAGACCGATGAGTAAGGTATCTACTGTGCCGCAGCTCGGTAGCTTTCCCTGCAGTTGAAAATTCCATTAAAACACATTCTTTCTGCATTGATTCTGACTTATGTCCAGTTTTGTTTTCAATCCAAAGTAAAATAGAGGGTTGTTCCTTTCTTTTCCCATTTTTGTAAGTCTGAAGGCGCCTGAATTGACAATTGGTTTTCAAAATGACTGGCTAATGTCCAGATGGTTTTCAAGCAGAAAGCGTGATTATTTTGGAATACTATATTTGACACCTTTTAATTTTTCTTCCTAATATCAAGTTGCAATCAGCCGTACAATTAGATGAGTTTGTAAGAAGCAAGAAAAAGCTGGAAATTATGAAGATAGCATAATAAATAATTGCTCATTTTGTTACAACAGACAAATACGTTCACTCTCAATCAGGCTTTTTCCCCCCCTTTTAATCAAGCTAAATTTCTCCAATATATGTCAGGAATCTAATTGCCTGAGGTAGACAAGATCACTGACATGCATGCACACAATCATAAACGTCGTGTACACGTACAAATATTATCTCCATAATTTACAGCAATAGCTGCAGCCAATTATTGAGGCCCTGCTTAAAACTTATTTAATGTGAATTCTGGGGCTACATCAATTCTGTGATTAGAACTATTCCCACAGATAAAATGAAGGCAATCTCAAGTTGCCAGTAACAAGGTGATTGCTGAACTGCAATAAGTTGTTTTGACCGAAAGTGCATCCAAGGGGTTGGCAACTTCAAAACTCAGAAACCTGAGCATGTCTGAAGAACCTTGAGTAACAAATGCCAAACTTGGCCACAACCTGTTACTGATATTAGCAATAGAATCAGAAATCCTGCTGAAATCCCTAATACAGAAATCAGATTTGGATAGTTTTCTTCAATTTTCAATTATATAATCAAGATTCAATTTTGGCCAAGAATTAATCATAAAAATATAGGTTGAAAAGTGAAGTAAGCAAAATAACAAATCTTAGAACTTAAAAGTGGGAAGGCATTTTTAGTTCCAAGATGGATGGGATTTTGCAGAACAACAAATAAAACCAGCAGCATAATGAAGAAGTTGGAGGAATGACTTAAACCTTAAATTTCTGTATCTCTTGTTAGCACCAGAGCCGTGCCTCTCTCGCTGGTACTCAGCCGTAACTAATGACAGTTTACTAGTCAATATTGCCACATAAAACTTACCAGTATTCCTTGAATATAAATTTTTCTACGAAGAGGAAAACAACACGCTGCATCCTTAACTTTCATAGAAATAGTTCAATTATTCATGTTCTATTGTAACAACTAACCATTGGGTTATTTTTGAATTTCCAATTCCAAAGCAAGATAGGGATTACCAAATGAAATTATAAGCAGAAGCTAATTTGTATTCATTCTCTGATGTTTTAGAATCTCCAACTCTGAAAGCAAGATACGAACTGCCAAATGAAATTATTAGCAGAAGCCAACTTGAATTCATTCTCTTAACTTTTATAAACTACCACATCTATGCCAGCCACATCCAAATGTTGGATTGAGTGAGATTCAAACCTAAGTAAAGCACTCTATCTTATTTCAATATCCACTTCTTCAGATCATTAAATGTATAAAAGGAGGAATTACATTATATAAGTTGGCAACTTGAAATCACAGAATTGTCACTAAGAGTGAATTTTAACTGGACAAATTCCATAAATGGGCCTGAGTTTTACTTTATGAGCTTATGCCCTCCTATTAGATCACCTTTATATTTAAGCTTGAAGCAGGAGCATTCATCCAGTCTAGAATTCAGATCATCAAATTCCTCAGCCCACTAATTGTGTAGTTTGGAAGCTAATGAACCAGTTTGGTGTAAATTCAATCAAAAAGAAGGAAAGTAAAAGAAAACACAGCATTTTCTTCAGATGATATCACATTATTCACATGTATTACATTTTTGTTCCCTTTTTCCATAGGCACTACATATAGTTATATAGATGAGTCACACATTCTTTGCTTTGGTCTACTAGCCTTGCATTCTATGCACAATTTTTAACTACACAATAAGAACTAATACAAGACCACAATATATTACAAAGTCAGAGGCAGTACAAAGCTCACTAACCTCATTCCCTTCATTACACATCGACAACTGACACAAGATGAGGAATCTTCCCATCATCAAAGGGCAAGCTAACATATTCTCTGGCAAACTCCTCAGCAATCTCCAGAGCAAGCTCACCATGAATAGCCTTGCAATACATGTACAGCACAGTATTCGCGGCAGTGTTGTAAAGCAGAAGCAACATAAGGAAAGTAGAAGTCACCACAATTTGCCCGATAAAAGCCCAATTTTTCCACTCATCATCAGCACCATACGAGCCCATCGCCGAAACAGAACTGCTCCCCGCCAAAATTGCCCCCAAAAACCCAAAAAACAACAGCGAAGAAAAGGCCACTCTTTTCATTCCCTTAATCAAATTGGTGCTCCGTCTCAGAGGTTCCAATCCCCAGCTCGACTCGACAATAACGATTACAGATATCAAAGTCCAGTGTACTTGCAAATGCACCAATACAAACAACAAAGCAAGCAGAAACACCACTGCAAACCCAATAAAGTAAGGCGATGAATATTCAATTTGAACACCCAGCAGCTCAATTCCGCGAACCACCAAGAACAAAAGAATCCCAAATACCAAAGAGATCAAACACACTATAATCTGCGTAACAATTACCGTAGCCAAGAGGGGTATGAACCAAGTAAATATCGATTTGATAGCGGAGATTAGCTTAACTGGTCGACCATAGAATCCATGTGAGACACTGTAGGTGATGGTGCCAACGGCACAGAGGGCCAAAATGAACACGAACAAGGAGTATACGAGAGAGAACAAAAGGCTGTAGTTTTGGTTGATGGATTGCTGGTGCTGATAGCTGTAACGAAGGAGCACCTGTGAGCGATTAGAGAAGGAATCATTGAGGAGTTGTTGGAGGGTTGGGTAGACGATGAGAGAGAAAGAGAGAGGGAGAAGGAAGATGACGCAGAGAGCCAGGAAATGGCGAGAGTGAGCGTTGATGATACGCTTCGATTCGGAGAGCACAGAGCAGAGGTCGAGCGCTGCTCCTTGGGGCGGCGTTTCCATGGCTGATTGTAGAGAGAGAGAGAGAGAGAGAGAGAGGATTAAGCTTAAAGTTGCAGACTTGGCGACGTTGAAAGTGTACTAAGAAATCAGAAATCAGAAATGGTGACCATGTCTGGAATCGTCAATTTGGATGCTTTGCCTCTCCGACGTCATCTACTTTGATTGGGATGATACGGTGCGTTTCATGTCTCGGACGAGAACGTCGACAGATAAGTAAATGCCAATAAATGATCAATCAATCAATTAATTAATTAATACTTTAAATGAAGACTTTAGAGACCACAAGACTTGTTTGAATATTCATTAGCAGTGTTATTTTGCCCAAGGGTTTGGGAGAAATTTTGTTGTAACAACGATATTATATTGGTAGTAGTATATTGGTATTATTAAATTTAATTATATATTTATTAAATTTATTTTTTATAATTAAATTTTACATATTATATATTAATATATTAATTATCAAAATTATTAATATATTACTGTATCCCTAAACCACAAAATTATGAATTTTTAACAGATCAGACCACTTGAAAATAGGTCCCGAAAAAAACGGGTAAAAAAGAGCTAAGTCTGGCAGGTTATGGATTAAACGAACCATATCAATGTGGTTCACAGACCAGCTTGCGGATTGCCTTTTTTTATTTTTGCTGAATAGAGGCCTATTGCTCGTCTGCTCTAGCCCAGCAATGAGTCTCAACCCAAGTACAAATGGCTTGGCCCGCTTGACCTAGTCCCGATTGATCCAACTGATGAGTCCCAACCCCCCAAATGCTGATGTAGCTGGCTTGCCCTTTCATTCAATAATTCAGCCAGCCTAATGCAGCAACAATTTACAATTACTCCATTAATCATTATCCATAATTCAGTTCAAATAACATTATTATGAACATCGATTATGTAATTGAGTTAAATAAACTAAATGACTTAAAATTTTAAAATTTGGAAAAAGCAAAAATTAAGAAATTAAGTTGATAAGATTCGAGAAACATCATCAAACACTCAGAATTCAGAAACACTCACAGACACTCAAGTCTCACTGTCTTGGCCGCTCAGGCTCAGCTGGGGTTACACGATTTCTCATCTCGCCACCGTAACAGAAGAAGCAATCGCTGCCACTGCAAGCAGCAGAATGGAGTCGTGAAGAGCTCAACAGCGCCGACGAACGGACTAGATCAAAGGACACCGACGTCGCACTGCCACTTGACAAGTCTCCCACCGATCTTCTTCACTTAACCCGTTTGTGCCATTCATCCTAACACCTGATTTTAGTCTTCCTATCCTGTTGTCCATTATGTTTTCTAAATGGAATATGCTAATTTGTAGGTTTTAGTTGGTTTGTGGAATAACTAAGGAACTGTCCTGATTCTTAGGTTCTTCAAAATCTAGAATCAATAATTTTTTTCCTGGATAATTAATTAGGGAGGATTTAAAAAAAATTGTCACTTAAATAAATTGTATGTGGCTTGCTTTGTCAGCATTATATTCCTAGGAGAATTTCAATTTGTTAGTTGATATCATTACAGAAATTCAAGTCCATCCATTTTACTACTTGGGGTTAATTCAATAATTCTGTAGATGTTTATTTAATTTAATTATTTAGTGTTATCAATCTGCCATTTGTCATTTGTCATATATGTATTATGTATATTTCAGACTTAGTATGTAATACTGAATCAAGGTGATTTGTTGATAGTTATGTAGATTCTGTTATATATTGGTTTGCTCTATAAAAAAATAAATTTATAATTTCCTTTTATTATTTATTTGATTATGCATTTTATTTGTGCTGCTGTGTAGTTGTTGTGGGGTTTATCGGTTTAGACATGACTTCTAGGAGTGAGCATAATCCTATTAATGAAGATGGGTTAGGGGCTTCTAAAGAGAATATAGGTTCCAATTCTAAACGAAAGACAAATCCAAGCATACATGAATCTGAGATTGAAGGTGAATTTGACTTTGAAATTAGTGAACATTAATCTAAAAAGATTAGGAAGAATACTTCAGAGGCATGGCAATTTTTTTTAGAAAGATGGAATAGATGAGGAAGGTAAAACTTATGCTAAATGTAAGGGGTGTGGAGGAAGGTATGTGGCTGGTGGTAGTAGATTTGGTACCTCTACCCTAAAACGTCATATAGCCAAGTGTAAGGGAGTAAAAGCTTTAAAACAAAAAGATATTGGAAACATGATAATTGATTGTGAAGGAAAATTGAAAAGTAAAAAAAATGATCAAAAGGTTTTTCGGGAATTAGTGTCTATGGAAATTATAAAGCATGATCTTTCCTTCTCATATGTAAAATGTGATAGAACTAGAAAAGTGTGGAGGTACTTGAATCATGAGGTGAAGTTCTTTTCTCGTCATACCATTGCATCTGATGTATGCAAAGTTTATTTAGAAAATAAAAAATTGTTGAAAGAACAATTGACAAAAATTCGTGGTAGAATATGCCTAACTTGTGATTTATGGATTGTATGTTCTAATGAAGGGTATCTTAGCTTAACCGCTCATTATGTTGATTTAGAATGGAAGCTAGCTAGAAAGATTCTTGCTTTTAGTTCTATGAAACCTCCATATTCAAGATTTGAATTGGTTGGGAAGATAATGGACATCTTAAAAGAGTAGGAGATACAAAGCAAGATCTTTTCTATGACACTAGATAATGCTTCCTCTAATGATAGCATGCAATCTATTGGGAAAGAATGACTTCGCTTGGCGGATGCTTTACTTTGTGAGGGTGAGTTCTTTCACATAAGATGTTGTGCTCACTTTTTAAATTTGATTGTTCAAGAAGGCTTGAAAGTAACTTCCATTGCTATTGAAAAAATTAGAGAAAGCATTAAATATGTCAAGGCATCGGAAGCTAGGATGAAGTTTTTTGAAAAGGCTTTGAAAAACACTCATCTTGGTACTACGACATATTTATCCTTCGATGTGCCCACTAGATGGAACTCCACTTATTTAATGCTTCAAAGTGTTTTGAAGTATCAACGTGCATTTTCTATGCTTGCAAGTCTTAATTTAAATTACACACATTGTCCATCAAGTGAGGAGTGGAGTAAGGGAGAGAAAATATGTGAATTTTTGAAGTTATTTTATGATATGACAAATTTGATATCTGGTTCAAATTATCCTACTGCTAACTTGTACTTTGCCCAAGTTTGGAAAATTGAATTATTCCTCATGGAAAATTTGTATGGAGAAGATGAGTTGTTAAAAGATATGATTTTTCGTATGGAGAAAAAATTTAACAAGTATTTGGGTGAATACAATGTTTAACTTGCAATGGCGGTCATTTTTTATCCACGGGTGAAGTTATCAATGTTGAAGCGTTACTATTCTAAAATTGATCCTATTAATTTTGGAGAGAAATTGAATGTGGTGAAGAATAGTCTACATATGCTTTATGAAGAATATATAAAGAATACATCAATATCATCATATACACAATTTGAACAAAGCTAACTTTTTTGTTCTAATTCTAATGCTGATGTAAGTTTTAATTTTTCACATGACATTGTACCTTATATTTTCTTATTTAGCATTTTTAAGGTCCTAACTTTATTGTTTGTTTAATTGTTTTATTGTATGAAATGTGTAAATAGGTGTGGGTTTCTATGGCAAAAGATGATGATGATATCATCAAAAGTTCAAAATCTCAATTGGAGGCATATTTGGATACACCAAAGCTTAATTTTTCCACTTATAAGGACTTGGACGTCTTGAAATGGTGGAAAGATCATAACCTAAGGTGGCCTATTTTAGCTAATATGGCTTGTGATTTGATAAGTGTACCTATAACTACTGTGGCTTCTGAATCTGCGTTTAGTATTGGAGGACGTGTGTTGAACAAGTATAGGAGTCGCCTTTTCCCTCAAAAGGTTCAAGCTCTCCTATGCACACGTAATTATCTTCATGGTTTTACACCCTCTAGTAAGATTTTCAATTTCATAAGCACAAATTATTACTTCATCATATTGATAGGTAGTTTATTAGAAATTTAAGAATCATATGTTTATTGATTTGTAGGTTAGGAATGTGAGGAAGAAGATGAAGATATTCTAATAAATGCTGCTCTTATAAGGGATGTAGAAGATATTAGAGATTCTAATTCTTAGACCTTAGTTAGAGTGGCAGCCTAGTAGTGGCAGGTATGTATATGACTTTTTTTAATAATAACAGAAGTAAAACTTAGCATGAACAATGCATAATAATAATGAAGATGGGCTTGAACATTGGGTCATATGCTGTATGTGTGAGAGTTAACCCAACCTATATAGCATGTAATGTGCATGAATGGGGAATCTAGATGGAGGAGGGTACGGAATTAAGTTAGGCTTTGCTATTTTCCTAGTTGTATGTGTGGTATTACTATATATTGGTAGCAAATTGAATGTTGCTTGGCCACCATTGCCATACTCTGTGCACTGGCAGTACAATTGTTTATTCAGTGTTGCTTTTCATCACTATGGAACCCGAACTAGTGAACCACTGCAGCATTGCTATTATTCTTTTAGATAAGATTAAAACAGCTATGTATAATTGTACATCTTTATTTTACAAAGTATTTTCTTTATCTAAATTTAACATTATCTTTATTCAATGGCTTGTTTTAGCTGATGAATCTGCTAGACTTAGAAAATGAGATATAAATCTTTAGCTCTTTGTTAGACTTATTTTTTAAATACATGTGGTGTTGCTGTCCAGTGTGAATTGTGAAATAGACACTAAAGATTATCAATTTTCACCTTCCTATTTCTCTGTTCTCTCCCTTTATATATTAAAAACTTAAAAAGTTTCTCTTCCTTGTAGATTCATGCGGGTTACTTTTGTTGAAGAATGGCCTATGTATTTTGAGGTTAAAAGGCTGAATGGCTTATTAAGAGTAAGACAGTCCAGTAATTTTATGATTTTATCCTCAGTTGAAACTGTGAAAGTTTGAATCTATTGTCACTGATTTCTATAAGTTCAAGTTAATATACTTCATGATTTTATGTATTAAAGTATAAGGGTTAGAACTGTGGAACATTTGTACACTAATTTTGTGCAAATTTTGCACAAATTCATGTCATTTTCGATTAATTTAAGAGATTATATTCAGAATGGATCAATTGGACATATTGTGTAAAAATGCGGGCTAGCCCACGGACTAGTCCGGCAGGTCTGCGGATCGAACCAAACCAATATTTTCAAGCTCATTTTAAAATGGGTCTTAACGAACCGGGCCTAGCTGGACTTTAGTCCGATCCGATCGGATCCAGTTCGTCCGTTAAGCACCCCTACCCAGTAGTTGAAGCATTAATTAAATTTCATTATGAAAAATTACAAATTCAGATATCAACAAAGGTGCACATATAAAAGGAGCATTACATAACATTATGTGATTTTCCTTTTGTTTGTCCTAAATTATTTTATCTTATTGTTCTCTATGAGGTTGATTTTTGAAAATATTATTATCGAGAAAAATTTATCATTTATTTTTTTACTTTAAAAAATCAAATTATTTCTATCTGAGGATTAAATTATTAGTTTTATATGATATATATGATATGAAATATATCTTTATTTAAAAATATTACAATTAAAAACCTATCCATACGCTTGTCCTTACATACTTGTTATAATAAATTTATATAAATAATATTTTATTAACCTCCAGCTAATATATTGACTAATTTAACAAATTGACCTAATCTATTTTGCTTAAACTTGATTTGTTATCATATTAGATCAGAATGTTTAATTTATTTAATATTTATTTTTATATTTAAAATATCATTTTATAATTTTAACCTTAGTTTAATTTGTTGCTTTAATATAATATTTTTAGTTTTAATCATTAAAATTAGAAATAGATTTTACTTAATGTACGGCATATTCAACAAATTTATGTCAATATTTTTTAATATTAAGAAAGCTATTTATGTCCTATTATGCATATGCTTATAAATTCATGTAAAATTTATTTAAATTTTAATAATTAAATTTATTGACAAACAACTCAGGTCAAACTAACATTATGTAAACAATCCAAATTAAGTTTTTGACATATAACAAGGCTTAAACTTATTTATATTAGAGATTAATTTGTCTTGATTTGTTTCTACCTTAATTTTATATTCATACAGGATGTGTAACTTTGCGAAGTTGGAAACTACTCACGCACTATTTTGTGCAATATTGTAAGTTGCATTTTTTGTTGTAAGAATCATCTGATATTCGACAGGTTATATTGGACCTTCGACTAATCCGAATTCTAGTCGAGAGGATCCAATATAAAAGTAAAACTTTTCCAATGACAATTTTCTCCATTCACAAGATTCGAACTCAAGACCTTACTTAAGGAAACTAAGTTCCTATCCACTTGGACTAACTGTCATTAGTACATTGTAAGTTGCATTGATCCAACGCAATTGTTCTATCGAATTACAAGAATTAGAAACATTTAGTTTGAATTGTCTTTAGAAATTCCTTTATTTTTGTCAAAGTCAAAGAGTGCAGATTTTAAATATCTTCTTGACAAAGTTCAAGCCAGATTAATAAGTTGGAGGAAGAACGTGTAATCTTTGGTCCCCTGTACTTCATGTTGTTACGTATTCTATGCCAATTTTATAAAGGGCAAATTACCGCCACCTGATATTTAAAAAAAAAAAAAATTACTATCATCTCCATTGAAATTTGTGTTAAATGTATACAATTCTCTTATATTTTAAAAATCCTACACATTGTTCTCCTGCAATTAATTTCCCGTTTATAATTGTCCTTTTCCGTTTAGTTATCCGTTAGAATTTTTTGTGAGATGATGATATCTTTAGTTTCTTTAAAATGATATTTAATTTGTGAAATCTTAAATTCCTGAGCATGTAATTTTGAAAATATAATATTTTTATATTTAATTTGTTATAAATATTCTTAGAAATATTTTTGTTATATTTTTAAATATATTATATTTTTCATGTTCAATTTTCACTTAATATATCTGGAATCTTGAAATTTTTCTAAAAATATCCTTCTCCACGGAAAATATCCTTCAAAGTTACATTAAATACCAAATACGTTAACATACCTGATCAAAACCAAAATCTTGGCATGAATACGAATATCACCCCTGCAGGGACCCGTTGCCTGGTTTAACTGTATATGAACCCCTGTCATCCACATAAATTATGTTTAATCGGATAAAATGAAACGAAAAATTTATTTTATAGCAAAAGTAATAGAATAAATTATTTCCTTATTCATAATTGTATCTGAAAACTCTCAATAGACATGTATCTCACCCCCTATCATTGACATGTTGGATAAAACAAAATATAATAGAAAAGATAATGAGAATGAAAATGAAAATGATAGACAAAAATATTCTAGAAAATGATTATTCCATCAAATAATAAAATATCTATTTTATAACAAAAGTAATAGAAGTGATTATTCCCTCATTCATAAATTGAAATATATATATATATATATATATATATATATATATATATATATATATATATATATATATATTATGTTTTGATGTCACCTTTTATTAATGTATGATTAAAAAATATTAATTTTAAATATTTTCTATTAAAATGTTTTAATAATTGTATTTTTAATAATAAAATTTAAAATATGACATTTTTGTATTCTTTACAAAAATATTTAATATCAAATTTTCATTAATTAAAAATTTTATGCTTTTATTAAAGAAATTTTTTGTTAATTATAATTTTAATGATAAAATTTAAATTGTGATAATTTTTATTATAAATTCTATCATATATTTTAATAATTTTAAATTATTTGTTAAGATATTTATTATTTTTGTAATAGGATATTATTATCTTTAACTATATTTTTTTATTTTATTTTATTAAAATTTTGTTATACCAAATATAAAATTGAAATAGAATATTTGTTTTGTTTCTTACCATACTAAATATAATTATACAATAATAATTCAATATTATTTCATTTTTATTCTCATTCTCATCCTATCCGACCAAATGTATTATTAGGAAATCCTAAAAACCAATCATGTATTTAGGTTCCAACAAGCACTCCATAATGCTGACATAACTAAAACATAGTACTATTCAAAAGATCTATGCAACATTCAAGCATGAAAAAACCAACAAGAACTTCATGAAGCATGAAAAAACCAATATCAACTCTAGAATGAATGGACAAAGAACACAATAAGTTGCTACAAGTTATTCTTGACAATTTGGACTAGACTATAATACACCACTAAATTAGTGGTGTACGGTACTTTACTTAATGAACAATGTAGATTAAACTAAAAGATATATTGGTAAAAAGGAAACTTAAACCAAAATATTTATAAAAAACCCCCTAAGATTTTGCTTTATTTGATCTCTAAAATCAAGTTTGATCTACGAGATAGCCTAACCTAAAGCAGAAGGGGAAATGAAAGAGTGTGGCATTGATTTCATGCAAAATTATGGTATGTTTATCAATTTATTTATTATTATTAAGGAACCATAATTATATCTTCTATTTGATTACAATTAAGGACTAGGAAATCATATAAGAAAGAAATAATTTTTCACCTTGAATGATTAGGTATAATTTTATTGTTATTCAACTATATTGAACAAGAAGGAAATTGACAATATATTAGGTTGTTGTATATAGTCTCCAGAAGTACATGAATTAAGGTATAAGCTTCTTGACATAATTGAAAATTTGAAACAACATTATTACTTTTAACCAGCATTATTACTGGTAATTAAAAGGTAGTAATATGTCTGAATTGTATTGTTATGATTGAAGATATATTCACTATACTTTTAAAAGTTTGACACACTTAGATGATATGGATTAGCAGAGAAGGCAAGTTATGTTTGTTGTATATAAAAACTACTCTCATACATTTGCTTAACAATCTAAAATTTTAGGCAAAGTTATTGTTCAACATGGTATTGTTCAACTTGAATTGTTCCTTTTTTTACTTGTATAAGTTTGATATAAAGTTTGTAATGCTCATACATTAGATGGTATGTTAGATATGTCAAAATATTCTTTAACTTGGCCATAATTTGTTAAATTCAAAAGCAATCTAGTATGATGCATGAATTTTATTGATAAATTATAACATGTCAAAAGGTTACTTTTCGAAGCTTTTGTTTAACCACACTTAACTTAAGTGTAGTGAGCATTTTTATACCTTGCAGTTAATAACAATAATGGGTTATGATGTCAACTTTTTTTCTATAGAATATAATGATTTTTCAAACATATGCAGCTTTCTCAAGAGCATTTATCTTATTTATCTTAATTAATGAGGCCCTTCCTTACAAATGAGTTTCTTTAAAAGGATTTAGCATTGGTTCTCTACAAAATCTATTGCTTTTTTTTCCTATAGAGCTAGTTAAAATCTTCCTTCAACTGTAAAACACAGGCCAATTAGTGAAATCATGAAAGGCCTTATAAATGTTGCAAAAAACTATATGGAGAAAGAAGGATCTTCACATCATCTACAAAGAACTTAGCATCACTATTCTTGGAAATGCACTAGTTTGTGGCTTTTATACTTCTAAATAGATAAATTAATGAGAGAATAATTTCCCTTTGGTTGAAGAAAAAGTAATAAAGAAAGCTTCAACATAATGTTGATTACAACCCTATTAATTAGGATCATGAGTTGGATATGTTGTTTCCATCTAGATGATGTTAGGACTAGACCATAGGCTTAAACAAAATCTTCATTAAAATACAAAGGTATCCTTGTTTATCTTAATAAGAGCATAAAAGAAGAACAATATGTTGTGCTATGGAGAGGTATGGATGCTATTGTTACAAGAGCCTTTGTAGTGAATTAAGCTATATTTTTTTCTTGTAAGATAGCCCCGAGGTGCTTGTTTAATAATGGAAACATTAAAATAAAGGAAATGTAAGGAAATAATTAAGTTCAGGAATGATGTTAAACAAGCATGGCTAAAGTGATTATAGTGTATATCAATATTCAAATAAATAAAGTGGATGAGCAATTGACCATAGATGAAGCCTTTCTAGCTAAAAGGATTCCAATTTTGCTTGTTAAATTCTTTTTCTCCTTAAGAACCTATCTTTTGATTCTCTTGGTAAAACTTCACTATAATGTTATTTAATCAATGACTCTTAGGGAGGTTAGATTGGTTTCACTTAATTATATGCGATTAATATATCAATAACATTTTTTAATTAATAATTATGCATATGAATACTTGTGTGTGTATAGCATTACTTGAAGTAAAGTTTACCTTTTTTTTCATAAAGCAAACATAGGAAGTTACCACATAGAATTGAACAACTCCAATTGGTTGCTTTATTTTCTTGGATTATGGTATATATCATGGAGTAAATGATATATGTTTGAAATGCGTTAATAGAGAAAGACCGCCAGTTTGAAATAAATTAAAGTATCATATAATACTTTTATTTACCCTTACATATGTTATTCAAAATTTTTTTCACTCATTTGTTAAAGAACAAAATGCATATTGTTTATAAAAAAGGTAATTGTTTATAACATATCAATTTTGTATGTTTTAGCAAAATAAGTTTCTCTTAATTAGATATGGATTTTTATAGTCTCAAATTCACAGGCCCATAAAAATAAACCTAACATAGTTTCTTTTTTTGTTGGATAAGAATGATAAATGAGCTGCCTTGTTACAACTTAATTCTAGCAACAATTTAATAGAAAGCATTAAATCATTAGCTTAATGTTTAATTATGAAAAATTGAATAGCAATAACATTTCTACATTTCTTGCAAAACCTAACAACTATAACTAAAATAAGCTTATAACTCATTTTTTGTAATCTACTTAACCTTTCTTGATAACTCCTATTAGAATAGGGCCAATCCTATATCACAATTCTTATTTCACATGAGATCCTCCACTAACTAAGTTAAATAGAGATCTAATGGCAATGAAAGGTGTTTTCTATTGGAGCCACACTAAAGCAACACTAACACTTTCCATGTCAATTAAAATGGAATTAACTTTAAAGTTCAAGAATTCTTGTAAGCCTTGTTATCTATAAACGTATTTGCATTAGTCCTTTTCTTCACTCATTACAATAAGCCTTCTTGATAAGCAAGTTATGTTCACACAGCTACCTAATTTCATATTCTATAGGAAAAAATATGCCTTTCCTAATTAGATGAATAATTACATATTTTTTGTAGAAAAAAATTGAAAGGCTAAGAGATGTTTATATGGTATCAAAATTACTTTAAGTTTTCTTGCAATTTGAAAGTAAGTCTTGTTAACTAGAACCCAAAAGGCATGTTCCCTAACTTCAGTCAAAAGATTAATGAGAATGTCTTTTTAGTTAACAAATTGATTAACAACTATTTCTTCCTCCTTTGTCATAACACTAGCATTTATAAGCAAATTTTTGAGTTTTTGCTTGAATCTTTAACTACAATACTACATTATATAATATTTAGTTCTACTAAAAATGCAATTATATAATTGAAATAAAATTAACTTTATATAAAAATTTAAGAAAACTAAGATTAAATGGAACAAAATTGTATTTTAGAATTAACTTAATAAATATTACAAAGTAAATACAAAGTCTAAGTGAAACTTGCCTATTGTAATCCAGAATATAAAGATATGAACAAGTGAGAAAGAGTAATTCCTAAGAATAGAAGAAAAGCTAAACAAAAATATTGCAAAGCATATTATCAAAGGTATTATATATCACTAGTGATTGCTTAAAGTTACTATCTTACTAACCAACTGAGAATCGATAAAGAAAAAAGTGTGATAGATGATTGAAATTAAAACTAAATCAACATTTTGTTCTTTTAATCTCATCATTTGAAATGGGTAAGTGAATTAATAGATTGCATCAAATTGGATGTATTGTCTCCCATCTACCAAGTTGAATAAATTAGCCATTCATTGTATAGTATAAGCTTGGTAAGTTTCTCTACAGTGATATGTCCTGCTAGAATAGACATTCCTCCAAATAGCATAGCAATAATCTATAAGATTAAAAGTTCTAATAAAAACAAAAGCCAAGTATGGATGTTCAATTATAGTTTAGTCAATCACAAATTAATGATTATTGATCCTAGCATGCTTTCTTTCAACAATAAAGTTACAGCTTGAAAACATAACCTAAAAAGGTAGGGAAAATTATTAAAATTTTAGGAATCCTTAGCCATACTTGAATTGAATGATAAAGAGTATTGAAATTAAGATTTCAAAATCCGTATGCAACACATTATTAAAAACTTATATTAACTAATTCACCTAGTCATCATTTATACCTATAGACAAAGAAGGGAAAACATATGTCAAAACTAATGATTGTAGCTAAGCAAAGGTTGCAAGCTTCAAGCTCAAATTTGCATTCATTAGAACTATATGAGTTTTCACATTTTCTCAATTCACCACTAATCATTTCTTTGTTTAAATTTGATAGTTTACAAAAAATGGAACTCAACATTGATTATAAAAGTAAGAAGCTTGTAAAACTCTACCCTTAGACACAAAATAACCAAAGGATATAGAGGACTCATATTTGTAACTAATGAAGAGCTAGGAGATGTGACAATATTCCATTAGCAGTTAAATATCAAGTTTCAAGTAATGAGCCATATTACACTTCCTAAAAATTTTGATAATATGATTAGTAAAATTAACCAATGAGATGAAGTTCAAGAAGCAAGGTATATCTGTTATTAACTAATATGGCATCACTAACTAGGCTAGATTGCATTAGGTCAATAGGCTTCTCAATACATTATACATATAGTTTAAAAATCCAAGCATTCACTTGTTCAACTTAATTTGAACTTTCATGAAACCTTTCTTTTCAAATTAAAAATTAACATAAACAAATATATAATAATGATAGAGAAAATGTATAAGCAAATTTAGCATCTATACAAGAAGCAAACAGTCTTAAACATTGTATTTCCTCAAAACCTAATTTCTAATTCAATGTAAAATCCTTAGCTAGTGACAAAAAGGTATGATATAATTTAGAGAGTGAATTAAATGTTGTAATTAGAAATTAAATTTTGAAGTAAAATGTGAAGTTTAAATGAGAAAATAATCATTTCAGGACAACAAGTCCTTCATGACATTAGAATGAAAATGCTTGCTAGGATCTTTCAAATTACAAAAGTTATTAAAGATAATATTTTTAGCGATAGCAAGTGTACGAAGCCCTAACTCAATCAATCTACTTGCTTTATATGCAATTGTTAATAAGTGAAAGGCTAAAATGTAATTAGACAATCTTAGTCATCAAACAAACCTATTGCTTGGCACTACAAGATTGAATGGCAGCCTTGGATGTTATGGTGTACTAGTACACCACCATTTTGGTAACAATTTTTTACTTTTGCAGTATGGTTTTACAAGTATATAGTTGAAAGTAAAATAAAGTAAACAAGTAGCTCTAAAAAGATATGTTACACATGTGATTTTTGTAGTAATGATGATAAAATATCAAGCAAAAAAGATTTTAAATCTTTCACATTTTTGCGATAGAATTCAACTACAAATGAATTTTAACTTTACAACTATGTACATGTATCAAAATTTTCAAATTTACAAACTTGTTATGTCCAAAATAAAATTCAAACACTAACAAATTTTTAAGGTATATTTGGATATATGTTTGCATTTTATTTTGAAAAATTACTTTTTATTTTAAAAAATATTCAAAAAAATAATAAATAGATAATATTTGATGAAGCAAAAAAGTAAATATTTCATTTAATTATAAAATTATCATTAAAAATAAAAAACAAGTTTTGAAATATTTAAAATTTATTTTTATTTTTTATTTTTTAAAAAAAATTAAAAATAAAATTTGAAAATAATTTCTTAAATAAAAATTTTTATTTTTAAAAATAGTAAATGAATAGATCCTTGGTTTACAAACTTTATACCACTTTTTCAACATTTACAAGCCATTATTATATCTAGAATTTTCTCGTCAATTTAAAATTCCTTTCTTCCACAATTTCATCATATAAGCCATTTTAGCTATGAAAATTGACTGTTTCATGCTAAACTAGTGGTCACAAACCTTATTTGCCTTTCCCTTTCTTTGATTTACTTTATCTTTAATGTAGAATCAACTTCTTCAAAACTAAACTAATGGTCACAAGCCAAGATGTTAGCTTAACTATTGAGCACCATTTAGCTCTCTACCGACTTCTTCTCTCCATAATCCTAAAAATTTTGTTTAGAAAAAATTGGTTAAGTTGTTGCAAATACAATATCTACATTCATCATTCCACATAATGAATATTTTTTTCAAAGAAGCTAATGAAATGGAATTTATGGACAAAGAATCAACTTGGATAATCTTGGAAGGCATAACTAACTTATAGTACTCTTTTAGCAAAGATACTATTTTCAATATTGATAAACACTAAAATGGTGGATTGGATCATACCCAATCAAACCAATAGTTAAGACAACTAAAGTTCATCCTTCAAGCAAGTTTCTAATAGAGGAATTGGTCTCGTCTTAAATCCTGCCAATCTAGTTAGTTATGATTAAACTATTAATCCTACCAGCTTAACTCAAGTCATGATACTCTTAGTCTAAACTTTAACACTTTTATAAATGCCCTAAATCCTATAAAAGGCCTTAGGTATACTATCATAACTAAGATATTTTTTTACTACTCCGTCAGGATGTTTACATATTGACTTAAGCATCAAAGTGTGCTTGGTGGATCCACATCTATTGTGTACATTTGATCTTTGCTCTCTATGTAAGTAGCAAGCCTAGATCAACTACTAATAGAGGGCTAGGCATTTTTGGAGTTATCAAATATGAAAGGAGCTTTAACAATTAACATATATTTTTATAAAGATATAAGATAGTATCAAAATTTCTGAGCTCAATTTTAGATAACTTTATAAGGAAAGTATCTTAATGATCGATAACATTAACCTAGGATTTGCTCTAAGAGCTTATGATAGCATTAATATTGTTACACAAGCAACAAATAAAATTATCACAAATGAAAATAGCAGTAATAGTCCAAAGACTCTACTTAAAGAAATAACATTCAACGATTTTCCTGGTGTACATGGCTATATTTAATTTGATTCTAGGTAGCTTATGCAGAATGTGGTTTCAATAGAAGCTCGCCTATAAGACTTGTTAAAAAATAACTAGGATAAATGTGTTTTTTTTATTTCTAACAAATATTACCAAGTGATGGAAATCCAAAATACTCACTTTTTCTCTTGGATATTTTTAAGAGAAAAGTTTTGTTAAAAATATTTCCATAAATATCATATTCTCAATTTTTTTTAACTTTTGAATTAAACATGAGTATATTATAAACATTCCATAAGTTAAACACCACCTAAAATTATAATACCATAATTGCCCTTGTTTATAAAAGCATAAAGTAATATTTATTTGCTTTACCTTATTCACAAAAGTAAAAACTATTATTTATTTTTTATATACTAGATAAAGATTAAAAACTTATTTAATTTTCCTAAGCATTTATTTTATAAAAATTTAGTTTATTTTTTTGGTTTGTTTTATATATTTCAAAAAATAATTATTTTGCTTTACAATTCTAAAGCAATAAATGTAATTATTTTACTTATTATAGCACAAATTTAATTTATTTATATTAATTATATTCAATTTTTCTTAAAAAATAATTATAATCATAAATTTATTAAAAGGATAAATGTTATTTTGATTATATAATTATTCAATGTGAGATATCAACTTATGAACAATAAATCTCTAAAAAAAATTGTGACTATAAAAATACCCATAATACTTTATTAAACTTAAAAAGAAATCATACCAGGTGCATTGATTGTTAGAATAATATCAATTATATAAAATAAGAAATACCAAACATTAAAAAAATGGTATGCTAAAAAAGCATTAAAAGAAATAATTTTTCTCCTTAAATTTATGAAAGTTGAGCATATCATCACCTTCCTTTCCATGACTTCTATCTTCACTCGTTAACTACCAGCATTTCTTCCTTAGCAAGCATTATTGTGTTGCCATCTTTTACTTTTGAACACCATCTCTTTTTTCTTTAGTTACTATCATTATCATTTTTTCTCTCATAACAATGAGACCAATTAATTTTTTAAGCAACTTATCAAACCTTTAAAAAAAATTAACCACCCAAAACATAACAACAAATAAGAAAATCAACCCAAATTGAATTAAGTCTAAATCCGTTTGAGAAAATTCTTCTTCTTTAAAATTTTTATAAAAAAACCTAGAAACCCAAAATGATTATGGAAACAAAAAATTTGCTAAATAAGTCAAATTCGTGAAAATTCAAATAATATTTCACTTTTTTATATTTGAATGGATCTTTGTTGAAAAGGGCAAAAATACTTTCACACTTTTTTTTTTGCTAGTGATGCAAATAGAGGTTTATGGCCAATTTCTTTCTTTGCAACATCTAATTTCTCAATCCTTTTCTTTTACTTTTCAAGCTAATGCCTTTTTCATTTTATAGTAGGGATTAAGGTGATAACAAATGTCATTTTTTGTGCCAAACCCCATTGTGCATGTTTAATTTGAAGAGAAAAAGAAGAAATTATGATTTTAAAAAAAATCATGCTTTTTCACATGAAGAAATGGAATACTAAAAGATAAAACAAACAAAAAGAGGAATAAGAAATACACAACCAAAATAAGAAAAAAATTTAAACTTACTAAAAATTTACATTAAAGTTTTCCTATTTACAAAAATAAAAAAAGTCCATGCTTTTACAAACAAAGAAATAGAATACTAAAAGATGAAGAAAGAAAAAATGGGAATCATAAATACATAACCAAAATAAGAAAAAAAAACCTAAACTTACTAAAAATTTGCATCAAAGTTTTCCCATCTACAAAAAAAATCCATGATTTTGGAAAAGAAATCATAAATAAACTAAATGAAAATAAATAAAAAATCATAAAATAATCGCTTACAACCATCTGAATAGTAATAATTTCATTTGCCATAATTGAAATAAAAAAAAAAGATCAAGACATTGCAGGTGATAGGATATGAAGCAAATGAGCAATTATAGAGAAAGATAGTGTTTTAAAAAATAAATGGGTTAGGAGAAACAATGTGCTAAAAGGTTAACTAGTCTTTTTAATGC